>CM071626.1:5859109-6459109 GCA_036419045.1 Scirpophaga incertulas | reverse complement strand
CAGACACCGTCGCCTATGGACGCTTGCAACACTAGGGGCATCACAAACGCTTTGCCGACCTTTTTAAAAACCTATTTACTCCCTTTTTGAAGAACCCCATACTGTAATCCCCCGGGAAAGCCTCAGCAGGGAGCTCGTTTCACAATCGGAGCGTACGCGGAAGGAAATTTCGTTGAAACCGCACTGTGCGTGACCATTTAGGCTCCAGCATGTGAGGATGAACACCCTGCCGATGGCGAGATATGTAAGGACCTAATACTTACTGCGAATTCAATTTCGTGTAAAACCAATCGTTTCGTTCTAAAACATAATAACAAACACAGATTGTCTAGTTATTCCAAGTACAACGAAATAAAGTCAATTAACCAACAATTGAGGGCGCACTTCGATTGCTTAGCAAATGAATTTATCAGGTCACTCTTAACAGGGTTGTGTTTGATGGCGTCAGTTAAGAGGCATCAGCGATATTTTGATTGGAATTAAATTTTTGGAGTGACCACGAGCGCTACACGACCAATTGATTTGGTATCGGCGCTAATTTATTGGCAAAAATTTTCGAGATTTATTTTTTCTCAAAAAGAATTAACAATTCCCTGGTATGAGAAACATTAACAAGTAATAAAATAAAATAAAATAGACGATGTGCAGGAAACAATTCAATAATTATGTAGGTAGGAGTTAAAAAAATCTATTGTTCGTTTCACTCGGCTAAGCCTCGGCAACCGTCAGGAGGGAACACAATCACCGGCAGGAGAAACTCGGCAACCGTCCTGCGAGTCAATTATAAGAGTATGGGCTGTCGTCGTGGTCGACGCCATGCGCCCGCGCGTCTATAGACGCTCACGTTAGAAGGATCCTCCGTTGTTTATCTTCAACATCAGTGCCTGGGTGTAACGCCAGACACCACTCGTAGTATATGTACTCGTAGTACCAATGTTCTCCGGTAAGCGACTCACTATGTATTAATCAACATCTGCATAGAAACGAGGACCTAAGTGTTGGTAATCACTGTGTAATGAATATTATTGTGTTCTAGAATATAATCAATGAAATTTTAGTGTAATGTAATTAATTGTACCATCAATTTAGAAACCAAGGGAGAGGGCCCCTTCGCAGTTGATGTAATATTTAACATGTAATCATTGTATGTGTCCATGACATGTTAAGAGAATATTGCGTTGTAAAATACGTAGCATAGGCATTCTAAGAGAATTACCTAAAGAAGAAATGTTATAGAGATATTAATAATTTCAATAATATAAATAACAAATTTTCTTTGTATCAATAAGGTTGAAGAAAAACAATGGAGGAGTCCCAAGTAACTTATTTTTAATTTCCAGTTCAAATTATACTGGTGGCGCCCTTAGAAACAGAACAACCACACTTCGCCAACGGTTTCACCAGCTAGTAACACCCCGGAGTTGACCGTTAGAAACCCACGCAGCTGTCCAGCTAGCCGCTTCCTGCATAAATACTGCAATGCAGAATAAGCTGCAGAAGTAAGGAATGGATGTAGTGTTTGATTTTAGTGTAGTTTTTCTCAGTTTGTTTCTCTTTTGATATAAATGTTACATACCTTAATAACAATGTCGTGTTCATTTCTGATTGTCATATGTATTAGATAAAATTCTTTAGTTAATGATACTTATAATATTAATGTACGTAAATAAATAAATTCTATAACAAAATATAATAAATTAATAAAGGAGATAAATGTACGTGAGTCAATGTATAAGTAGATAGATTTGTAACTAAGAAAGATCTTTTGAAAGGAATTATCTCTTCTTATTTTATAAAAAGTTCAAACTCCATAATAACTGCTCGTTCTTAGGGAAATTTATATAAATTTATGTTTGTCAATTGTATTTAAGATCGCATCAGAAAGAGACCCATTAGTACAGTTCTAAATTGACTATCTGATTTATCCCACTTTATGAAACTGGGACCATTCTTTGATCCATGTTTGGTAACAACATAATTTATTTACAATACAGCATTCTTCATGTAATGTGTATGTCATTACACAACGTATAATTATTGTTCTTACATATGTATAATTGAAGGTCGATTAAAGATAAAAACTCTCATAATATCCGGACAGATTTACAGTCAATTTTTTTCCACGTAAACTGTTTTTATTCTGTTAAACTTATACATGTTTTGAGCATAACAAGTGCTTGTTATTTTAGATTGTGATCTTAGATCTATGATCTATCTTGAATAAAGATTATTTTGATAATAGCAATATAAGTATATAATTAACTAATACCAGTAGAAACACATACACAGTGGAGACTGTAAATAACTGTTTATTTATTACCGTTTCTGCGATTACATACAAGCAAAAATTCTTTCTAATTGCTGAAATGGGAATCTACGCTGAATAAAAATTATTTTGATTTGAGTTTTTGATTTTAATAGGATAAGTATATAATTGACTAATAAGCAGTATGTATGCAAATAACTTCGAGTACACAGTAGAAATTGTAAACAGCTGTTTATTAATTGCTGTTTCTACGGTTACATGCAAGCAAGTATTCGGTCAATTAGTTAAATAGGAATCTACGTAGAATAAACATTATTTCGATTTTAGATAGATCCTGAAAAACAATAACAAAACACTTATTACTAAATAGATCCTGTCTGTGTATTTTCTTTTTTATTTACAATTATTTTGAAAGCCCTTCTTCAATTATACGCAGGTCGTGAAACAGGAAATTGGCTGTAACAAACGGAATAATCTTGAGAAAATACAGTTCGGTAGCAATTTCTCGAGTAGTGAGTAACCTAAAGTTTCATGATAACTCGGTTCGGAATTAGGGTGAATTTTTTATGAAGGCGCAGGTACGGGAAAGGAGGTTGGGGGCCGGAGTCGGCGAGGCCTGCATATTGCATTAGATTTAAATTGTTTACATCGTTAAGAAAGAAAGTTGTTCCAAACTGCTCAAGACGCGAGAAAGTTGGCGGTATATTTAATTTTTCCGCATAATCGTGTGGGAATTGAGAACTGGAGCTATTTCTTGATGCGTAATGTTCGAACTCCTGCTTTCGACGTGTGTTGTTTATAATTCTTAACTTGTACTGGGTGATTCATTTCTTTCGGTGTTTCCCAACTTTCATTCAATGAGTCAAATGTATACACGTGGCTTCAATTTATAAACTTTTACCAAACATATAGTCTTCAGAGCTCTGCAGAAGCGGACCAAACTAAGACTTGTTCATCGGAAATGAATCTTCGTATAATATTCACGTTTTATTGCGTTGCGCTTATTGGTACTCAGAATTGTGTGTACTGCTTCGACATTTTAGAATTCGTGAAAACAACTCCTACTGATATTTCAGACGGTTGTGTCGCCTTGTTTGATAATATAAAGAAGACAATTAAAAGTGTTTTCCTAATAAAAGATGAACACGTGCAACGGCCAGTTCAAATCGATAAATATATTTTAGAAGATAAATTAAAGAATTCATTCGATAAATATGTAAGGATTACACTGAATGCTAACAATCGTGCCTTTTCGATATTGAAAAGTGTGGAAACAAATCCAACTGCAATAATATCGACACCACAACTAGCAAAGCTACACAATCGGAAGATTAAGTCGTATGTTATTTCGACGAAAGACGGGTACCTCCTCACAATACATCATCTGTATAACGAGACAAACATTAATTCAAGCAACAATACAGTTTTATTAAATCATGGAATAATGGGAAGCTCAGCTGATTGGATATTACTTGGTCCTAAAAAATCTTTACCTTACATATTAAATGATGCCGGTTACGACGTTTGGATGGGAAATGCCAGGGGTAACTGCTACTCGAGAGCACATGTTTCAAAAGACGTAAACTCATATGATTACTGGAAATTTTCCTTTCAAGAAATGGGAGAATTCGATTTACCAGCAATCATCGATTTTATAAGGAAGCAGAGGAACGGGACTAATGAAATTATTTATATAGGACACTCTATGGGTGCAACTTCTCTGCTGGTTCTTCTCTCAACGAATCCTTCATACCACAAATACTTACGGATCGGTATATTACTGGCGCCGTTAGCCTTCATGACAAATATACAAGGACCTCTCAATTTTTTTACATTGATGTCAAACAAACCACCACATCAGTTCCTGGAATGGATTGGAGATACAGAATACCTTCCATCTAGAAAGATTCCGAAAATTATAGGTTCCTTATGTAGTGGTGCCAAGATTTATTGCAGTAACCCGCTGTTCTTTCTTACTGGTAATATGAATGATAACCATACTCTGGATGAAACCTTCATAACAAGACTCCTGTATCACGTCCCGGCTGGTGCATCAACGAATACAATTTTGCATTACGGGCAACTCGTTCAAAGTGGAAATTTCCATAAATTTGGTAAAATATCATCAGAATTCCCTTTAAATAATGTTAAGCTTCCACTAATTTTGATGGCTTCAAGTGATGACTGGTTAGCAACTGTTTCGATGTGATGCGCCTGTATTTCAGTTTAGGTAACCCTATAGAATTCTCGGTCATAAGGAATAAGAGTGTAAGTCATACAGAATTTGTCTGGGGTGAGAATGCTGATAAAATTATATTTTCAAAAATACTGAAACTTTTACAACGGCACCTAGTTCCAGTAACATAATAGATCTATCGTATTTTTTAGTTTTCAATTATAAAACATCGTAAACAATGTGAACATAACATTAAAATACTTTTTCATCCCACCACCTCGGAAAGTGTAATTTTGCGCTTCGAAATCTGGCTGGAAAATTCTATTTTATTCGCTTGAGCGGCAAAGTAGATTTGAATTTAGAACATCACATATAATGAGTACTCAATATAATTGTAAATTCAAAACGTCATTAAACCTATTTAATGTAACCTCTATGGTGCCAAATTTATGATTAAAACTTTTTAAATTGTGAAAAAATTTAAATTTGGAACCTTCTTGGTTTCTTTGTTTTATTTGCGTGCTTCGCGCCATTCTAGTTTTTCACGTTTTATTGCTTAATATAATTTGTCATTATAAATTGTTTTCTTTTTCATTTTGTCATTTCCTCGCTGAGGTGGGATGAAAAGTTACGTATTGCACTCGAGTGGAAAGATTTTTCACCTTGTGCTCGTTTGTTTCCCTCGCTGACGCTCAGGATTCTAATTTAGAATCCTTCGCTTGCTCGGTCATCCAAATCGAGCACGCGGTTAAAAAGGAACTTTCCACTCTTGTATAATAAATAACTATTATTTATCAATAAAAATACTGTTAACAAATAGTTTAATATTTCTTAATAATTAAACATAATTGTAAGATCGTATTGGCCTTTTCTAAAGATTTCATATAATAATCTTCTAAATCTATGCACCTTTGTAGTATCGTCGAGAGTAAAGAATTTGATTTTTTTACCTAGATCTCACCAAACAACACATAAAACACTCTGCGGCTACATCATTAAAATTCACAAGAATAGCACGAAATAAACAGGAGAAAATATCATTTGAATATTTATTTCGTTCAACAACTTCCTTAATGAGAGCAATGACAGCTGCTTTTCTGTGCTTTATTTACGTGACCTACAACGCACGTTCCACGTTCAGATATGGTTAAGTGCTTGGTTGCAGGTTTTCTAGAAGAGGCAGTCTGACACATGCTAACCTATATAAAGGTATATATATTTGAGTGCTTAAATCCAAAGTGATTCTACCAACCAATGCTGGCTTAGAAAATATTAATGTCTTTGGCATTTGTCTCATGGCATTGTATTCTAAAATCAAATTTAAAACTCTGCAAACTACATAAATAGATGGCGCTGTTCAGCCTACATGGCGGCATCTCTTCCCGCTGTACTCAAACAGAGATCTAAAATCAAGTCATCGGAAGTTTCTACTCTAGCGGGTGTGCAACAAAAAAAAATCATAAGTAGCAGTTTTAACGTTGCTAATTAAGATATATTTATTTATATTTTAAGACTAAGTAAATCAAAGTCTACAAAACAAGCAAAATGCAAAGCACAAACGGACCTGTAACGGTAACATTTCCTGTGAATCTAACTGGGTATTCTTTAGCTGCATTTCTCATGGTGCAGATAGAGATTAGACCCAGTTGGAGCACTCCACGTATACTTTTGTTGAGCTTACTTAATTGGCTTCTAAATCGCGTTGGATTTTTATCACTGCGCATACCTTATAAAGGATTGTGTAACTTTTTAAGGCTAATTTTGATTAAGTACATAAGAATGTGGATAAATGTATATTGTTATTATATCAATTATTTAAAAAAATAACACATTTTTCGGATCCGAGTGGTCGGCACACAGCATGATGGGTGCCGAACACTCGGATCGGTTTACTGACTACTACAAAATGAACGGGACGCTCGCTCGTATCCGAGTGGGAGGCGCCGCTAGATATGTTCCCGCCTCACTCGGACCCGAGTGGGGAGAACGGAATGTGTCAAATGTTGGTCCATTTACCCCAGGTACCTGGGGTAAACAGAATAGACAGAGATTCTAGAACAATAATGTCTAGTGTAGTTTTCAACTTACGCTAAAGTCATTTCACGGTATCACGGAACACAAACGGAATTCTCGATGACAAAACGGAAGAGTAAATCTTCTGTCGGTTTAATGTATTGGAAAAAAATTATGATAAAAATTTTATTACCTCATTATTTGATATCTTCGGCGGGCGAATCTTCGCAATAATGTTTTTTTTTTTTTTTTTTTATAGCATAGGGCAGCAGACGAGCAAACGGATCACCTGATGGTAAGTGATAACCGTTGCCCATGGACACCCGCAACACCAGAGGAGTCACAGATGCGTTGCCGGCCTTTTAAAAGGGAATAGGGGGAATAAGGGGAATAGAGGGGAATAAGGGGTTGGGCCTCCGGTACCCTCACTCACTCGGCGAAACACAGCGCAAGCGCTATTTCACGCCGGTTTTCTGTGAGGCCGTGGTATCACTCCGGTCGAGCCGGCCCAATTCGTGCCGAAGCATGGCTCTCCCACGGTAATATGAAATAAATGTAGCAATACCAACAGTAAAATGCTTACTATAAACAAGAGGGAAGCTTAAATAACAATTTAAATATATAGTCTATGGTAAATTTACAAAAAAAAAATAATAGATAATAACAGCAGGGTAAAAGCTCAGAGGTTATTTTTGTTCCAAAAAGGCAAAGGACAGATTTTCAGCTATCACCCTATGCAGAAAAACGAAAGCTAGGAATCAACTATCGTACTACACAATGTGTAGGAGAGAAGGAAAACAAATAAGATGAAGAAAATAATGAAATCTGTTAATATAGAATTCTCTGTGTGCACCAATCAGCCTAGTCCAAAACAAGCTCTGTAAGGCTTGTGTCTAGGATAACGGATAGATACTCATCACTGCATAGTATAAAACAAAGTCGCTTTCTCTGTCCCTATATTCCTATGTATGCTTAAATCTTTAAAACTACGCAATGGATTTTAAAGAGGACCTTTTATATGTATAATAACATAACATACATACAATAATAATAACATAAGCACCCCACGTGTTTTGTTTAATAGTATATTGTTTTTTTAATTGTTTACGACAGTTTCATTTTCAATTTTTTGTCAATTTTAAAAGCGTGTTCTTTTTAAGTTTTTAAACTATATCTAATAATAGTTATAAAAATAGTTTTTCTGTAGTTTATTTTGTATCAGTATGGCACCCATGTGAAGCCAGGGCGGGTCGCTAGTATATTATACTCAGAGATGGCGACACCTTGAAAACGGTATACTAACCCCTCAATATATCATGACAATATCATGAAATCCGCAAAAGAACCAGTCACTAACATAGCCTGAAGAATAGGGTGGATAACTGAATATGCCAATTTTTCTATATAATTATCAAAGTTGAGCAATTTCTATTTCATGAACGTAAATAGAAATTTTACTTTAATTTTGTATTAATATTGCTTTTAGATTTCTAAAAAATGTACAATTATTTTTTACAAAATTCTAATGACGCGAATACCTTTCCAACTTCCTCAGATTAAATGTAACATTATTTAATATAGAAAGTATATCTATAAACGTAAAAATAACAAAGTTATAGGCAATTTTGTTTATACGCTTATACAAATTAGGCGACTTTGGTAAATTATAACATCACGATTGCTGTGTACTTTGTATGGAGCGTTTCTGAGCGACCCGCGACGGCGCCGCAAACATGGCGCTGTATCTTTAAAAGTAATAAGCGCAGGTATGCTATTGGTTCTACAAAGTTTCTCAGTTAAAAGAGTACTCTTATTATATATAGAAATAAAAAAATGTAGCCTACCCAATAGGAAGGCCTACATCGTTACCCACAATGTACTAGCATATTATCTTTTTATCTTTGCATCACCTAAAAGTTGACTGATAAAAAATGCTTAAGGCATTAAGTCTGTTGTACTGAAACCTGTAACTGTAAAGTTTAAATAAATAAATAATACATAGACCAGAGGTTCCCAAACTTTTTAGTGTCGTAGACCCTTTGCCAACGCCGCAATCATAGCGCTGTATCTTCAAAAGTAATAATCCATTGTCCATTGTCCACTATTGACAACTGCATGATTTGTATTATTTTCTGATATCAAAATGTTTATTAATTCACTTTTACTCGCATATTTGATTTCATATTCACTCCTTAACAATTTATGTTAATTTAGTTTCAGTCAAAAATATAAAATCTATCTATAATTAATCGCCAAAATAATCTGAGATTTATTTAAATAATATTATTGACATTATCAAAAATTAACATTTGACTCTTTTGACGTATCAATATAAAACTGATCATAGCAAAGCACTGTAGCTTTGTGGCAGAAACCGGTAAGGCGGATGTACTGAACCAAACACGTCTACGGTATCTCCCTTGGGTAATTACCTCGCGATATTTTCCCTCGCTGTAAGATAGTCGGATAAATGCATACTCGTACATGAAGTTTCTTAAAACATATTAATATACAGTGGGCTTTGCAGCTGGGTAAACTTATTAACCAACTTTCACCTCTATTGTAAAAGATTGTATAGTAAGCGTTCCATTTACTAAATTAGCCAACGCTAATGGCAAACTTTGGGAACTTATTGATAGATAACATGTGCATACAATATTCGTCATAGCAGACTTTACTAATAGTCATTAGGCGCCACCAAGTCACAACGTTACAAGCGGTCTGAATGCATTATTACCGTTAATTTAGTATTCTCTGTGTAGCAGTATAAATGCTACGGAAACAGTTGATGCAACGTATATCCTGCTATTCGCTCCATTAGACTTTATGAATACTTTACTTACTTCAAAGTGATCGATTTTGTATTGAACATTTTATACATGGAATTATAAAGCGGTTCCGTTGAATTATTAATTAATTTATCATGGAATCAATTAAGTCATTTATTACTAAATAATAGGATCTTGTTGAAGTCTGTATATTTTAAGCTGCATATTTATAAAAATAAACTACAAAGACTACAGTTTAAACTCACATGGAAGGTGTGCTGGTGTTGCACTAATTTGAACTTTGTTGTTGCACTATTTATACATACTAAGTGCATTTTGAACTGCCTGTCTTGCTGGTTCTGGATCACACATTTCACTTTACTATCCGTGTATCCGTGACGCCGTCTATTTCGTGCGTGACATTGAACTAGCGCGGTGATATAGCTGCTGGCAGATGTCAATATGCGTTATCGTGTCGCTTCACTTAAAACAACCAACTACTGGCGCCGTCTATGTCTTGGCATTGAATTAATGTTAGCGGCAGCGGTAGTGGCAGCGGTATTTTTTTTTTTTTTTTTATATGCTAGGCGCGGCAGATGACCTCCTCCCGCCTGATGTTAAGCGGTGAAAGAGGCCCAAATGAGATGACAGATAGGATAGTGACTTTACTCCACTCTCCTACCTGCCCTATCCCTGCCGGCCCAAAAGATGCCTTTTCGCGCCTCTTTTGAAGGAACTCATGTTGTAGGATGTAGGAAACACATACGCAGGCAGAGAATTCCAAGTGCGGGAAGTACGGCAGAAGAAGGAATCTTGGAATTTCTTAGTGCGGTGTGGAATGGGGGACGTAGTGTACGGATGGCTCCGAAGACCCTTACGTGTGTTTCTATAAAGGAAAGGAGAGGGAGGGATAAGGCTAAAGAGTTCTTCAGAGCATTCCCCATGAAACATCCGATAGAAGGCGCTAAGAGAGGCGATATCACGACGAAGTTGTAGAGGCTCGAGGGTGTTGGTTGCCTCTACATCGCCGATTATGCGGATTGCGCGCCGCTGCAATCTGTCCAGAGCTTCAAGAAGGTATTGAGCGGAGCCGTCCCATAGGTGCGAGCAATATTCCACACAGGACCTGACCTGAGTTTTATAAAGCAGGCAGAGTTGGTCCGGGGTAAAATACCGTCGCACCTTGTTCAGGACACCGAGTTTCCTTGAGGCAGTGGTTATGACGGACTCTATGTAGTCTCTGGTATTCAGATCGCAGCGGATGCTCATACCAAGCAAGGTGATGATGCTCTGGGCGGGAAGAGTAGCGCCCTGAAGACAGGGAAGGGGGAGGAAAGGTGACTTTTTAGCCGAGAACGCGCACACCTGAGTTTTCTTAGCATTGAACTCAACGAGATTGCTGGAGCCCCATTCGGAGATGAGATCCAACGTCCCGTTGAGCTCAGTAATAAGGTTCTGCCTGTCTGGTATTTACAGCGGTAGTGTCAGCGGTAGTTGCAGCGATAGTAGCAGCGGTAGTGGAAGCGGTAGTGGCAGCGGTAGTGGCAGCGGTAGTGGCAGCGGTAGTGGCAGCGGTAGTGGCAGCGGTAGTGGCAGCGGTAGTGGCAGCGGTAGTGGCAGCGGTAGTGGCAGTGGTAGTGGCAACGGTAGTGGCAGCAATAGTGGCAGTGGTAGTGACAGCGATAGTGGCAGCGGTAGCAGTAGCAGATTACTGTACCTTATACCACCCTCGTTATTATGTGCGTCTGTAGATGCTTGCCGCACAATCCACCTTGGGTAGTTAACCTCGTACTTCTCTTGCAGCGATCCACTCCGTACGATTAATAAGCCACATAGGCTCTGATCCTCAAAAAATAGATTGATTCTGTCGTCTAATCCGGGTCGGTAAGACTATTATGAGATATTAGAGTAAAATAAAATAATAAATAAATATTAGTTACACTTACACCAATTAGCCTAGACCAAACTAAGCTCTGTAAGGCTTGTGCTATGGGATCTAGGGTAACAGATACATATATTATACATATATAAATATTTTTTATAGAAATATACTTATATTAACAACCATGACTAAACCATGACACCGGTATTCGAGCCCGGAACCTCAGAGATGGCGACACCTTGAAACCGGTGTGCTATCCACTCGACTATGGAGGTCGTCTATGGAAATGGAAGGGAATTATAACCAAGAATCATTAAATTTGACATAAAGCACAAATAAATGAAGAAACAACGAAAAACATTGAAATTGTAATTAAATCACAAATAAAATACACGACACAATTAATAATCGTTGTACAAATGTAATCAATTCCGGAAATCGAACGAAAACTTATTGACCAAGTGCGTGTGAAGCAAAGACGCTGGATTAAACTGTCCACAAGTCAAACAATATCCCGACAGGAGAGGCTACGAAATTGAGCCAGAATCATTTATAAATGGGCGGGCGGGGTGGTGGTGGGCTGCGCTGCATTTTGCATGAGATCCGACGGTAGCTGGTGTCTTCCCGGCGACCCTTTCATAGTAAAAGAGAGATAGTAATAAATCCCTTAAACATATTACATACAAAACTTGAAATAGAATCGTAGCACGTTCTGATTCTCTGCGACAACATCAGTATCGCTTTAAAATAGTTTTGAAATGATTCCGAACCAATTCCGTGCTACAGTAGAATGAAACTATTCACTTAATTGACTGGAATAGACTAATAGTGCTCCCTACAGTGATACCAAAATAAGTGAGAAAAGACAGAGAAATATAGAGAATGCTTAAATGGGTTTGCACACGTCGAAAGGATGGACGTAAGACGATGGAACGGAATTTATACGGCCAGTTGGTAGTAGAAGACCTAGATGAACATACTTGGACAAAATACATGATATACTTAAAGAAGACCAGGTCAAGAGTACCCATTTCCGCATGGTGCAGGTACTGACCGGGCATGGTTGCTTCGGCCACTACCTGTATAAGGTCGCACGTCGGGAGATGACGCCGCGGTGTCATCACTGCGGTGATCCCGACGACACGTCCAAGCACACACTGTCATTGTGCTCGGCGTGGCAACAACAGCGCAGCGAACTAACCGCTGCGCTGGGAAACAGCGACCTCTCGCTGCCGATCGTGGTCGTGGCCATGCTCCGCGGCGAGGTGGAATGGGAGGCTGTCGCCTCCTTCTGCGAGAGCGTCATCTCGCAGAAGGAGGCCGCGGAGAGGGAGCGGGAGGAGGACGTCGAGGCCGCTCCCCTCCGCCGCAGACGGATTGGTAGGCGAAGGCGGGCACATGCAAGCGCGGTGTTGCCTGTCTAGTGACCCTACCGTGAGGCTGCGTGCGCGTCCGGCTAAGCGCGCACGCCGTGGTGAAGTCTCTCTGTCTGGGGGACTGTCCAGGGGTTCTCGGACAGTCCCTCCCTTGGCGGTGGCTTGACCAACCCTTGGTCGAGCCGGCCCCGGGACACATGGCGGTCGAATCGCGAGAGCGCACCCCGCCATGTGCCCCGTATGGGCCCAGAGAACTCGGGGGGGTTTTAGTGGGTAGGCCGGTCCTCTTGACCGGAGAGCCCCACACACGGCCGCGTCTTGCCAGCGCGGTGTCAGGGTGCACAAGGTCGCATTTCCCCCCCTCAAAAAAAAAAGGTCAAGAGTACCCATAACCGACAAGCGTGCATGAAAGTATTAATGAAAGTCGAAAAGAGAAGAGAAGTATGTTTGGCTCGTAGCTAGTAGAAACAGTTATGTCTGCTTATCCCCAAAGAAGCGGGAGTATATGTATGTATGTAAGGGAAAGAAATCGACAACAACCTTTAGCACAATTAACCTAAAAATATTACTGAAGACTGAAGCAAAAGGAAGAACGAACGAACATACTTCGTTTGAATAGTGGTAAATGGAAAACTATGGTCTCCGTACTACCGTGGAAAAGTGGCGTTAGTCATAATGTAGACTCGCACATCCACATACATTTCACACATATACATTTTACTTTTTCTTCCTTTAGTTGAACCTAAATCCGATCCGAAGCCGATTGCTGTTTGCGATAAGCTGAACAATAACCTAAGAGGTCACCATTTTCACAGATTCAAATAATGTGTCAATTATACTTTTATGAACAAAAGTTATTATACATACTGTTAAGGATTACTTAACTGATAACAATGCATGGATTTAATTTTAATAACTCAATAGTTGCCTTGCCAAATAGTTTGAATATATTAATTAACCTAATGAAACTGTAGCTTTTATAGATATAATGTGAACTAGTTTAAACTTGTAAAGGAAATTGCGTTTAGACTAGATTTATCTAAGGACAGCTAATTGTCAACCGTAACAATACAGGGTAAAAAAACCCTTGCTGGTTCTTTCCGGTACAAAGTCTCCCGCCGTAGACTTGTGAATCAATGACGTAGCATCTTTGACTTGGTAAAGTGATTGTAAAAATACTATTTGAAGAAAACGTTTTTGATTTGATTCGATACCCCTCATATTGTAACTGAGTTAGACTCCTACCTCCCTTTCACTGCGACCCTACGAGAAATGTAACTGCCGTTATTAAAACGTTTAGTACCATTTGTCATGACAACCTTCTTTTGTTTGAGCGCAGCCTCACGCCTCGAGAACCGTGTTATTTCAATCCGTTTTTTTGATTACGTTCACAGGCAGTTTGTATGCTGTCTCAAAGATTGGGATTCGACTGTAGTGGTTGGGGTTGATAGATAGAGAACAATTCGCTATTTCAATATTCTTTAAGTAAACGCGACTTCGTCTGCGCAGTACTAGTTCACTATTCCGGTTCTAGTTCTATAATGGCTTATACCTAAGATATAAATATATAATGTTTTTATAGGGCTATTAAAGATAAAGATTTCCATCACACCTATGTGTAACTATAGCGGTTTTGACAGCACACGCCAGTATAGTTGGAAGATGCTAGATTTTTTTCTATTTACTTGAAACTTATCATCATATTTATAACAATTCATCCAATATGTTTATAAATTGTAAATTATATGTTATTGTGATGTATTATATATAATATTGTATTGTATAGAACATTCATACCGACTTTAGCATTTATAAAATTAGTAGGGAGAGTTGTAAACAATGACATCGGTCTATGATAGTGACCGTGGTTCTTTTGAGGTTTTGATACTTATTGATTTCACCCTCGCTGTCGCTCATCAGGTGACTTTGAGCCGCGTTATAAGACCCATTCTAATTAGCCTTATTATTGTTTCACTCCTAAATTAATGGGAAAAAGTGTAGAATATGAAGGAACTTCTATTTTTCGTTGTGCTTGTTAAAATTATATATTAAAAGTTTGTATGTACAGTTTTCTTTAAAATAAATTAGATACAGATTGATCGTAAATTATTTTTAATAATTAGATTGTTTATTTTTATAGTTGTAATTAATAATCAAATATACCGCTTTCGGATTATTTTTCGAAACAGTATTAGAACATTGCATTAGAAAGAAAGAAAGAAAGAAAAAAAAAGAAAGATAAATGTTTTGGTACACAATAACAATATAAACTTAATAATTAAATATAGTTGTGTACCAAAAAGGTCCCCCCACTCAGTAAACGGTGGTGACATCTTCGTCACGACCACGGATATTCTGTGGGGCCATTTAGATAATCTGAAACGGTACTAGCCCAGCCACAAGCATAGCTGTCTCCAATTAGTTATCTAATTAGTCTTCTACGTTAATGAAGTGCTCTATACATTTTGATTTTCTTGCGAATGTCATAATATGCGGCATAAACAGAGCTCCAAAGGGCGTATCTGTTGAATGCGTCCATTTGGAAATCTGACGATTCAATGCTACAAGGGATTGCAAATTACTGAGTGCTCGATATTCGTTTCAACTTAATATCTCCACAAGTATGTAAATAAAAGGTTCTTGAGAGAAAGTTGTATGAACAGCCAACAGAATTGTTTTATATGTGTTCGGCTTGTTTTGTGGGCGGAGAACGTAACCCATCAAATTAAACAATGGCGCAATTTCATTGCACATATGTATTAACTTTCTTTTTCATTAAAACTTTATGATATTTAACATAATTGTCAATAATTTGACAGATAGCCTAAAGTGATTAGATAAAGGAATTATTTGATTTAGCACTTCTTGATTCATATTTCAACAAGAAATTTTGAACTGTGACCTATTTGGAAAGTATTTGTCTGTTAAACATATAATTGTAATAAAAAATAATATAAATAGGATATAATAAGTTATAAAATATAAAATTCCGTTCGTATTTAAAATATTTACCAGTAATAATACAAAAGGGAGGAATACAATAATCACTGGTACGAAAATAATTCAATCAAAAAGAAATCTTTTCTCCAGGTTCTAAAAATACACATGGCAAATTCTAATAAAAAGATAATTCGAAATAAAGTAATAGGTATTTTACTATAAAAATGCCGCTTTTTCACTCGTATATTAAACCTTATACCTTTTTTATTTTTTATAATTATTTAACTATGAAGAATAAGTTTTGGTTATAATACATATAATAATGGTTATGAATACAGAGAGTACTACGTTATTTTAAACTGAATAATACACTTTTTTTTTTTTTTTTTTTTTTTATACTACAACGGTAGCAAAAAGACTTACGGCCTGCCTGATGGTAAGCAGTCACCGTCGCCTATGGACGCTTGCAACACCAGGGGAATCACAAACGCTTTGCCGACCTTTTTAAAAACCTATTTACTCCCTTTTTGAAGAACCCCATACTGTAATCCCCCGGGAAAGCCTCAGCAGGGAGCTCGTTCCACAATCGGAGCGTGCGCGGAAGGAAATTACGTTGAAACCGCACTGTGCGTGACCATTTAGGCTCCAGCATGTGAGGATGAACACCCTGCCGATGGCGAGCGGTGCGATGGTAGAATGTGGCCGTGGGCATCATGTCGAACAATTCTTTGGAACACAACCCGTTGTATAAGCGATAGAAAACACACAAAGAGGCACAGTCTCTTCTCAGACTTAAGGGCTCAATACCGCATGTGAGTATGGGATCGTCAACGATACGCTCAGCGCGTCTTTGGACCGAATCAAAAGGATCAAGTTGGTATCGAGGTGCTCCCGCCCACAGGTGACAGCAGTACTCCATATGGGGCCTGACTTGCGATTGTTCCCTTTGACTCATATATTTTTTTTACAATACAGTCACAATGTAGATGAGATTAGGTATGATACTAGATATACTAGTAACTGTATTATATAAATGTATTTAGAGTGGCGAAAACGTAAGGGTAGCCGTCTCAGCATTTTTTTTTTTTTTTTTTATAGCATAGGGCAGCAAACGAGCAAACGGATCACCTGATGGTAAGTGATAACCCATGGACACCCGCAACACCAGAGGAGTCACAGATGCGTTGCCAGCCTTTTAAAAGGGAATAGGGGGAATAAGGGGAATAGAGGGGAATAAGGGGGGTTGGGCCTCCGGTACCCTCACTCACTCGGCGAAACACAGCGCAAGCGCTATTTCACGCCGGTTTTCTGTGAGGCCGTGGTATCACTCCGGTCGAGCCGGCCCAATTCGTGCCGAAGCATGGCTCTCCCACGGTAAAAACCTTGCTGGGTGTTAAACACCCAGCGTTTGTTTTCGGTTCAAAATCAAAATTAACTTTATTCAAATATGACTTTATAGAAAGCTCTTTTGAATCGTTCAATTTTTTTCCCTACCACCCATTCAGGACGTATTTTTTAGCGGATAAGAAGAAAGGGCGCAAGAAACTTATCAGCTTTATCAAAAGTAATAACAACATTTACAATAAATTATGTCGTTACCATACAACGTACATATGTGTTTAAAATTTATACGGGAAAACAAATGCTTACACTTTAGAATGTAAAATCTTCAAATCAACACCAAGCATTGGTATTATTTAAATAATCATTGACTTTGTAATAGCCCTTACTCATTAGCGTTTTTTTAACATGTATCTTGAACTTATGAAGAGGCAATTCAGCTACACTATGTGGAGTCTTGTTATAAAAATTTATACATTTGCCCATAAACGAACCTCTAGTTTTTAGTAGCACGTAACGTACGTGCTTACGCTTACGCTTACGTACGCTTATCAACCCTAGTGGTACATGAATCTGGGTAAGGAATAAAATTAAATTGATAAATAGCCACGTAAATAGTGAATAGATACTAGTAAGCAATATTCACATGGGTACTGGCGACACTGAAACAAAAGGCTCATCTTTTCAACATTATTGTTGTTTAGAATTAGGTACATTATTGACTATAAGGACATTGTGATAACGAAATATCTTGCCTTCAAAACTATAAAATTCAATATCAACTGATGTATATATAAAATTTTTACTAAGTTTATTCAAGATCACGTAATTCTTAATGTAAAAGTTGTTTCCGTAAAAGAAATAAGAATGAACTATTTGTAAAACAATAAGTATAGACTTTGAAAGTAGAATGTAGGTTAGGTAGGTATGTATAATAAGTCCAATAATATAATTTGTAAAAGACATCACAACCTTAATTTACAAAATACTAATAAATAAATAAAAGGCCTATTGGGACATGTGCCACTTTGACAAACATCATTTTCAGTCGTGGAATTGTAAGTTATACATATTGATTGACAATATTTGATATTTTTATATGTATTAATATAACAACGAAACAGTATGAGCTACAAAATAAAGTGTATATATTTTTGCTTACAGATTCGTGCAAGTTAAGAAGTACAAAAAATAAGTTTGTTCGACGTTCCAAAAATTAAGTATTTGTGTAGAAGTTTACATTTCATTTTTATAAATTTTCAAGTGAAAACTGGACATCGTTCTTTATGTCTGTAAAATGCAAAAGCATTTCCAGCAAAATTGTAACATAGCGCTCTTAATAAAACGTTGGCACCTCCGTAAAATTTCGCTCAGAAACACGCGATATGAAACATTTTCATCACAAACGACAGGTGACAATTATTCAGCTACTTTGTCGACATTCAAGTTATTCGTTTGCAACACAGCTTCGAGATTTCTATCTGCACCTAGCTACGCTCTTATTTCCAAAGCTCGCTACAGCATATTATTTTACGTTTTCTACTCTGGGTTCATGTAACGAATGACAATGAATAATGAGCGCCGACTACGTCGTAGCGAAAGCTACGAGTCGTAGCAAATCCGTGATACGTAAAAATACGCAGAATAACTTTAATTAACATTTGTACAAACACTGAATGAGATTAATAATATCTGACAATGAAAGTTTTAAAAATGATCACGATAATTTATAAAGGTGGGGTGGTTTAGGGTTGGCGATTGTCACTTTTTCTCCACCGACTCGACCTAATCTTTAAACATTTGGTTTACACAAGCCTTACAGTGCTTACTTTGGCTAGGCTAATTAGTGTGAGTGTAAAAAATAATTATTTATTTGTTATGGTTTATTTATTAGTAGTTCGTAAATTAAGGTTACGGTGTCTTTTACAAATTATATTTACGATTTTTTATTAATTCGATGTTCTTTTGAAAAATAATAAAATCTCTTTAATGTTATAAAGATTAAGATCACTTCTATCATATATATATATCGTAATTAATATTATTTTAACAAAATCTAATAAAATTCCTTTTTTTTATATACGATAATATTGGAATAAGCTCTAAATACATATTTACTTATATACCAGTCTGTATTTACGTTTGTGTATCATCATCCACACATATCTTGATAATATAATAATGAATGTTTGTCTGTCTGTCGCGCTTTCACACCAAAACTATTAAACTGAATCAAATAAAATATGGTGCACGGATAGTTTAGATCCTCAGATAAGACATAGTTTTAATGCGAGAAAATATGGACTCTAAAGAGTTGAGATAGGGGATGAAAGTTTCCATGGAAATGCGGAGGCGGAGACAGAGAACTTTTAGCAATGTATTTTTCCTATGGGAAAACTAATAAACAAGACAGCTGGCTAAGTTTTGATTCAATTTTTCATATGAATGGCTAATGATACGGAAAAATCATAAGATACATTTTACTGCGGGAAAATATGTTTCCTTTGAAAAATTCGATATAATGCGATCTAATATACATGCGTAAAGCTATATATTCATCAATCCGTTGCTCACATTTTTCAAGATAAGTTATTTGTTAAATTTACATATCTATATTTCAAATTAAATAAGTATTTTCAATAGATTTTTTTATATATAATTACATAATGTTGACGTGTTTCGCCGATAGTTTGGCGCAGCGGTTGGATATTTTGTGGCCTACAATTTTTGACGTGACAACGTCTATTAAATTGGTACGGCGTGGAGTCATTCTCGAAAACACCGTAACGGCCGAATCTGACGCCACACGGAGCCACGCACATTACTCATAATAATTAATTTATGTATAACTTCAGAAGCAGAAAATTTAAACAAACTATCAAATAAAAATATAAATGTTATACATTACTTTATTTTAAATAATTTCATTGCACCCAGAAAAAATTACCATGTAATAGACGTTGTCACGTTCAAATATCGGCAGTAGACGGAGTTCTACAGACAACCAATTTTTTTTCCGGTCTGGCGTTTGTGCATATGAGATTTTTATATTTGTGACTGCACCCACGACACAATATAAAAAATTCGGAGCGGGGCGATATTTACAAAAAGTATGTATATAACGTACATAAAGTACAGAAAAGTATATAAAAATAAATAAAACGATTTAAAAATTCTAAATTCTAAACAGGCAACCCTAGCCACATAGCAGATTTACCGTTAGGGTTGCCAAGGGGATAAAGGTAGGGGGGAACACTTGTATAATTGGATCGACGTGTTGACTGAAATTAGTAAGTGAAATATGCAAAACTTGGTGATGGCGAGTTTTATATGCTCGGTGATTACTAGACACTTCATTCATTATTTCGAAGGGGTGCGCAAATTTTAAATTTTCCTTATTATTCTTGGTAGTACGTAATAACTTATCTCCCCTTTATACCCTTCATAGGAGTAGATTCTTGATATGTAGTTTAAAATAACCTTACGTAGTTAATTTTTTTAATGCCAAATGAATTTAACGCAGTTTCGATAAAAGGTAGATGATATTTATTGAGAAAACAAAATAAACAATTTAATCATTATTGTAATATATGTGCATAACGGAAAAAAAATTATTTTCATTTTAGATTCAAACTAATGCAAACACTACTTTGTAATAAAAATAGGTACCTAAACAGATGATACTGAGATTGGACTGTACTGTATCAAAGCCTTTACAATGCAATTTGCAACAAAGCTATGTCTTTCTAAAAAATATGTAATAAAGTTGTAGACACAATTTCTATATCACAACATTCCTGCACCAGCTATTCCTAATAATCTTCTTTATGAAATTCCCAAACGTTCACATTGAAAAATTCTGTTTCAAAACACTTGTTAAAAAGTGCTTCTGGAATATTTTTATATCCAACTTATATTCGCTATATGAGTGAGCTGAATTGAAAGAAACCAAGAAAAACGTTTCATTAGTACTTATTACTAAATAAGTAACAAAATTCTATATAATTATGAATATAAGTACCAAATTGGTCGCCACTTGTACGAACGTGAGAACTACGTCACGACAACTTCTTTTTGTTTTTTTTTGAGGGGGGTAAATGCGACCTTATGCACCATGACCCCGCGCTGGCAAGGCGCGGCCGAGTGTGGGGCTCTCCGGTCAAGAGGACCGGCCTACCCACTAAAACCCCTCCGGATTCTCTAGGCCCTTACGGGGCACATGGCGGGGTGCGCTTTCGCGATTCGACCGCCATAACGTCACGACGACTGGTGTTCTGTGGTACCAGATACAAGATTAAAGAAGTTTGTAGCCCAGCCACAAACGTAGGCCGCACCATACAAATCTTAAATTAATAACACAGACATAATATTGAACAAATAAATAAACTGCAATTAATCATAAACATATGCTACAAATTTGTTATAATAGTGTTGTCAACAATATCAAACACCTAGAAATAACGGTTTATTTATTTAAAGCAATGGACTTTTATGACTTGCACTCTTCCCGACTGACTGAATAATGCCGCTGACCAAATCATATTTAATAATTACACCTTTTAAAATCAAATGTGTAACTGTGTTCCGCCACGTAACTCACTGTCACATTTTGGACAATTCACACAATATTTTTTTTTATTTTAGCCTGTGTGTTATTCTGATGAATAAGCTATATTATTGTAAAGTTTTATTAAAATCCATTTAGTAATTTTTACGTGAGGGAGTAACAAACATCCATCCATACAAACTGCCGAATTCATAATAATCATAGAGATTAATTTGGATGTTACGTTTTGTATTCGTAGAACAGAATAAACATGTGAAATTAAATGTAAATTGCTATTTAATAATTTTAAATCGGACCGCAGTTAAATCTGATTGAGGGGTTGTTATATTTATAATTATTTGCACAATCAAATATATATTATATCTATGCAATCAGCTTAAATCAGCAAAGTTTTCGTTCGAATTAATTCGAACTCTGTAAATTTAATATTATATAATGAATAACGTATTCAATCCCTACTTACAACAAAAGGCTTGTTCGGGTTTTCACTGGCTAGCATTTCGCAGTACACGTTAATTACTAGTTATTAAATTTTGCATTTGTATATCTGATTCTTTGAATTTCGTTAGACAGAATAATGAAATATCAAAGCTTCTTGGTACATATAATAAAAGAAATCAGAGATTTTTTTTTTTAAACCGTCGCAGTCATAAACATACAAATCTCACATGCACCAACACCCAGACCGGAACAAAATTTTGTAGGGCATAAAAAATATCTGTCCCGTTCGGGAATTGAACCCGTTGAGTAGAAGCCGATTACTCGACCACGGCGCTAAACGTGTCGTCAATCGAAACTGGCAATGGTTGCATATGAACTGATACTCCATTTGTATAAATATAAGGTAATCGCAAGGTGCATCGCCATGACAACAATTCAATTCAAAATTGTTTATAACACCAGAATTATACTAGCAGTTTTATTAGTTGTAATAATTACATGGGGTACGATGTCAGACAACCTCCTCGTCACGCACCCTGGGCAACCTCTTTTGACGGCTAAATAGTCTGAGGAGCGAAGCCTCCCTTCTTCTATAAGAGAGAGTGGTTGTCGTCCAGGAGACAAATTTTTGGTTGGAATATGGTCGGAGTTATCCGGCGGCCTTTGTGGTTGTTCGGTGGGGGTGCTAGTCGCCATATGCCGACAGCACCGTGGTAGCTGTCCGCAAGGGTTCCTATGACCTTGGCAGGGGGCAATGGAGCCCTCTCTGAAGTTTAATGGATAGGCCTCCCACTTCTGTGGAGGAGAGCCCCACATAACCATCGGCTCTCGGGATATGCAATTGAATGCATTTTCCTCAGCGAAACAAGAAAGTTGTAATAAAGTTTAAGTAAAATTACATATATTTCAGGGATCCTTCTAGTAAGAGTTAACATAGTCTCTATACGAACTCATATAAGAGTATATAATCAAATTGAAGGAAAATCTTTAAATCAAAATTGAATAATATTAATTTGAATTAAAAATGTATGAATTTATCATTAATTGACGTTATAACAAACTAAAAATAAGTCGATATATAAATTTAAAAATAGAACGCCCTGCCCCCCTAGACAAAATGCCTTTCTAATTGCGTTTTCTATAATAGATAACATAAAAAATGTATGGAACTGACATTTCCAGTAGATACGTCACGTGATTCACTTGATGACGCTGATAGAAAACTCGCAGACAAGATGTTAACTGTGTTTCTATTCTATCGCTCGTCTGTGTTCTATTTTGACAGTAGAAGAGTTCTATACAAATTCATAGACAAAATGTAGTTTGTGACGTAAAAAATAGATACGGTTCTATTCTATTTCTACTCAACAAAGCGATTGCTTATACCCAATAGATTGGTGATAGATTGTTTGTTTGTTGTTTTAAAATAGTGTGTTTTTGCCAAATTATTCCTAAAAATGCAGACAGACAAGAGTTACTTTTGCAATTATAATAATAGTATGGATCTTTAATTTGATAAACTTTTTATATAATCTTGATTGTATAAATATTAATATTATGTCATTTTGAAACAACCGTAAGTAAACAAAGCTAATTTGAATTCAATACTGACACTCGCTTTTGTAATGATTAATTGTAAATCTCATACTTACCTCTAAATAAATGTCTACGCAACGATTTTTAATTTCAAATCCAAAGTTTGTTTAATTTTGTCCTAATTAATGTAGGTAAATAATTGTGAAGTACGCACGTTTGAAATGTTTTGAAGTTCCTCCTAATGGCATTTTTTCTCTTTAAGCAAAGGAACTTAAGGCGAAACACGGTAGATTATTTTCTATTTCTATTCTATTTCTACTGTCACGGTAGACACAGCCATTCTATCAGTAGATACACTTTGTCTAGCATTTTTCGATAGAAAACGCTTAGTCTATTATAATAGTAGAAATAGAATAGAAAAGACGCGCGTGCATTTTGTCTAGGGTTACTGGTCTCGGAACAGGTTTACCAATCGTATTATTTTCCAACTCGGGATCGATTCTGCTATCTACCAATGTTTTTGTCATATGTACATTTACCTGCGATGGAAATCATCGAGAGGCAACCTGCATAGGTGTGAACAAATTTATTATTATTCTTAATTTATTAAAAAAATAGATATTATTAATCAATCCACACTAGGCCAACGTTTATAAGGTTTGATCGCGGGATGTGGATAGGATTAATAAATTAATTATCCTGGTACTTGCATACGCCTCAAAGAGGGCCAGATCAAAAATAGGTTTTGTAGCGAATTAAAAACTGTGATCTCTATTTCGTAATTGCTATAAAAAAACCAAACCGTTTCTATTAACCATATTCGGCTTTTGCCTTATAAATTGTTGAGTAGATTTCATTTAATAGGAATTAAATGGTATAGTACGGCGGTAAGACCTCACAAAGCACAAAGCTCTTTCATCCCACATAAACGCATCACCTGATTGCGAGTTTACACGGCCTTTGTCGCATTCATTAACGCCTGACTGACATTCGATGATAGCTTTTATTGCACGTTCTGTCATGCGTTTTTCGTCACACAGTTTTTACTTTGTATTTTTGTAATCATTACTTCTATATGTAGAATCACAAAAGAATACATGGTTTATCAAATTTCCTTCAGTGAGCAAAGGCACCTAAGTAATAATTTCTTTTCTGTACTTACCATTTTTCAAATTGTAGAAAACTGTATTAAGTTTTTCAGCTACAACGTATTTACTCCACGTAATGAAATGTTGAATCCATTTTCATTGTCATTTCTTTTCCGTGGCACATTCACATTATATTTTATTACGTGGATTATCTATTATGTGTGACTGTAAAGAAAAAATTTCCTTTCTTGCTTTCTTCTTCCATAAACGTCCAAAATTTTATTCGCGCCTTCCTTTCCTTTCTTGTAATATCGATTCCAAATTTATTAATATGATTCAATCATTATGACACAAAGAAAAAGCAAAGGAAACAGGATTTAATTAATTTATTGTAGTTTCTTTTAAATTCACCCAGCCTAATGCAAATAGTCCAATTAAATATATCACATTTTGAGTGTACATATAAATATATTAATCGCTAGTTTATGAAATAATACGTGTACAAAATTTTAATCACAATAGAGTAAAGTTGCAACCAGAAAATGCGTTCAAATTTACTATTGAAAAGCGTATGAAATTTCACAATTAATGTGGCACAGCTATATCATATTCCGTCACTGTTTCCATTAACAGTAACTCCCGTACCATAATTAAATGTTCGCCATTGTTAGGAACGGATGGATAGCTTCGGTACAAATTAATAAAGTAATTTTGCCGGCTATTAAAATATTTTTGGGTGAAATGTATTTCGAATGTGTAGTGTTTGCTTTGGTCTAATTTATCGGAAGCATTGTGGTGATAAATACAGTAGAATTGATAAAGATTTGAAGATGAAGTGGCATTGGGATGGTATTTTTTTCCCACGTGGGATGGTAGTGTATCCTCATAAGTGTCATCTTAATACCCTTGGCGCTCGGAGGTCGTCCGACACCGCCCGCGCCAGGTCTACGGCGAGCGGTTATGTTGGACTCTAGCAGAAGGTTAGCCTACTAACTAAACACTACTTACAGACTTTGGTCTGGCCGAAGTCCTGGAACCTTATCGCCTGAAATAAATAAACTAAAGCGCCCACCCTCACAGAGCGGTGGGCGGTTCGAATTGGGAAGGTAGATTGACGACTCAGAGTAGCTACCTCCTGTAGCTGAGAAAACTTAGAAACAATTATGTATCTGCGATCATTACTTTTGAAGATACAGCGACATGTCTGCAGGTCGTTCAAATGTTCAAAACTGCGACATTTTTCAAATAACTTACATTTTTAAACTTCTGATATCTTTTGAATGTAATGTCCAAATTGAATAATTCAAAAACTTATGTAATGGTATTGTATCAGCCTTAAATATGAAAAAAAACACTTATTGTAATCCCAACTAATATTATAAATGCGAAAGTGTGTTTGTTTATTTGTTTGTTTGTTTGTTACCTCTTCACGCTTAAACTACTGGACCGATTTCAAAAATTCTTTCACCTTTGGAAAGCTACATTCTCCCCGAGTAACATAGGCTACTTTTTATCCCGGAAAAATCGACAGATCCCACGGGATGCGCAATAAAGGCTTCGCTCAAAAACTACTGCACAGATTTTTATGCGGTTTTCATCAATAGATAGAGTGATTCTTGAGGAGTTTTGCGGCATTTTTTATCTCGGAAAAACGGATAGTCCCACGGGAAGCGCGATAAAATCTTCGCACCATAAACCGACTTCCGCGTATATGTAGCCGTGGGCAAAAGCTATGACCCTTAACCCTCTATACACCCAATCCCGAAATCCACGCGGGCGAAGCCGCGGGCAGAAAGCTAGTATAACTATAATTGTTAGACATGCTGTCGCGGTATTTTATCCGTTTTGACTTTTTTTTTTGTTTCCCTGAGGAAAATGCATTAAATTGCATACCCCGGCTGTGGCAAGCCGGCGGTTATGTGGGGCTCTCCTCCCCAGAAGGGGGAGGCCTACCCACTAAAAACCTCAGGGATGGCCTTCCTCAGGCATGTAGGAAGCCCCCGGGAAGGGGCGTGGTCCATCCCAGGTTGTCGTAACCGCGGGCGCCCGCCCGCCGTCGACCCGCGGCGGCGCCGCAGTTGTGCTACCGAGCCCGGCGCCGCCTTCTTCGAGCGGCATCAGCCATCTCCCGACCCTGCTCGGCGGCCTCGTTCTGGAGCATCACTGCTCATGATCTCATGCTCAGAGAGAATGATCATGTTACTAGGAAAGTTATGGATATGAAAGTGGATGCGCGTATGGGGAGAGGAAGACCGAAGAAACGATGGACAGAATATGATGTGAATTGTATTGAAGAAGTGAAAAAGAGTGAAGAAGAGTGGAAGAGGACGTCATGTTGCGGCGACCCCAAGTAAATTTTGACACGGGGCAAGAGAAAGAAGGCCTTCATTTGATAATAGATCTCTCCACGCCCAATAATAATCATCTTTACATCAAACACACAAATAAGCTAATTGCAAATATCGAAGAATACGTCCATTACGTTTCGGAAACACAAAAAGCATTCTTAACTTTTCAAGGTATGTGGCAAAAGAAAACACGTGACCGTTTGAAGCCATTAAAAACTAAATGTCAAGTAAAGTTTGGACTGAACGGAGTCGTAGCAAAAAAAAAACATAATAAACAATCGTATTCGAATTTGTAAAATAATGTCCGACTTGATAAGATCAGGGATTGCCCAATCATAACATCCATTGCTGACAATTCCGACACAACTGAATCCGTGA
Source organism: Scirpophaga incertulas (assembly GCA_036419045.1). Classification (NCBI taxonomy): domain Eukaryota; kingdom Metazoa; phylum Arthropoda; class Insecta; order Lepidoptera; family Crambidae; genus Scirpophaga; species Scirpophaga incertulas. The sequence continues at coordinate 6,431,989 of CM071626.1, read as the reverse complement.
TGCAAACAATTTTTCAAGCCGCAGGGTCATTAGGGCCACAATTCAATCGCATTTAATAATACGAAACAAAAAGTTAACTTACAGCAATAAGACAGTATCAGGATCCAGTAAGTAAACGGGCGCTGAGCAATAATTCATTTATTGCTCAACGCGTAACCTAGATCCCATAACACAAGCCTTACAGAGCTTACTTTAGGCTAGGCTAATTGGAGTAAGTGTAAGAAATAATTATTTAGTTACTAAGTGAAGTTCGTCAGCAAAATTTGTATAAAACAAAAATAGAGCACTAGTGTAGTAAGCTCTTGATTTGCCTATATTTCAGTACACTGTTTTATATGGACCACTTTTGTCTGACGTAAGCGCGCACGATTGATTAACGCATAAATTAATTTAAACTCCTATCGTGGGCTATTTATACGCCACACCAACTACAATCTAGATCCACGAGACAACAGCACAAGATAAGTACAAAACTTCAAACAGCGCCAAAATTAAATTTCGCGAATAACGGACTCGGCTGGATGCAGGCGCGTTGTATTTAAAACCGCCTAAAACCGAGGAGCAAGTTTACAATTGCTCTCAAAACTACGGCGCTTGTTATAAATCTCCAGCATGAATACTGCACAGCAACTAGATATTGGGAGGCGAAGTCATTTACTGAAACTTTGAAAAATATTGTGGGTATAGACGGCTTATAGATTCTTCACTATTTATATAGGGGTGGTGGAAACAGACAGATTTACGAGCACGACACTTAAATAATGTTACAGATGCCTGCCTTCATGTCTGTTTCTTCGTCCGTATGTCACAGTCACTTTTTCTGAAACTATAAAAACTATACTGTTAAAAATTGGTAAATACTCGTAGATGTGTTCTGTAAACCGCATTAAGATTTTCACACATAAATATGAAAAAGAACCGACAATTGTTAGGCCTAACTATACTTAGAAATGAAACTCGAATTATTTTTTCATCAGACCCATACGTGTGGTATATCTGTGGATAAGTCTATAAAAATGAGATTAAGGTTTCTATTATGTTTTTTTTTTCTAAACTGAATAGTTTGCGCTTAAGACACTTCTAAAGTATTAAAAAGTGCTTTACCATGCCACTATTTACGATGTCAGTATTTTAACGAGATTTTCTAGTCTTTTTCTTTTTTAATCCATCTCTGCTCGTAGAAATATTTCTTTGTTCTTCCTAATAGTAGAGATAGTAGACGGACTTAATCCAAAACGTTTATCAACATCAATTTTTCATCTGTCTTTTCTATCACAGACACTTTTTCATCACTACACACACTCTTTCATTTGCTCGCCATATTTACAGCTGAAAACAAAAAGTTAACTCACAGCAATAAGACGGTAGCAGGAAGGGAAGTCCAGTAAGTAAACACGCGCTGAACAATAAATGAACACATCTCTAAGAATCCCATTGCAAGAAATATTGACGAGTTTGTATCAGTAATGTGTTTAGAGGTCAGTCAAAAAATCTTTTATTGGGATCTAAATAGCGATGTATTGTTTATTCGTGGGCCAATAGAAGCACGCTTAATTTAGAAAAGTAATACGAGACGGTTTGAGGTGTCGTCGTAATCATCGTAAAGACGTTTATTTTGCGAATGTTCGTCTGTCAATTTCAATTCATCATTGTCGTTTGAGGCTTTCTTATGTCAAAATTAATATCGTTCGTTCGGTCGTTCGTTGAAATGTTTTAAACGATAGTAACTAAGAGTAGGATACGACACGGCGAAGTCCACGATATATCGAATATCGTTTTTAAGAGTACGCCCACTGGAACGGCGCCGGGGCCGCTAGCACGCAAGGCGTCGAACATTCCGTACTCACGGTAAAGCTGAACATAGCCATGTGCGGCTTCAACATAGGTCCTTCAAAAAAAGTTATTAACAGTGGTTGCTGCGCTACAAAATATGTAAACTAATCAAATCTCAGCAATTTTTTTAAAGAGAGAGGCTGAGAATCTAAGGATTCTTAGTAAACTAAGGAGTACGAAATATACCCAGGATGTACCCCGCAACGACAAATGCCACGGAGGTTATGTTGGACTCCACGCGACCAGAGCGGTCTGACCACGTGACCTATCGACTAAACTCAGTCTTAGCCTTGGCCATAAGGGCTCCCATGGCTTGAATGGTGCTGTTCATAAAATAGAAGTTCGTTATATAGAATTTACACTGTATTAGTATATTTTGGAATAGTTTAAGTTTATAAGTTGATGCGTTTTGTAAAAGTTTTACTTTTTAGAGGATTTTACGGAGATTCTCACGTCCAACGTGCTTTTAATTAAAGTGTCTGCTTATTTGGACGTCCATTCACATCAGCATAGTCTCGTGCCTTTATTTATTTTGCATGAAGCTTTCAGACGGGCGGACAGACTACGAAGCTTTTGCATTTGTGTTTCTTAATTTTTTATGTGATTGTTTCGTTTCCTTTCTTTCCCTGGTATTGTTTGGTATTTCAGTACTAATTCAATAAAAAATATGAAGGTTATAATATCATCAAGGTCATGAAAATTGAAAAAGTCAGATCTCCCCAACCCCATCTCACCCCCTCCTTTGGGCAAGATCCACATGTGATTTTGTTTATACAACCAATTTATTTTTTCTTTTGATCGTGATTGACTGATTGCTCTTACTTGTAATCCCATCTCCCTCCCACACTCGAACCGACTAAGCTCAGCCTGTGCCTAAGTTCTAAGAACCATATAGGCAAATCGTGAAGGCGACGCAGCCCAGGCCTATAAAAGGGACCCAAATGCGCTAGAAGAGGGGCGGAAAGCCAAAGTGGCACCGGCCTTATCATGAGGGAATCTAGTCATGGCGATGCTGAAGGCTGCCGAACTAAGGGATCATGGAGAGCCCCCCACTCCTACCTCAATAGTAAAATGTGTAATTTAATTCATTTGACGGTTTTAATTTTATTATTCAAAATAGAATCATAGTGATTTAAAAAAACGAACAATGCAAATTGTAAAAGCCAAATTTCAGTAAAAGACAATGCCAAGATTTCTATGGCGCCATGCCCCACCAAATTTTTTCCAGTTACAAACATAATTTATATATGAAATGATAGCTAAACATCTGCACTTTTGAAATAATAAAAGATAAATTATATTAAAGCAGAGGATCGGTAGTTATGATGGTATAAACAATATGATTTTTTTCACAAATATTAAGTTTTTCTTATGGCCGTTTTCACCAACCTTGTCTTAGCTTAGGTGACTCCTAAGAGACATGCTGTCTCACTCTTTTCAGTTAATATAAAAAGTGACAACATGTCACTTAGGAGTCACCTAAGCTAAGACAAGGTTGGTGAAAACGGCCATTAGACTTTTTTATAAGATGCATTTTTAGTAGCCATCTACTATATCCTAAAAACAATAATAACAACAACTAATTGTTCTAACTATAAAAAAACAATTTTAAATCCAGTTCAAGTAACGCTCATACTTTATTAGAACACACGATTGAGGCTATCTATCAAAGTCATCTTTATTTACGGATTCGTAAATAAAGATGACTTTATAGACCTAATATTACATTTCTATTTACAGTGCACTTCTTGATATATGTAAATACATGTTATTATCTAACGTAATATTTTTATTTTATTTTGCATCAGAAGTAAAATGCGTTTATTCCTAAAAGCCTTTTATTGAGAACTCATTCTTACTAAAATGAATGATTAAATAACACTATTGAACATAAAAAATTAACAGAACAACAATTAAAGAAAAAAACTATTACCTATACTAAAAAGCATTCGACTTAGGTCCGATAGGTTTATGTTGGCTAAAAGGACTTGTATCCAGTGGCCAATGAAATTCTTTAAAAAAATAAGCTTTAAATTCTCCGACTAGGAAAAGGCATAGAATTCCATTAACAACTATTAAATGTAGTTTTTTTTTCCCCAGCTTTTTAGATTTTTTATATTTGTTGTTAGGATCTATAATTTAATTAAATATTTTTCATAAATGTGTAATTACTGTAACTTAAATTAATCCTTGGGGCAGATCTTGGCATTCTCTTTTGTCATTATAGAGAATTAGGTAAACGTAAATAGTAAAAAAGGCGATTTTTTATATGCTTTTAATATCTACTAACATTATTAACGCGGAATTTGTAAGAATGGATAAAGGTTTGCCACACTTGAACGTAAAAACTACCAAATGGATTTTAATGAAACTTTACAGACTTTAGCTCACACATCAAAATAATACATAGATTATATACGTAACATATTTTTTTTATATAACTCATGCATAAGAGTTAGACCAAAATGATTGCCAAAGTGGTCTATATCGACCATATAAACTGGTTTATGACACTAGGGGTCTATGATGAAGGGGTCTAAGTTAACGAAAAAAAAATTTGGGGCTCCATGAAATGAAAACGGGAGTCCACAATAATGGTTCTCAGCATACACTAATAGTACTTATTTCCGTACATTATAATATCTTCTAATATAAAACGGGAGTCCCCAATAATGGATCTCAGCATACACTAATAGTACTTATTTCCGTACATTATAATATCTTCTAATATAAAACGGGAGTCCACAATAATGGATCTCAGCATACACTAATAGTACTTATTTCCGTACATTTAACTATATCTTCTAATATAAAACGGGAGTCCACAATAATGGATCTCAGCATACACTAATAGTACTTATTTCCGTACATTATAATATCTTCTAATATAAAACGGGAGTCCCCAATAATGGATCTCAGCATACACTAATAGTACTTATTTCCGTACATTATAATATCTTCTAATATAAAACGGGAGTCCACAATAATGGATCTCAGCATACACTAATAGTACTTATTTCCGTACATTATAATATCTTCTAATATAAAACGGGAGTCCACAATAATGGATCTCAGCATACACTAATAGTACTTATTTCCGTACATTATATATCTTCTAATATAAAACGGGAGTCCCCAATAATGGATCTCAGCATACACTAATAGTACTTATTTCCGTACATTATAATATCTTCTAATATAAAACGGGAGTCCACAATAATGGATCTCAGCATACACTAATAGTACTTATTTCCGTACATTATAATATCTTCTAATATAAAACGGGAGTCCACAATAATGGATCTCAGCATACACTAATAGTACTTATTTCCGTACATTATAATATCTTCTAATATAAAACGGGAGTCCCCAATAATGGTTTCAGCATACACTAATAGTACTTATTTCCGTACATTAAATATCTTCTAATATAAAACGGGAGTCCACAATAATGGATCTCAGCATACACTAATAGTACTTATTTCCGTACATTATAATATCTTCTAATATAAAACGGGAGTCCACAATAATGGATCTCAGCATACACTAATAGTACTTATTTCCGTACATTATAATATCTTCTAATATAAAACGGGAGTCCACAATAATGGATCTCAGCATACACTAATAGTACTTATTTCCGTACATTTAATATCTTCTAATATAAAACGGAGTCCACCAATAATGGATCTCAGCATACACTAATAGTACTTATTTCCGTACATTATAATATCTTCTAATATAAAACGGGAGTCCACAATAATGGATCTCAGCATACACTAATAGTACTTATTTCCGTACATTATAATATCTTCTAATATAAAGACATATACAAAGCATTTTCAAGGCATTTATAAAAGTACCTGTGAAGTAAAAAATGAAATGCTTATATAATTTTGTAAGCCGTAGGATGTAGGCATTCAATATCATTTTCAAAACACCCCCATTTTCTTTGTTTAGTCTGTGGCTAGGGTAACTTTACGGCTGTGCGGTTAATGGCATTAGTATTCGTTTAACGTAGATACAAAATTAGTACAGCCCGCGTAGCGGATAGACACCAAATTAAATAGGTGGATTTTTCAGAGGCAATATTACTCTACAAAAATATGGCGGTTTGACAGATTTTCTGTACAAAGCTACAAATAATTCGTATTTGTTCATTGTTATATAGCGTTATGAAATTATAATTGTTAATTACTATAATTTAAAAATTAAATAATAAAAACTATATAAAGAGTTAAGTTGAAGGAATAAACATAAAATGTTGTTTCTTCTTTATAGGTGAGAATTTTAGTTAGTTTTGGTTTTATGATGTATCTCATTTTATTTTAGGAATAAAAAGTGATGAAATAAATCTTCTTTTTAGATAGCAACAACTGTTTTCCTTTAATAATTATGTTATATATATACAAATAATAATAAAATAAACAAACCAAAGTAAACTCTGTAAGGGTTGTGCTGCGGGATCTAGGGTAACGGATAGACATACATACATAAATATTTTTTATAGAAATATATATTAACCACCATGATTAAAGTAAAACCGTAACACCGTTGTATTAACCACTCGACTATGGAGGTCGTCATATATATATATATACATATATATATATATATGTATATATATATATATGACGTATTGTGATGTATATTACAGCTAGTACTCGTTCGCGCACGGTTTATGAACTGAGCCGTCATTAGCTTGCTCACAATCATATGACAAATATATAACACTTTGTTGCACTATTAGACATGTACAATTGTATACAAGAAAATATATGTTCAATGGTGGACTTCTAATAGTGATCCCTTTATGTGCAACTTTTGTTCTAATTTAATATTATATTACTTATAATATATATAATAATATATTGTGGGCAATTGGTTCCAGATCTCGTTGCTGACACCAGAAACGAATTCTTAAAGTAACGCGAGGTGGATCTCTTCTTACTCTTATACGTACGAGGTGTGAGTGTGACAGTGAACAAACTCTTAAAGTAACGCGTGTTGGATCTCTTCTTACTCTTATACGTACGAGGTGTGAGTGTGACAGTGAACAAACTCTTAAAGTAACGCATGTTGGATCTCTTCTTACTCTTATACGAACGAGATGTGAGTGTGACAGTGAACAAACTCTTAAAGTAACGCATGTTGGACCTCTTCTTATTCTTATGCGAACGAGGTGTGACTGTAATAGTGACCAAACTCTTAAAGTGACGCATGTTGGATCTCTTCTTACTCTTATATGAATAAGGTGTGAGTGTGACAGTGAACGAACAGTGATATGTTATTCTTAAGACATGAATTAAAGCACAAAGAAAAGTTTTCGAAGTCTTTTGTAATTTGTATTAGTTATTTTTAATTAATTTGATGTTGATATAAATAATAATAAAAAAAAACTTTGCACCTTTTTATTCCTTTAGTAGCTATCCTAATATTTGAGAACGATCCGCCTTTAACTTTTGTTATAAGCTGCGCTTATAATGCAAAGTCTGAAAGTTTTAAAAGAAACTGCTTAAAATCCTACCAGCGAACTCGCTGAGTTAACTGCAATGTTGATTCGACTAAAATTCATAGATCGAGGAGTTCCCTTAAGAAACTTATATAAAAGCTAAGTGTGCACAGTTTTTTATTAATTAGAGGAACGTAAGATTCTGTTGGGTCTGCAGTAATATAAGTTAAGAAACACTGACAATATTGGACTATCTGCGACGATTAAAGATGGAGTACGAGGATTTCAAATGTGTATAGCTCTGGTAAACAAATTATTAACATAAAGTAATGAATTTTCAATAATAAAAGAATTTTTCCTACTAGATTTAGGTTCTCCAAGCTGTATCCACTCGTTCGCGTGGAATCGTAATTTTAGTTAGCATTTTTAATGACTGAGAGTGTTAACGCAAGACTAGGCAAATATAATCTGAAAGCTTCGAACTACTAAGCTATTGGTAGTTGCACGTGTTATTGTGAGTCAACCATAAAAGATAGACATATGCTGTCGCAGCATGTTTTATGAATAATTTTATGAAGAACATTTCCGTCATACATGATTTCTGTGTAGCTTTAACCATAAAGGTTGCACACGCGACGGAAGCTTAAAATGGAGTAACTTCGCCCCTTGTCCCAACATTTCCATACCAGTATACCATAACCAGCTCAGGAGTATGAAAAATAAGTGTACCAAGTTTCGTTGAAATCCTTTTAGTAGTTTTTGTTTCTATAACGTTTATACAGACAGACAGACAAAAATTTTACTGATTGCACTTTTGGGATCAATATCGATCCCTAATCACCCCCTGATAGTTATTATGGAAATATATTTCATGTACATATTAGATTATTATTAGATTTACTGCGCCGACCCCAGATAATGAGAAACGGTCAAGAGGATGATGATGATGATATTTCATGTACAGAATTGACCTCTCTATAGATTTATTATAAGGATAGATTATAAATTAGATGACTGCAAAGCCCGATAAGTATATAAGTCTGACGACGTTTTCGTCGCAGGTTCAATTCTCGTACGGGACACATATTTTGTACGACCTACAAATATGTGTTCCTGTCTAAAGGTGGATTTACACCAAACGAGCGAATGCTCATTCTATCCCCACTACGTCAAATTCTTCTAGTGTAAACAGGCGTAGAGCATTCTTTCGTTGTTCTTAGTGCGTTCGCAAAGATTCTATAGAATATTCTAAGAATGCTCGCTCGCTCGATGTAAACGGCGCAAGAGCGCGTGAACAGTTGCTTAGAACATTCTAGCGTGTTCGGACGCGCTCGCTCCACTGAGCGGTCTCATCAAAGATTAAATTATGGATTGGTCTCAAGAGAAATGTTTATAAATCATAGAAGCCTACCAAAATGCCAAATGTCTATGGGATCCGACATATGAATACTATAAAAATACAACTTTGTTTCATTGTTTCACCTACATTATCCAGTGTCCTTCGTTGCATTAAATTTGTAACCCACCAACGTCTCTTCCGTCTTTTATTTTTGAGTTTTTGCTTCAAAGTAATAAATGAGTCTGCAATAATGATTTCACTGTCAGAATCAGACATAACAAAGCACTACCAATACCAACAAAAGAATTGACTAGAATGAGCAAAGAACATTCGATCTAGCTCTTGTTTACACCACAAAATTAAGAAAGAACATTCTTGTTCTAGTTCTAGTTCGGTGTTCGTTTGATGTAAATAGATACGTCAAGCTTTAGTTTACACTAGATATTAACGAAAGAATGTTCTAGTTCTAGCTCTAGCTCTATGTTCTTTTAGTCTAAATCCACCTTGAGTGTATGTGAGATTCTATATTTGTGACTGAACCCACGACAAGATAATAATCCTAGTGTGGGGCGATGTTTGAAGAAATTATAACTGCTATCAATGTCTCATTACCTTTTTCATACACTTAGGCCGGAAATTAGTATTCAATTCTAATTCATTACTAACTACCCAAGTCTGCAATTTCGATTTAAATGAGTGTACAAATAGGGAATCCATGGGTGGTCTGATCTCAGCATACGGATTGAATTCTGTACAAAAAAGGCAGTTTGAGTTTTTCCATATACTATCTTGTTAATTTTGGCGTCACTTTCGATTTTACGGTTTTCGCGAAATCTGCGAACTTACATATTTTCAGGATTTGTTGAAGCCCCCACTTCGGAGTAGAATAAATGTGTTAATAACTGGTTTGAACGCATGCAAAAGTGTGTTAAATATCGCGGAGAATTCTTTGAAAAACAATAAATGGTAATAATATATTAGATTGTCTATGCTTATTTCAAACGACACAACTAAAAGGCAGCCTTCGTATAAAGCAATATAACTAGTCTTCGATTTGAAACCTAGATTAAAGAGAGCTTTTAAAATTCTCGTGTTAATTAGCCTATGAAATTTAAACTTTCTAAAAGGTCAAGCACTTTTAATATAGCTGTTAAAAGATACATACTAGTCAGTATAACTAAAGTTAGTATAAAAATCGCATGGGCAATAACACGTTGCTATAATGTGTACAAAAAAAAGTGTACATCAAAAGCTTATCAGAAGAAACCTTAAAAGTGCTCGCTTTGTGTAGATTGATCTGTGGAGCTTTGATAAAAAACACGCGTGGGTCTGTCTATGAACAGCTTATAGATCCTTTGCATTGAATCCTTTCATTAATATTGAACTGGGGAATTTTTTAATAAAATTTATTTACACTATTTGTTCAGTGATTTCTTGTTCAAAATGAAAATAAATATTTTTATACTTATACCAATTTGCCTAGCTCAAAGTAAGCTCTAAATCGGAGGAAATACCTATTCCGGGTGAAGATGTTGGTCCCCGGTGCACTATCCCTCCTCCGGGGGAGGGGAGGGGGAGTGTGGGGCTCGCATTCACTTAAAACTGCGTCGGTGTTCCTTCTCCTCCTCCGCCGATAGTCGCGGGACTTCCGAATGGTATGACTCCGGTGATGCTGGCCCGTGAGGACCCCGTAGCTCTTTGTGAATCTTTGAACTGTCATTGGCAGTGGGTACCCCAAATCATTGCCACAGGTCCTTGTACATAGGTGTTTGGGCTTACTGCGGGGGCGGCGGATATAGTCCACTCTTCTGCTCCCGGTTTTCCTCCGATGAATGACCTTATTGGCAGCTGGCTCGCGGTCTCTCTCCTCATTTTCTCTTAGTGACATTACGGCCTCAGCATATACAGCAAACATGCATAAATTGTATAACTTATGCATGTTTGTAAAATTATAGGTTTTCCGCAGTAAAAATATCAAAATCTGTTTAGTTTTAACAGAAAGTTTTCTACAGGAAGAAATATTCACGTGGTAATTAATGGAAAGATATATTGCACTGAGATGAAAGTTATCATATAAAATATATCAATCTATATTTTCAATAAGTTTGATCATAATCGGTTGATTAGTCCGTCCAGTTAGGGAAAATACAGAATTTTCGATTCCTATTAAAACTCCGAACAAAATGGAAGCCAATCGGAAAGAAAACGGCAAATAATGCTCTCTCGTCCCACCTGCTTGTTCAAAGAGTACACAAGGCGTCCCCTTCGTTTGTCCTCTTGTTGCAATAACCGCAATACAGAGGGAGATTTTTAATAAAACTATACGATTGTACAGGCGACGCTATCAATTCAGTCATCGGTTTCGTTTCGAACAAACGATTCTGATCTTTATATCTACATTGTTTGAGGTTAGGGGTGTGCATCTCTCGCTATATTCTGCGGTGCTTTGAGATGAATGTCGGGGCTCACTAATCCTAATAACACTGCGACCCTAAATTTAAGCTGGCATTTCTCGCGTAGCCCTAAATTATATTCTATATCTAAATTCGTTCAACGGACTTTAAAATTTTTCTTTTTAAAGGATATCCTATATTACTGCATAATTAAATATTATCAGAACTTTTGTGTTTGTAAAGTAGTCGTCCTTATTGAGTTCTTTACGACCTCATATTTTTGGTCTAAGATGACTTTATTTTTTTGTTACCTCAGAACTTTCCTTGTGTGAACCATTCTTGTGTGAACCACCTGAATGAAACGCCTTAAATTGAACATTTTGATTTTTTTTTTAATTTTAATTTATCCAGCGCCATTTCCACAATGAATTAGAATTGAACGAAGCTAAAATAGAATAATGGCTGCATCGCGTGGTAAACTATACATACATAGATACTCTCAAAAATATCTATCTTTGCGCAGATAGGTAAATACACTCTTTTGATACGTTGCGCTCAACTGAACAAATAATATCTGCTGGGAGTTATGTCAATATGGAAACTAAAACAGTGCATTCCACAATCAAAGAAGATAATTATTTACTTAAATCCTGATCATTACAATAATATGGAATAACGTTGCATGCGTAGAATAAGTTACGCAGAATAAACGCGGATTTAAATGTGAAAATTTTACGGCGGAGCGAATTTTATTGGCCGTTAGTTTATTTGTGTTGAAAACTATGCCTCAACAAATATGAACAACTATTGAAATCGGAATAAAAATTTGCAACAACAAAACTTAAAATGTTGGAAATTGAAGACTTCATCGATTCATGTTATGACGAGTACATCTCTAATCTTTACCTATATATTTTATGGTATCTGTATCTTTTTCTGGTGTATATGTTGAAATTTTCTTAAAATAAAACTACGTTTAGTCATACAATATATTTTAGTTTTCATTATATTCGACAATAACGTAACGTAACTCTTTATTGCACACCAAGAAGAAGAACAAAGACAAAAATAATTTAAGAAACTTGAGAATTATTCTGAGGTTTATTTAGACAATGAATTAATTTTTTTGCAGGATTTATTTTAATTCTATCTTGATTTAGGAATCGACATTCTACCAGGAGATGCTTTAATTTTAATTCCTATTACTTATTTTTTATTAAATAACATTTATTTCTATATGCTTAAGTTATGAGGTGTATGTGAGTTTAATTTGTGTGGCCTGTCCTTAACTTAGTGTAATTTGGTCTCTTCTATCGTTTGTATTAGGTATTGTATTAGGTTTTTTACAAATAAGATTTTCTTATCTATACATATAAATAAAATTGGATTGACGTCTGTCTGTCTATTTGCTCCGGCTAATCTCTGAAAAGGCTAGACCGAATTTAACGGGACTTTTATTGGCAAGTAGCTGATGAAATAAGGAGTAACTTAGGCTACTGTTATTTTAGAAAAATAAAATAATGTTGCAATGTCCGAGTACTGTCAGTACAGTACCGCACGCAGCTCACGCGCACGCTACTTAAAATAAAAATGCAAAAACACAAACTTTTTTGATAAGTTCCACGCGGACGCAGTCGCGTACAGCTAGTTACATATAAAGCCCTAGTATTGTTAGTAACGTAATAGCTATCCCATAGTATTTTTTATACTTCATTTAAAATGTCTTTTATTTTTATTGTCAATTGATAAACAATTTTTTCCCTCTCCTCGCTAGAGGTGAAAAATAAGATATGTTGGTTTAGGGTATGGATCGTCGGTGACGGTGTTTCAACACTGGCTTACGAGACTGATGATTTGGGGATCCGGGATAGATTCTGCTACGTACCAATGTGTAATTCCTTTTTCGAATTTCATATCTACATCTATCTGATTATTTTTCATGACCAATACAATCGCAACGCACGTCAGTAGAGGGTAGTACTTGTACACCTGTCCAGGGTCTTTTAGAAGGTACTGTAGTATCTTGTCTTCGTGTTTTTAAAAAAACTAAAAGTAATGTAAACATTCGGTTTAAAAGATTGGTATCCAAATTGAAACTCTAGGTTATCAAGGGTTAAGGCATAATCACCGTACTGAACTTAGTTATGCCAATGTGAGTTATGATATTTATTGGTAGCTAAATAGAATTGATGTTAACAGGTGACTCGAAACTCCCCTCCGAGCTCCCCTCCGCCATGACAGATGCTAAGTTTCGCACAACACACTCCCCATCAATCGAACGTCAGAGAGACATTAATATTTCGTACGTTCATTGTATTGTTCCAACTTGGTTACAAATATCGACGCAACGGCTGAATAATGAATTATATTATGCTAACAGAACTCGGAAAATACGTTTATTGTAACTGGAAGAAGCACTTAACTTTTATATATTTTTTTGCATTTATATTTGCATTGTAATATATGAGATTGAATGGTAAAGACAAAGAAAACTGGGAAAGGATATAGGGTAAATTTTACCCGAAAAATATCTCTACACAACAAACCGGGGACTTTTAACGTGATTTTATTTGATTTTATAAAATCATCTCTGACTAAGGTCACAGATTCCTAAACATCCAATTTTTATATATATATATATAATATAGTACTACTACTGAAAAATCAACAAATCAATTTTTTATCGTGTGGAGATCGCCATGCTTCGGCTTGACCGGAGCCGAAGCATGGCTCAAAAGAGTTTCTGTACCCCGAAAGGAAAAAGCGGTACCATTTTAAGATCACTTTGTTGTCTGTATGTCTATCTGCCTGTCAAGCAAGACCTTGTATTTCGAGGATGCCTGCAGGTATCAAGCAACAACGAATGTCTCGGCTCTATTTTCAGGGTCTATAATTCTAATTATTTAATATTAACATTTCCAAATATTTTGACACAATGGAACGTTAGTTTTATAAATATAATATGAACTTGTTGAAACTTGAAAAGGAAATTGGGTTCAGACTATTTATCTGACGCCAACTTATATTTGACGTTTCGGTAAAAGTTACGGATACTCTTGACCTATCTTCTGTATATTACCTTTTTGATCCAATTATGTTCGTCCACGTCGTCCATTACCAATTGGCCCATTCATATTTGCCTTATAAATTTCTTTCGTCGGTCGTCTATCGTCCAATCTTTCTACGTGTCCAAATCATCTAAGTAGTCCTTCGCCCCGATTTTTGTCACTACACCTTTCACATCGCACATTTCTCTCATCACACTATTTCGCAATTTATCCTTCATAACTCCAGCTATTCCCCTCAATCTAACCTTCATCCTTCTTTTGCGACACCCAGTATTGACTCAATAACCGTCTTTGACCAGGTCTGACTGACTGTCAAAATTCAAAATTCAAAATCATTTATTCAGTCTGGGCTGTTACAAGCACTTGTGAATGTCGAAAAGCTACGCCATCGGTTCGCAAAATCTACGGCGGGAGACCTTGTACTGAGAAGAACCGGCAAGAAACTCAGCAAGGGCTGTTTTTTTTTCCCTGTATTAAATAGACACAGAGTCGTCAATTTGGAAAATGACTTCAATATTGATAATTCATGAAGTCACTTTCCATTACATAGTATAATTAATAAAAAATATTTAGAAAACATGCCTTATATTAGGAATGCCGTGTCATACAGTTTTAAAAGAGATATATTAAAGTTAAATTAACATTATAATAAATACGAGTAGTACCCAGTATAGCAAAGAGCAGACTCATCTCCGCTGGCAGCACCCGTTCACGAGCATGACGCATGAACCAGCCATCGCTTCGCTCAACCATATTTTAGGGAACGTAACGACCCGCCTCACACGACACTGCCGAAGAGATTTTAATGAGAGTATGACTACCCTTAGCACAGAAGGATACAAATTACCAAAAACAGGTACCCGTGTAAATTAGCACAACTAAAAAAAAAAAATCAACCGCAGGACACGCGCATACAATCATTTAAAAACTAGCAATAATGTATTATACAAGTAACAAAAGGTATAATAGGTACAGTTAAATATACATGTTATTATGTTACACAGTTACCTAAGAATTTATTAACAATTTGTTTATTTCAACGAGCGAGGGTTTTTTAGTCCCAGACACTTCGATCATCCAAGTAATCCTGGACTCGATAATATCCTTTGCTCATCAAAGTTTTTTTTACTCGAGTTTTAAGTTTATTAAAAGGTAGATTAACAATCAATTTGATGACAATTAAATTTAGAAGAGATATCACCATCCCTTCTTTCTGATCTGTTTCATCTAATAATATTGTGAAAAAATCAAGCATATACATGCAAAGTAAGGTTAGTTCTTAACCCTTAGTAGCCTTATTTACGAATGAGTTTTTTTTGTTTTAATATTACAGTGTTTGCTTGTGTCTCGATCAGGGTCACCAATTAGTTTCGCTCGGGGTCCATTTTAAGAAATGACATGACATTCGCTGTTAACACTTTTAATAAGAAAAATATTGAACAAAGGCAATTACGGAAATTACAAAGTATAAATTATTTACATATCAATGAGAAAAGTGACATTTTTCATAACTAATACAATCGCAACACACGTCAGTAGAGGGTAGTACTTGTACACCTGTCCGGGGTATTTTAGAAGGTGTAGTATCTTTTCAACTGTTGGTAATGGGTCTTCCCCTTGTATTATTTTTTATTTTTTTTTAATTCAAAAAATTGGAGGAGGTCGAATTTTGTAATTTATAATTTTTGAGAAATACTTTAAACGATGTTCCTGACATGACAAGAGTTGTCATAGATAGAGCTTTTGTTTCGAAATAAAAAATATAAGGAATATTTTAATAAAAAATTAATTACATTTCTTGAAGTCTATTTGCTGCAAAGAAGAGTTAGCCGGAGGCTCACAAGTTTACGGTGACAATATGTATTTTTTTTTAAACACACCTATTAGCCTAGCCCAAAGTAAGCTCTGTAAGGCGTGTGTTATGGGACATACATATATTATACATATTTTTGATAGAAATATATATTAACAATCATGACTAAGACACGAATGCTTGCATTCATCACGCAAACATCTGCCCCCAACTGGACTCGAACCCGGGACCACTGCTCGACTACGGAGGTCGTCAAATTGGCCGTCGTGTTGATTGAACCAAGACAATAAAATCAATTTTTTCCTAATGATTAAAAATAAAAAGCTCGTATAATTAAGTTCATCGTTAAACGTGGCCCGGCAATAACGTTTTTAATTATAATCACTGAAATTTTCACTGTTTAATGGCGAAAGTTTTGCCACAGCAATAAGCGCCTAATAGCTGAGCATTATTATTAGCTCTTTGTAACATTATAGAACATTAGCCGTGAACGCTTTATGGAGCACGACGCCGGTGGAGCATATCCTTACAATATTCAAAGTTAATAAGCTGGATATGATTTTGGATAAATAGGCGAATCTAATTCATAAGCACTAGAAAGGTGCAATGCTGACACTAAATACACTACAGAAAAACTGTGAACGTTGTATATAATAAATTATAAAAAAAGGGTAAAAAAACAAAATAAACCTGCTATAAAAAAATGATTGATATAAAAATAAATCCTTAGTAATGAATTAATAAATTTATATTATTGAACAAAACACGTGGAGTGCTTGTGCTAAGGCGGCAGGCACCGCCGCAAACGCTACGTCCCGCAATTTTTAAGTCTCTAATATCTTTTATAGTACATTATGGTACAAGTGTGTAATGTTGGTGATTACCGCTGAGGCGCATTGAGGCACGAGCCGTCAGGCGAGGGTCTTAAGGAGCCGAGGACGGTAATCATCAATACACACGTGTATCATACAACGTTTTCCAACACACTTCTGAATAAAATAATACTTAAATAAAAAACCATTTTCTTCATAAATTGTATTTGCAGACATCTTAATTAATAACTAAATATCTTCAAAAGAGAAAACGAGACGAGTTGTGAAAAATGTTTCGTAATGGCGGGAAAAATTAATCAGTTTTCCTATGCGCGCGCATCGGCCATAGACTAATAAATTTCGTAATGGCGGGAAAAATTAATTAGTTTTCCTATGCGCGCGCATCGGCCATAGACTAAAAAATGAGGTTTCTTTTTTTTGGGCTTTTCGCGGATAGCTTTTTTAGCGCAAATGTAAACGTAACTCAACCAATAATATTAAAAAAAAACTATTACTCACTCGTGAATAATAGTAATGAAAAAGTCACAGTTTGATTATAGGTGTCATTATGTGCTAATTGCCATGGGATTAGAGCCACTTTATGAGGAAGTGTGTTGAAAAAATATTTATTTAAATCATACGCTGTAAAAGGCCGTATAGGTCAATATTAAATCAAAAATGTATTTAAGTTATTTATTGTGGATATCCCTATGAGATTGACATATATACCATCGCAAAGTTTTCTGTAGACCTTTTCAATGTGTACAAAAAATCTCGTAGGGTTCTGCCTGCGTTTGTAATCAAAGCGTAAAAAATGAAATTATTTACGACATTACATTAGAAACCTCAAAAATAACAGTACTCCAGTATTTAATGGATGTTATTATACATATAAACCTTCCTCTTCAATCACTTTATCTATTAAAAAACCGCATTAAAATCCGTTGCGTAGTTTTAAAGATTTCAGCATACATAGGTATATAGTGACAGAGAAAGCGACTCTGTTTTATACTATGTAGTAATTATAAAAGTTGTAAGCAAACTTTATTCTATTGCATTAAACCAACATTTTTAAAGTTATAATTTACACTCACGCACACGCTTGGGCGCTTCTTACAAAATAGGAAGAGTACAATTTTAATAAAAACCTCATTATTATTATTATTACTTTTTATTACATTTTATTTTATAAATATAAAATATAAATAAATATTTCTTACACTTACACCAATTAGCCAGCCCAAAGTAAACTTTGAGGGCTTGTGTTATCTTCTGCCATATAAAAATAAGTCGGGTTTACCTTCCTGACGCTATAACTCCAGAACGCACGAACCGATTTCCACGGTTTTGCATTCGTTGGAAAGGTCTCGGGCTCCGTGAGGTATATTATTATAGAAGAAAATTCAGGAAACATTTCCTTATCTATAAAATAAGTAGGAACAAAAAACTGCCACTTTACAAATATTTTTGACAGGACGAAGTCTGTCAGGTCCGCTAGTGGGATATAAATATATTTGATAGAAATATATATATTAACAACCATGACTAAGGTACAAATGCTCGCATTCATCACACAAACATCTGCCCCCATCGGGATTCGAACCCGGGATCTCAGAGATGGCGACACCTAAAACCGGTGTACTAACCACTTAACTACGGAGGTCGTTATGATACATAAAAGCTGTTTTTTAACTTGTTGGTATTTTTTTTGTACTCATCTTTTCAAGCTCTCATTTGATACTGTACTTTCTATACTGTAGGCGAAAACGGTAAATCGCCATTTTGTACCGTCTGCCATACCGAATTCAATATGGCGGCATTTATAAAATCAAAATTAAACGCGTACGAAACATTTTAGGTAGTTAGTTTTAGGGGAAGTGGGTGAAGTAATGATTAAAAGATTTCACAACATACGCACACGAAAAGTTAAATAAAAGTTGTGGGACGTTTCAAACACTTTTCCCTAAATTGTATATATGGTATACAGATAGGTTCTTTCTTTTTGTTATATTTCTTATACTTGTTTGTGTTATGGATAGATTAACGGATAAAAATACATATATAAATAAATTTGGTAGAAATATATTATAACAATCGTAACTAAGGTACAAATGCTCGCATTCATCACGCAAATATCTACCCCCACCGGGACTCGAACCCGGGACCTCAGAGATGGCACACCTTGAAACCAGTATACCAACAACTCGACTACGAGATGGCGCATAAAATGGTTCAACATTTCACTTTGTCAAAGAAAATTTATTGTGAATACAGTTAAATGAGATACTCAAAATTGGTTGATGGTCCCCCATGTTCAATTTATCCATCCATGTTCAATATAGCCGGCTTCTCATTTTACAATCTCGTTAAGCAGAGGGCTGTGCTTCGTTGCTTTCGGATATTAAGCAATTACTGTCAAAATTTCCTAACATTTACGAATACTTAAATAATGAGTGACCAATGAGTTTGAAACAGCACTATTTGGTTCGTTAAAAAACTACAAAGCTCATATTTACTGTTCAAATACAACAATTTTCTTTGTCCACCATTTTGGAACTAATGTTGGAATGTTACGCACGCCTATATAAAACACTAGCTTTCTGCCCGCGGCTTCGCCTGCGTGGGTTTCGGGATTGGGTCTATAGAGGGTTAAGGGTCATAGCTTTTGCCCACGACTACATATGCGCGGAAGTCGGTTTATGGCGCGAAGGTTTTATCGCGCTTCCCGTGGGACTATCCGTTTTTCCGAGATAAAAAAATACCGCAAAACCTTGCTCAAGAATCACTCTATCTATTGATGAAAACCGCATGAAAATCTGTGCAGTAGCCTTTAATGCGCATCCCGTGGGATCTGTCGATTTTCCGGGATAAAAAGTAGCCTATGTTACTCGGGACAATGTGGCTTTCCAAAGGTGAAAGAATTTTGAAATCGGTCCAGTAGTTCGGAGCCTATTCATTACAAACAAACAAACAAACAACAAACAAATATTTCCTCTTTATAATATTATAGTATAGACAAAATCAAAATGAACTCTATTCAAATATGACTTTATAGAAAGCTCTTTTGAATCGTCCAAATTTTTCTTACCTACCACCTATTCAGGACGTATTTTTAGGTGATAAGAACTCGTCAATAGGACCAAAGGCTAGGCTGAGTTTAGTCGGTAGGTCTGTGTAGTCGAGCCGTCCGACAGTACCAGGAGTCCGACATAATCAACGCATCCCTGCTTGCCTGTTGCGTTGGTATCCATGATGGATTCTCAGCCTCCTCTCCTGAGGAAAAAAAAAAGCTGATAAGAAGAATGGACGTAAGTATCTTATCAGCTTTATCAAAAGTAATAACAACATTTTCAATAAATTATATCGTTATCATACAATGTGCATATGTGTTTACAATATCATTTAAATAATCATTGACTTTGTAATAACCATTACTGATGAGCTTCTTTTTAACATGTACCTTGAACCTATGAAAAAGCAATTCAGCTATATATGTGGAATCTTGTTATAATAATTTATACATTTGCCCATAAACGAACCTCTAGTTTTTTGTAGCCTGTACGTTGGAACGGCAAGTTAATTTTTATTTCTTGTGTTTAAATTATCCATTTAAAAATAGTATGAAATGTGTTACATTACAATTTATATACAGATAAATCAAATTGTCATAAATATACTGCCCGCTTTAATCATTATGTTAATCTCTTTAAATCTCTAAGAGAATCCCTTGTTCGTAAATTATAAATAGCGCGGACTGCTCTTTTTTGAAGCATTACTGATTAGCACATTAATAATAATAAAATAATTGCAATATACATTTGTAACAATACATAAGGATTCCCTGACCACCGAGCTAGACTAATTAATTGTCTGTATTTCGGTAGGCAGTGTCCTCCTCTATAAAGACACAGATAAACACAATCATAACAAAATAATATAAACTAGTGCATGTGTGCATGCATGTGTGTAAGGGTGTGTGTGTGTGTGTGTGTGTGTGTGTGCCTGGGTATGATTAATGCTTAAAAATCTGGAAAATAAAAATTAAAAGCAAAATATATGTAGGTTCATTTCTCCACTTGGTATCTCATACAAAAGTAGCTTTGTTTTTTTTTATTATTAAAGTTTAACGGCCTTGGATTTCAATTCCATGCAGCCAAAGTAGCTTTGTATATAGACTGTTGACAAGATACGCCATATTGCTTCTTCTCTCTCTCACTCTTTATCTATTATCTCTATGCCTAACCTTACACGCTTGGCAATCAAAGTAATATAATATTAAAAGAACACTAATAGCACAAAGCACACAGTTTTGCACAAATAGCAAAACGCACAAAGGTGCAAGGAAAAAATGACCTGTTTGTAATCTGGGAGATTTCTCGCGAAAAACAAGCAAGAAACTCTGAATTCCTATTGTTTTGTCCTCTTTTCAATATCCTAACACAATCACATGTATTTCGATATAGAAAACATAGAATTTTTAAACACACTACTGTCATTACAGGATTGCACAGATCACAAAAAGTCTGTATTGAACATACGATTTTACATGCACTTATGAACGTTAAATAAATATAACATTTAAGGACACAAATATATGTCATATTATGTATATCTATGTTTGCTAAAAACAATTATATATTTAACACAGAATCATTAATCATTAAATTAGATGTCATTAAAATTCAATCTAAGGCGTTTTCATCGATTAAGAAACTTTATTTACTCTTATTTCGTTGGAGTATATTTCACAATAAACATATCTTTTTAATTATTTTCTAGTTTGAAATACAAACAATTACAATAAAAATAAAAATAAACAGACTTACAAAACGTAAACCAACAAAGTGTCCATATATGTATATATGTCATAATAGATTCAGCTTAATTAGCATTTAACATTTTAATTAGGTTTTTAAGCTGTGTATCTAACACATAAATTGACATTAAGTGTATCGCCATCAAGAAATTTCTTATTATCTTACGCCCGATACAAAAATACATTTTTGACATATATGGAGTTGTTGATGGGTACACATATATATAGAAACATATATTATTTTATTTCGTCAAACGTCCATCTTTTCTACGTGTCCAAACCATCGTAGTACTTGACATATATACTTTCTTTTGATCTAGAATATATCATCTTCAGAGGTTATTAACGCCTACTCGCCATTTATTAGATCATCAACTCAAAATAACCGAATAATTACATAACGAGAGATTTCATTACGTTGTGCGGTCCGATGGGGTTGCACTGGGAAATCTGGTGTGGACACATATACACAGTCCCAGACGTTTGGTCCATGGTAAGCCGACATGAAATATTTTGTTAAAGCTATGTCGGCACAACTAGTCCAAACAACAGGAGACCTCAATGATAGCGCATAGTTCGCCTACGAGTACTTATCGCTCTTAGCCCAGTCGGGTTAGACAAAAAAAGGGCCGAACCTTGCAAAAATTCCCAGGCGCATTTTTTTGTTGGAATCTTTGGGGGGGGGGTCAGTGGGAGTCTAAATTCAAAATGGCGACCAAATTCCAACGGAGCGTCAGCCGCCATTTTGAATTTAAGCCAAAACGGTTTTTGCTTAATAACTTCGCCATTTTCAACTTTTCGACAAAAGTTTAAAGAGCAAAGTTGTTGCAAATTTAATTATCTACAATTTATTTCTGGCAAATTTTTTCGTATAAACGATATTTTTAAAGTTAAGCGGTAAAATAGTGAAAAACTATTAACATCGAATTATCTCATTAAATATTAACTTTTGGACAAAAATGTTCTGCAACAAAGTTGTAGAGAATTGAATTTCCAAGAAATTTGGTCCTTACAACTTTTTCCGTAAAATCGATATTTAAGGTGCTACGGTTGCGGTAAAGGCAAAGAGACCCGTAAAAAGCGGGACAAAAGCGAACCGCGTACCCTAGACGCTGACGTCATCGGCTGAGGTGGTGCGGAAACGAGTTCGCGAAATAACATTTTTACGGGTCTCTTTGCCTTTACCGCAAGCGTAGCACCTTAAATATCGATTTTACGGAAAAAGTTGTAAGGACCAAATTTCTTGGAAATTCAATTCTCTACAACTTTGTTGCAAAACATTTTTGTCCAAAAGTTAATATTTAATGAGATAATTCGATGTTAATAGTTTTTCACTATTTTACCGCTTAACTTTAAAAATATCGTTTATACGAAAAAAATTGCCAGAAATAAATTGTAGATAATTAAATTTGCAACAACTTTGCTCTTTAAACTTTTGTCGAAAAGTTGAAAATGGCGAAGTTATTAAGCAAAAACCGTTTTGGCTTAAATTCAAAATGGCGGCTGACGCTCCGTTGGAATTTGGTCGCCATTTTGAATTTAGACTCCCACTGACCCCCCCCAAAGATTCCAACAATAAAAATGCGCCTGGGAATTTTTGCAGGGTTAAATGCTAACCCGACTGGGCTATCTGGCGCTGCGGAGATGTAACGCGGCCAGCATAATGGCCGACTTGACAAGGAAGCTGACTTGCTATTTTGTAGGGTAAATTTACACTTTACAAAATAAATACAATTATTACACTCATACAATATATTACCCCACTTCATCTTCTAATAAAACTAATATAACAATATCTAAACATTCTTCCAATAATCAGATATAAAGACAGCACCACATCATTCTTTTAAACTCATAATACTATATTTAAATTTTGACAAAGAGCTAATCATAGACAAAATTTAAACCTCTAACATGCTATACGAAGTTTTCTTTTTATAAGGAGTTTCTATTTTTTTATAGATAAACCTACAATTATATGTCTCTTGTTTCTAGATTTGGTTTATATTTAGAATTAAGCAATTTGTTTCAATATTAAATCATATTTTAAAATATTAATTATAATTTGAATAAGTATATAAATAATTGCATAAGGCTGTAACTTTCTATCATCGCACCGCTCGCCATCGACAGGGAGTTCATGCCCACACACTGGAGCCTAAGCGGTCCCGCACAGTGCGGTTCCAAAGGAATTTCCTCCCGCGTACACTTCGTTTGTGGAATGAGCTCCCTGCCGACGTTTTCCCGCAAGGCTACAGTATGGGTTCTTCCAAAGGGGAGTAAATAGGTTTTTGAAGGGTCGGCAACGCGCCAAGTGACACCCCTGGTGTTGCAAGTGTCCATAGGCTACGGTAACCGCTCACCATCAGGCGTGCCGTAGGCCTGTTTGCCACCATCGTGGTATAAAATAAAAAAAGAAAAAAAAAAGGCTGACAATGAAAAACGCGACTCAAACCAATTGTCAATTGATCCACAAATGACAGTGACAAATAAAAATAATTGACAATGTTAATCCAAAGTCACATAACGTTTATAGCAAAGCTTTAATTTAATTTCTATTTGATTTCACAATGATGCCCTTTATAAGATCCACAAAGCATCGGCATGTTGAGAACTTGCCCGCAAACGGTATGCTATCTCACGACAAAGAAGCACTGACGCTAACTCAGCGCCAATGCACAGCCAGGCTTGGTGTGACCATGCAACTTGAACAAGAAGCGTACTTACATCAACACCCTGAGGTAAGAAATACACTTCTCTTAATGAATTGTAAACTAATCTTCTTAAAGAGGAGATATATTATATAATTTAATAATATTATTTAAATCATTGACTAATTCAGTGACAAAAATGTAAGGTGATTTCATTGGTCAAGGAATAATTATTGTCATGACAACATGGTGATGCTTCTATATGATTTAATACTTCTGTTCGCCACTAATGATAAAGATTTATATTAAAACTTGCTGTGCCCGCGACTTCGTCCGCGTGGAAAGTAATAAAAAAAGTAGCCTAAAATACTCATTATTACATATCTACAAATGTAATGGTCGCAAAAAAAGTTAACGACTCATTTTCCCGCTAGGGGGCTCTGAAGTCTGAATTAGGAAATCGTGGTTTTCGGCAGAATCGGCTGATTTTTTGCATATGTTGTTATCCTTGACGAGCTGATTCAGAAAAATACCGAAAAAATGCGTCGTTTACTTTTCTAAAAGTTGAATATTCTAAATTTAATTAAATTTTTTGCTCAGCTCGACCAGGAGAACAACATATCCAATATTTAGACCTTGGTCCCGAAAACCACTTGGCCATTTAAATAGTATCCTCTACTTTCGCTTAAAATATAACCTCTACACATTGGATGTGTATCCCGCGCGCACGGCTTATAAAGGACTGTGTCTTCATGTATACGTCTTCATATATAGATTCATGTATCGTGGAATTTAACAAAAAGAAGTTGATTAGTTTATTTAGTTTTTTATGTTTTTATGTTTTTGCATTTTTATTTGCGTGTGGCATGCGCTTGAGCTGCGCTCGACAGACGGACAGTACTTCGACATTGCAACCTTACTTTAATTTTATACAATAAAAGATTTATTTTTAAATAAAATGGCCTAAGGTACTTGGCAATAAAAGTCTTGTCAAAATCGATCGAACAATTTCAGAGGTTAGCCGGAACAAACAGACAGACAGACAGACGAAACTCCTATTTTATTTATATGTATAAATGTATAGATTTTGCTTTAAGTGTAAAATGTATAGGTACTACTCGTAAACTATTAGAAAACGTAACTATTCGTGCTAATTGTTACTGTAACGCCTTGAATCTTTTAAATACAAGGAAACATGTAAACACTATTGTATAAGAACGAACTTGTATTGAATCCGTCCGTATTGGAAGCGATTCGGAGAATTGTTTTGAACACGTCACGTCAGCAGCAACGGGCAGTTGGGTTTCAAACAAAGTTTTGTATTATTCTTGCAATAATTATAATTTGATTAATAACAATTGTTTTCATTGATTGGGTAGATGCCATTTTTTTATTCCATACATAATAACAGTTCTCTTTTAGACGAGAAATATTGTAGAAGTACCGATGTATCTGCGATTATTGCTTTTGAAGAACAGCGCCATGATTGCGACGCTGCGCTGTCGCGGGTCGCTCAAAAACGATCCATACAAAGTACAGTGCAATCGTGATGTTATAATTTACTAAAGTTGCCTAATATGTATGAGCGTTTAAACAAAATTGCTAATAGCTTCGTTAGTTTTACTATTTCCATATTAAATAATGTTACATTTAATCTGAGGAAGATAGAAAGTATTCGTTTCTTTAGAATTTTTGTAAAAAAATAATTGTACATTTTTTTAAAAATCTAAAAGCAATAATTAATACAAAATTAAAGTGTAATTTCTATATTGACTTCGCTCATGAGATAGAAATTGCTCAACTTTGATAATGATATAGTAAAAATAGGCATATTTAGTTGTAGTCACCTACCCTATTTTAGTGCAACCATTTACAGATTGACTTCAACGCCTGACAAATTTCTGTAGCAATTTTGCGTTTCTGAAACATTGCGTGGCATTTTATTTGAGTGTTTTTAGTATAAAGAACACCAGCAAATAAAGTGAAAATGACGATCTACAATTTTTTTTTTCAATTATAGTAACATTGTATGGACTTTTTACAACATAATATTTAAATATAAAATACATCAATAAATTGTACATATGTTTTAAACGTACTAAAGCTTTATGGTTAGCAACGAACAGAACGTTCTACAGGGCTTGGATAGACGAGAGGGCATAAAAGCTATCCTTAGTTAGACAAAGATAAATAGCTCGTATCTTTGATTGTGAAACGCAGACTACAGATAGATAACAGCTTACTTGCTAATCGGAGATAGCAATTTATCTTTTGATCTTAGATAGGTTATTGAAAACGGCCGTTAATCCACCAATATTGACAGATAGCCAAATGTCACAAGAGATAGCTCCGCCTATCGGAGAGTAAGTTGAAAACTTTTTTGAAATGCAGTTACGTCAGATTTGTATTAGCGTCCCTATCTCTAGTAAGCTATCCGTCCTCCCGCCGATGGATAGGTAACTTCGGTAGGCGATGCTATCCATCAGTAGGTTATTGAAACGCAAGTTAGGGTATAACGATATATTTTACTATCTTTAGTAGCAAAGACAAAGGATAAATAGGTTATTTTAAAAAGGGCCGTTTATTGTACAGAGCTTACTTTAGGCTAGGCTAATTGGTGTAAGTTTAAGAATATTTATTTATTACGTTTATAATTACTTTTTTAATCATAAATCCAATGCGCAGCGTGAAGAACAGGTTCAGACAAGTAGATATTAAATGAACACAGGCAGCTAAAATACGGCCAACTAACTAAAAACCGACCAAGTGCGAGTCGGACTCACGCACAACGGGTTCCGTACCATTGATTTATGAAATTATAAGCAGTTAACGATTACGAGGTATAAAAAAACTACTTATTAGATCTCGTTCAAAACAATTTTCTTTGGTAGTTTTTTATAGTAATGTACATCATATGTTTCTTTTAGATTTTTCATTTTCTTATTTAGAAGTTAAAGGGGGAGGGGAGACTACCTTTTTCCACTTTGGAAGCGTCTGTCACGCAAACTATTCGGTTTAGAAGAAAAATATTTTAAAGACTATCCATAGGTACCCCTCACGTATGTGATTGATTAAAAAATAATAATTTGAGTTTCAGTTGTAAGTATGGGGAGCCCCATATTATTTATTATTATTTTTTTTTATTTTTGCATTAAAATCTTCATTCCAATCGTTCAAGTTCTTACCAAGTTTCAACAGTATAGCTCTCATAGTTTCGGAAAAAATTGCTGTGAGATACGGACGGACAGACGGACATACAGACATGACGAATCTATAAGGGTTTCGTTCTTTGCCATTTTGCTACGGAACCCTAAAAAAGAACTAAGAAATTGACAATTTATATTTATCTCTTTCCATCTTGTCTATTTGTCATATTGTCCTGTTTTCCTTCTGGTCTTGTTGTCAAAAAAAAAATACATATATATAGAAAGGAAAAAAAATAGGTAAAAAAATTATTTAAAAACAAGCTTTTACTTAAATGCGCTTAAAAGAAAAAAATAACTTTTACACTAAAACTTTTTTTAATTAATTATTTTAAAGGGTTTGAATTATCATGTAATATTCTTAACAATTCTATTTAATTTCAATTTTGACAAATTGAATACGTCTGCAGATACAAGCATAGAATTATAACATTTAAATGTAATGCTTAACGTTTAACTTCCTGGTTCTAAATAAAGAAACATTTGTATAGAAAAAGCGAAATTCTTTGAAATCTCCAAACACACAAAACAGCAATTTCTTACTTTAAACTCTAGTATTAATCCATTTCCAGCAAGTTAGTATCCGCCTAATAAATAAACAATACAATATACGACAACACAACACAATATATTTTTTAAATAAGTGTAAAAACCAAAAAAATTTTGGCACCGGCGCTGAAAAGTACAAACAAATTTATATACCTAATTAGCTGTCTCACTAAAGTACCTACTCAATCTGAAAAAAAATAACTACGTACCAAGTAAGAGAGCAATTTCTTTTTGTTAGTTTTTCAGTCAAAAGTCAGACGTTTCAAAGGAGCTTACGTCAGAAAAAAAATCACATAATTGCTGTTAAGTAAATATTCTTTTCAATAGTCTAAGTTTAATTATTGTTCTCAGAGCTTAAACATTAGGTAATTAAATTATTTTATAAAATATATTGCTTCTTATACGAGCTGTATTATTTTTGAGTTCATCTCGCAATGATGTATTGCGATAAACGCGAGTATTCTATATCTGATGAGCAGTGGTGTTGTCGAACGGAACGCCCCGGAACTTTGTTCCGGTACTTCCTTTTTGGCCAGGAACGCGTTCCGGAACGAAAGATGATTTCTGAATCGTAAATTTATGCTATATACATGGCCGATCTTGGCGACGGGCGAAAATTGGGGGAATGGGGAAATTTCCCAAACCTCCCTTCCGTTGTTAAATTGGGACATGACCACACAGAGCGGTATACATACTACGCGTTCCAGTAAAAAAAAAATTAGCTCAACACCACTGCTGATGAGAAGAAAAGGTAATTTAAATGATTTCAATAAATGTAATGTCGAATCATTCTTAATGTACGATATCAACGCAAAGCTATCTTATTGCATTTATCTTATGCATCTTAACGATAATACTCGTAAAGGAATCGACATTTCATCTTAGACGGTATTAGTCAGTCCACCTACCTTGACACACACAATTCTCAATGACATCACAATTTGAATTTACCTCGAGAACAAAAACAAACAAAATTCTAAAACTTACACGTTATCATGTTTTGTTTAATTGTCTGCTCAATTAAGGCGATCTATGGGTATAAGCCCAACTCACAACCAACTATCATAAGTAAGATGTTGTCTGGTGAGGGAGCGTGGGACACTGCCGTTTCCTTCCGTGATGATTTGATATCGCAGAAGGCTGCAGCGGAGAGAGAACTGCAAAATGGTCGTCTGCTCTCCTTCGCTGCGGACAGGTGGGTTGTAGAAGCGCAAGGGTGGCTCGCGATGCTCGCGAATATAATCCCCCTCCTGCCTGGGTATAATTGCTATGTCCATAATAATCTCCTATAGGTGTTTAGACCCGGCTGTAACTGGTCAAGTCGTTCTAAGGCGATCCGGAGATATAGTGCTCTTCAGTCCCTGGATCCTTATTAAGGACAAGATGGACATCAGAGTAGTTTTGTTTTTATATTTATATTTACAATATAACCAGCTAAAGGCCGGATATTATTGCATTCACTAATAGCGCTTCCTATTTTGTTTTGAGTAGTAAATATATAAGAAAGCAAAGCAAGTTTCCATAATATAGCTTATGTACAAATATTTTTTATGTAAGTGTGAAACACTTGACTTATTTCGTGGAATTCGAGTTCATAAGAAATTGGTACTTTGTAACGTGAATATTATCACGTTTTCAAGTTCCGTGCACGACTGAAGTGGCTTCCCATCTGACTTCGTACAATCATTTACATTTTTTCTAACAATTTATATAACCAAACTTCTTCGTTGTTACCTTTGAAGGCGGTGCGCTTATTGTCCTGACGCGTTTTTCAGGTAACATGTTCAGGCACTGCATAACTATCTCAACTTCGTTGATTTGTACACATATATGTATATATAAGGACATCTCGCACATACTCCAGGTTTTCATCAACTGTTACCTTCACTGCATCCTGGGTATTTACTAGCCACAAAAAAATCCCGACGAACAGTTTTGGGGACGTTGTGATGAAGTCCATAAATGGAGTTGCATAGGCCACACTCTCCGAAGGGATCCAAAAAACATACCGAGGCAAGCTCGGTATGCAATTCCCATAGAAAGCACAAAGGTAGTCGTCCTAAACAGACCTGGTGGCAGACTGTCATTGGCGAATCGAAAGCCATTGGAAGAACCTGGAACGAAATCAAACGCGAAGCTCAAGACCGTGCGGGATGGAGCCTCTGTACGCCTCTGCCCAGCTAGGGGACAAAGGACCTTAATTAAATATATATAATAAATGTCAATTAGAAGATGGTGACTTTACTAGCTCGTACTGTCACATCTGGAGATTATTTCCCTTTCTGTCTAAATCTGCCCTTTTGTGCTAACTCAGCACTAATAAGCCTTTATAAGGTTCCAGACTTCATCTAGCGAGCCAGGCTACCCATACCCTCCAGCACGAGAATTGCTTCCGCAATAATATTTAAAAACCTAAGTTAATCCTATTGTATCATTTCACTGTATCTAATCGTGTGACTAATAATATGTTTTTTTTTAAGTCTTTTAAAATCCCATATATAACTGTACGATAGTTATTCAAGGATATAACATCGCTGTAAAATCTCCAGTATTACAACTGCAATATATACAATCACGTTAGCGATGGCGCTAATTTCTTTATTTCAATTAATCATTCAAAGGAACTGTACCTTCTGGCGGTTAGTGATTTTAAATATTCAGGTTAAAATTGTATACGCCGGTAACTTGATCCTCTCACAATAATTTCAACTGACACTACTTACAGCAAGAAAAGAAATATGTGTTTATTTTATTGAATGCAATCCAGTCGTTCTTGCAGTGACTGGTAATAGTTTAACATATATATATATATATATATACTCGTAAGTAACGCTTTTATATATAGAAATATATAAAAGCGGTAGTTACATTATGTTGTAAGCATAATGCAACATGCAAATGTTGTAACCCATGCAACGCCATCCTCTGCAGCCTTCTGCTTCACCACCTGCTGTACCACACCTCTTCTAACGCAAATTCTCTCTTTTCTTCAGCGTTAACTGAGGCTGAGTTTAGTTGGTAGGTCGTTCAGGTCGTTCGGTGAGTATCTATTCAACAATAGGACAGGAGGATCGACACATTGCCACCACTGCACATCCGACCTCGAGAGATCGGGCGAGATCTGTCTCCACCGGCATTGATTGCGGCAATGCTGGCTGACGAGGGAGGTTGGAGGGCTGTGGCCTCTTTCTGTGAAGCAGTGATGCTCCAGAAGGAGGCCGCCGAGCGGGGTCGGGAGCACAGCTGCGGCGCCGTCGCGGGTCGCCTGCGGGCGCGAGCAAATCGCGTCCGCGTATATGGCGATCTGGAAGGGACCACGCCCCTTCCGTGGCCTGGGGGCGTCATCGGTGGCGGAGGTCATCGGTGGCGGAGATAAGGGAAGGTATTGTAGCCTCCCCCGAGGAGGGCTCCCCTGTATCGGCAGAGGAGCGGAGGCTGGGGTTCCCGAAGTCGCTTGGTGTTCCCGGGCCCCCTACATGCCTGAGGAAGGCCATCCCTGGGGTAGGGCACCCTCTTCTGGGGAGGAGAGCTCCACATAACCTCCTGTTCGCCACAGCCGGGGTATGCATTTTAATGCATTTTCCTCAGAGGAACAAAAAAAAAGGTCGTTCAGGTCGAGTATCCTCGGTTGGTTGGTATTTGATTGCGGTGGTATCCATGAGGATTCTTAGTCTCTTCTCCCTCGAGGGAAAAAAATCCATTAGCATTAATAACACAAACTACTTTGGGTAAGTTTACTCGGTAGCTCGGGAGGTCATTCTGATTGAGCCGCCTCGATCCGTCAGGAGTCCGACATAATCCACCTTGGCACTTCGTTGCGGTGGTATCCACGAGGATACTCCACTCAGCCTCTCTTCTCTAGAGGGAAATAAAATGTAGGTAGTGTAAATTCAAAGCTCCTTCTAGCGCAGTTCGGAAAAACCTTTAAATGTCCGATGAAGGCCTCAATAAGAAACTGAGTGTAATTCCTTGTTGCAGGTGAAAGCTATGCTGGTTAAGTTCTGTAGTCACATGATCAGGACACGGAAGAGGAAGGACATTCTACAGGAAACTGCAAAGTTTTTCACTCGACCAGCCGATGTGATGGATAGTGAGATCAAGGAAATGTTAAAAATGCCGGCTAACGTGAAGGGGACATATATAAAGGTTTTAAATTTATGCACTATTCCACAATACCTATCTGACTAGCTAATTCTCACATTTTACGTAATTTAATCTTTAATATATATAAAAAATAAATAAGGTGAAAAAAAACTTTAAAAACTTTTATTTGAATATTTTATTATAAAAAGAAAATATAAATTTTTACACAATATTTTTTTATTTATTTATTTTAAAGTGTTTGAATTATCTTGTAATATTCTTAACAATTCCATTTAATTTGTGTTTTGACAAATTGAATACGTTTATAGATACAAACATAGAATTATAACATTTAAATGTATATATATTATATATATACATTTAAATGTTATAATTATATGTTTATATTCAATATATATATATATATATTATATATATATATATACTATATATATATATTATATATATATATATATATATATAATATATATATATTGAATACACGTGTTAATTATTTTAATTAATTGGCATTGCTTTTTAATTAAATTTAAATAAAATAGGTACTTTTGTTAAATAATATATATACGAACACGGACGTCGCAAGTTTTATTTTGAAAAACAGTTCAAATTACATGGACAATACGTATCGAAAATTTTTATTGGTAACTAGCGGACCCGACAGACTTCGTCCTGTCAAAAAGACTTGTACAGTGGCAGTTTTTTTTCCTAATTATTTTATAGATAATGTCGCATAGCCAACCAAATTGCA
The DNA here is from genome assembly GCA_036419045.1 of Scirpophaga incertulas. Lineage (NCBI taxonomy): Eukaryota > Metazoa > Arthropoda > Insecta > Lepidoptera > Crambidae > Scirpophaga > Scirpophaga incertulas. Next base: position 6,399,208 of record CM071626.1, on the reverse strand, counting down.
AAAAAAGTCTAAATGACCTATTACATTTTGTGGCTATTCAATTTTGGAACGTGACATTAAATCCTCCAACCATGTATTCTGTGTTCCAACGCACGCACGCACACTGTTTTGATAGATTTGATTGAATTTCAACTATATGTAGCGTTAATAAAGCGCAAATTGACTCTTTGATGTTAGGAACACACCTTCATTGCTTAGAAAACAGTGAGTGCTTGCAATATGAACTTTATACAATAACAATAAAGCTCAATTCGACTGTACGTTTTAGTTAGAAAACGTTTGCATGGGAAAACAAAAGGGCTGTTTTTAGAGTTTTCCGATAATTATTCGAATTTTTCCCTTAAAAACCATCCTTGAACTTCAACGAACATTTTAAAAAAGAATTGGCCAAATTGGTCCAGGCGTTGTTGAATTATGCGCTTACCAACACACAACACATTATGCGATTCATTTTTATATATAAGATTATTTCAATTCAATTCGATTATTACAATTAATATACTAAATTCACCGATTTATTTATTACTATCTTACATAATATATTCCTTTCATTAAATGAGTTTCATGTTGGATAGTTCATTTATCGATGAATTATGGCTATGAGTATATAACATTACGCTACGACCAATAGGAGCGTAGAATCAGTGGTAAATGTAGAAATACCTTCGATCAGAAATATATGATCGAAGGGCAATACGGGAAAATTTTTCATCTTTGAGGGCTGCCGTTGTTTGTTTGAACACGTAGATCACAGGAACAGCTATTATAGATCGAATTCAATTTTTTTTTTGCGTTGGATAGTCCATTTGTCAAGGAAGGCTTTAAGTTATATCGACAACCTCCGTAATCGACTAGTTGGTATACTAGTTTCGAGGTCCATCTCTGAGGTTCCGGATTCGATTCCCGGTGGGGACGAATGCTTGCGTGATGAATGCATTTGTACCTTCGTTATGATTGTTATAATACTATTTGTTATAATTTCTACCAAATTTATTTACATATGTCTAATATATGTATGTCTATCCGTTACTAGATCCCATAACACAAGCCTACAGAGCTTACTTTGGGCTAGGTTAATTGGAATTGGAGGGCTGTGGCCTCCTTCTGTGAAGCAGTGATGCTCCAGAAGGAGGCCGCCGAGCGGGGTCGGGAGATGGCCGACCCCGCTCGAAGAAGGCGGCGCCGGGCTCGGTAGCACAGCTGCGGCGCCGCCGCGGGTCGCCGGCGGGCGCGAGGAAGTCGCGACTGCTACGGCGACCCGGGATGGACGGAGGAGACCGGGGGAGGTTGGGTCCCCCCCGAGGAGGGCTCCCCTCTAGGCAGGGGAGCGGAGGCTGGGGGTTCCCGGAAGTGGCTTTATGTTCCCGGGGGCTCCCTACACGCCTGAGGAAGGCCATGCCTGAGGTTTTTAGAGGGTAGGCCTCCCCCTTCTGGGGAGGAAAGCCCCACATAACCGCCGGCTCGCCACAGCCGGGGTATGCAATTTAATGCATTTTCCTCAGGGGAAAAAAAAAAGGTTAATTGGTATAAGGGTAAGAAATATTTATTAGTACATAAAATTACGATACGACCAAAGAGCAAAAAGGTACAAAAGCGCAAAGAATCAGGGAAAACATTTTGCAAAAACGGGGAAAATTATTCATATTCTTCCGTTGCGTGCGCTACGTAAACAGTTAAGTAACCCAATAATTATGTATGAAAAAATTATATCTCTTTTAATATCATTTACTCAGAAGTAATTTAAAATATATTCTTTTAAAAATGTTACTTAAACATGATCATTATAACAAAAATTAACCAGGACAAATTCGCGGTCAACAGTTCGTTGAAACATATGAATAATAACAATAATTTTACAGATCTTCATATTTTGTATTACAGGGAGACAAGCCAACGTTTCATTATAAGGATCTAGATTTAGAATATGATCTGAGAAATATAATATTAAAGAACAGTCTTTCGGAGCCGTGGGAGATACCAACGGAGATCCCCCCTACTCCTGACACCGCGTCATCGTCGTTCGCGTCGCTCGTCACGTCTGAGACCACTGTTCCAACTCCTGGTGAGTTATGGACTTGTAAAATGCAAAAATGATAACAGTCACCAATTGACTAAAGCCCAAAATCAACATTCCATCCTAATCCATTTATAATTATTTAAAATCGCGATTTTAAACCAATTTTGTGATTAAGTATGCCAATTACAGTTATAATAATTCAATGATTAGGGAAGTGCTCCTTTATGGAGCCATAAACGCCATAAGTATCAGTGCAGTTACTGTAGTAGTCTTAAAAAGGACCGTGTCTTATAAAGACGCGAGATATAAGCGACAATAATAATAATAATTTATACTATTTTGACTATTTGAAATTTAATGAGAGTGTGCTTGGAATGTACCAACTGGGTCTACTCTCTGTATGCATCATGAAAAATGCAGCTAAAGACCACACCCAGTTAGATGCACAGAAACTAGTCATTACTGATCAAAACGTTTGTGGACTATTGCATTTCGATTTTGGTGGTAAAAAAACTCATACTATAGAAGAGGCTCCGGTCGCCTACTTTCTCAAAGCTTCCCAATTGATTTAAATATACCAGATGGTGACTTGCCGCTCACTAAGTGGGCCCCCCAAAAAAGGACACCAATATTGGTGCGAAGGGAGCAACATTGGTTTAAACTGCTAAGGGTGTAGAGAGGTGTGTCTGCGACAGTGATCGAGACGCCGTCGGTGTTATGATATTATTACACTTCCATCCTTCGAGCATCTCCTCTTGTGAATGCCCAAAATAGAAAACCCAATCTTAAATATCCGTGTTTTGAAGGTCTGAAGCTTTTGGTGTTTGAACTACGATTTGAAGTAAACACTGTATTTGTAAGCTTTAAGTAATTGAAAATGTTTTGCAGATAGTTTCGTTAAGTAATGGAACGCCGTGAAGTTGGTAGCGTGTTTTGGTGCTCTCTACGGCTTAGACTGTGTGTCACCGTCAAACGCCCACTAACTGTGCTTTTCTTATTATCGGAGATATTATTGTTGAAAAACTGATTTGATTATAACGGCTTAGGAAAACTTTGTAAAAAGGTTGCTGGTTTAATGAATAATTTTTACAGGTAAATAAATATTAAAAGTGAGTTATGTACTAATGATGGGTTTATTATCTTGTAAAAATGTTCAATATCTAGTTGCATGAATTTCCCTACGATACGGCAAGTAATTAATAGTTCCGCTTTCTCTTTGGTATTGGAATGACTCTTATGGTACAAACAACTTCTTTCTCTTGTCCTATTCCCAATTTTATTTGGGGTCGGCGCAACATTTTATCCTCTTCCAGTCTCCCACTCCCCATTTCGAAACTCACTCCCATCTTCAACATATCAACATTCACACAGTCCATCCATAGTTTTTTCGCTCTTCCTCTCCCCTACACGCCTATCCACGTTCATGTTCACAACTTTTAATACGTGTCCATACCAGGAAAGCCTCCTTAAAAAATGATGATAAGTAACAACTAAGTAGGAAAAAATCTACCATCTGTGCAGACAAAGTCGCGGATACAAGCTAGTTATATAGAAATATATATTAACAGACATAAATAAGGTGCAAATGCTCATATTCAACATATCTAACCGGGACCTCAAAAACCCCATGAACTCGAGTACTAACCGCTCGACTACGAAGGTCACAATTTTATTATTGGAAATAAATACAAAAAAGATGTTACTACGGCAAAGAATATCTTGAGATGTGCAACTCGTAAAATACGAGATCTTTCATTAGTGTAACATCAAGGCACAGAAACACAATCTCGGAATTCCATCCAATTCCAAACTTGCCGTCTCCATTCCAGACGTGAAGTGTTCGTTTTGACGTCAGTTCTCGCAGAACTAAATTAATATGTTTGCCTTATTTATCCAATATCGTCAACAGGACGTACACGAAAGCTTCCAAAAACTAGCGAAAGCTGAAAATAAGCTTACATGTCTATGATATACTTTAAGCTGCTTACTCGCGAAAAGTGAATTAAACGAATATTTTGGTAATCTGTCAGCCTCGAGTGGTATGGACAGATAGATAAATTAAATCTTTATTTACACCGACTTTCATTACACACAAATATAGTAACACAAATTTATATTAATTTACATTTACCCAATACGAACTAAATTATGTGCGCTGCAGAAATGTAAAACTCAGCGTCTGGAATTTACTTAGAGCAGGATGTGAGCACAGCACTGGTATTCTGTACTGGTACTCTAATAAATGAATTCTTTAATCTTCCTATACTCGCGCGTAAAAGCATTGCACATATACTCGCGCACGGTCTCTCAGACCGAAAGTTGAGCTTCTTTATAGTATGATAATTGTGTACTATTTAAATATTATTTGTAATTAGTTAAAAGAACAGGTTTAACTGTTTAAAAAAAAATAACAAAACAACTAAGTTTCACTTTGTTGTTTTATTTGGTAAAATCAATATTGCAATAGTCGTCGTCGTCATTTTCAAATTAAAAAAAATTGTACGTCTTCTAAATTAAATAACAAATACAAACTTTTTTCTTCTTAACTAAAAAAAAAAACTACGTAATATAATAAATGAATGTATCCTTAATAGCACAGTATAACAAAATGTATTAATTGTTATCAAAAATTTCAGTGGTATAACAATCTGATCATACCATAACTGCATGCTCGAGACAAAATATTTTTTGCATCTTATGTAATTGTATCGCGTCCTTCTGTTTTTTTTGAAGAATAAAATGTACAGCGACCTGCTTGATGGTTATCAGAAAATGCTGCAGATGGTGGGTTTATCAACCTTGCAAACTTCTAACAACCTCTGTCTCAGGGTTTTTGGCAAACTTGAAATTAATGACCGTGTTTTTAGATGGGGCATAATGGGGTCATATGAAAGCATCTCCAGAAACTTCCTACGACTTGTTTTTACGTTGACATTATTGACCCCATATATTATATAAGAATTTATCCCCGCATCATTCATAAGACTGTAGAAACTGACCATCGGCCACCGATTCTTGTTCCACCTACTAATTTTATCTTTACCGACATAGTAGTTTGCGGATGTTTCCGAAGACTATTCAGATGCGTTTAACAAATCACCCTCCTGTTCAGGATCGGTGTTGTTCTCCTGCACTTCTAAATTATCCTCAGCATTACTGTCACTCTGGTCATCATAGTTCGAGTCCGCATCGTCATATTCTAACAGCGATCTTATCCTTTCTTCGTTCATTTTGTCTACAAAAATGACTAAAAGCAAATAAGAATGGTTTTTAAATAATAAAATACAATATACTCAATTAATATTGTACATTACTTAAATAAGTAAATGCATTTTATTGAATAATATTGTAAAATAAAAAAGAGTAACATACCTGTGACAGAAACATGTATACTCGCGTCGGTCTCACGGACCGATAACAGTAAGAAGGTGATACACGTCCACTCGGCAAAAGCGCTTGCGCCACACTAAACAATAGCGAGCCACAAATTACGAAGCTACTAATAATCGCAAAGCCACAGAGTTATTAGTTTAGTTCGTCGGTCTGAGAGACCAACGCGGGAGTATAGGAAGGTTAAGTTTGTCTCCATTGACACTGCGTCGGTCTCCCTATTCTAAGGCGGACAAACGAACGCCTTCGATTCTCCCCACGGTCGTTGTGAGCCCACCGTTGATGTACCGTTAGATTCATCTTCCTTCAAGTCCCTCTTTGGGCGGCTGCCGTCTTCTGTTATGCCTCCAATGCGCAAAGTCCTGTGCTCAAAGGAAATTCACGTCCATCCATTAAGTCTAGTCTTAAATAGCTGGACTGTGTGAACGATGATATGTTGCAAAAGTGAGTGTCATAATAGCGAACGATTGAGAATAGCGAAAAGAGAATAGAATAGCGATTGAGAATGAAGAAGATATACTTATCTCCTTTTTTCTCTTACCCTATACTTGACAGATATTTATGTCCATAAATAAATTATTGAAATACACGATGTTACGTAACGTAAAATCTACAGAAGATCTCATTTATGCATTTTTCTCAAATCGCCAGAGAAAGTTTAGTGCGGCGCGATCCCTTTCCTATATTTTATGAATCTGTTTGTAAAAAAATATCCTTATTCGCGCACATCACTTTTTAAATTCACATTGTATACTGAATACAATCTTATTTTTGTTCCACTAATTCATTTTGTCATCAAAGCGAGCAAACGTAAAACAATTGCGGTTGTCGGACTGTGAAATGTTTTAAGCTTATTACAAGCAGTTACGTGGAAATAATTCGCGTTTCACAGTTTTAAAAGTTATGTTAGCTAAGTTGAGAGATCGTTCTGTATAATTAGCTCATGCAAGGACAAATTTTGTACCATTAGTTAGTACTAGTAGCAGCTTACTACGTCCTCACAACTCGTTTTCACTTGTGCCAGTAGCTTTCAAATTCGTTACGGCTGTCGAAGTTGCCCTTGTCCTAAATCGTTTTGATGCTAAATAAAATTAGATAATTAAATCAAGTAGAATAACAGCTAACCTGCCCATTCTATTTCCGCTTACTTGTGTGCTCGCTCAAACACTACGGCATTGTTTTCTACGTAATTGAGACAGATTACTAATCTTGTCTTATCGTATGTTCGTTCTCCAAGGATTTCAAGGCAATCAATCGTCGGTAGCCTCTAACATCTCCGTCTATTATTTCAGCCAGTAGATGCCCATTGACCTCCCCCAAGGATCTCCATATTGGTCAGTCTTGCGCTGCTAGCACCCAGAGCCTTCCTGCGGTCATCAAACCGCCTGCTTATCTTGTGGTAGATCTACTAACGCTGGTCCCCTTCCCATGGCAGCCACTCGAGGACCTTTCCTTGCCCGAGCGGCCGTCAGTCTTGCGAGCAATTTGTTCTACCCACTACCACTTAAAATTCATAATTCTTAGGGCTATGCCGGTGACTGGTTCTTCTGTGGATATGCATCTATCCAGTCCAGGTTCATCTTGTAGGAGGCCTAGCAATGAGGGTTCCTGGAAGTCGATTCTCGTTCCCGGGGGCTCCCTATATGCCTGAGGAAGGCCATCCAGGATGTTGTTAGCGGATAGTGTCCCTTGGGCGCCCGACGGCGCGGGCGCGCGGGATGAGTTCCGTTCAGTGTAGCTGCCCCATAAAAGGAAGTTTTACCTGGTAAAAAAAAGGAGGCCTAACAATACTGTATTTCAGTGTTACTACGAGAGTATTCTTCTGAGGATTTCATCATTTCTAACTGAATTACACAGAGAATATCCGTGCATAGACTTGGCCACTGTAATTTTTGTCTCTATATACATATATCGTATAGAACCTGCAAAAGGTAGATGTATGGTAAATGTGCATGATACTTCTGAATTGTCTTTGCATATTTAGTTAAGTACCTACGCTTTTTTCCCCTTTCGGAGAAAATATTCTAATAATAGTAATAGTAGTTTATGGCGGTGGCGGTGAATGGTGTCAGTTAAAGTAATCAAATGCCTCTTCATTTCAAATCAATTCCAAATAAATAAATTGATGAATTTATAGCTAGCTAATTGAATGGCTTGGTGATAAAGCCTAAAATATCACAAGTTGGCAGCGTATGTACGGGATTTAATATCTCATGTAATCTTTCTAACATTATAACCGCGAAAGTTTATCTGCAGTCATCTTTGTTACTCGTTCGCGTATAAATTAGAGGCTGGCTCTATTTAGAGGCTGCATATTTTGTGGCAATATAGGCCAAATATAGAACGTTAGCCATGGAAATCTAAAAGTACTTTCTTCGAAATAAATTGTTGTCAGTAGTTTGATACTAGATCATCTGACGACACGTTTGGCGCCGCGGTCAAGGGTTCGGCTTCTACGCAACGGGTCGTGGGTTCAATTCTCGCACGGGGACAGATATTTTTTATAAGGTACAATTTGTTCCGATATTTGTGCATATGAGATTCGATGTTTGTTACTTCACCTACGATACAGGATAAAAAACTTATTGTAAATATATAAAAAAAAAATATTTTATTTTATAAACGCGAAAGTTTGATATCACTTAAAAACTTCTGAATGGATTTTAATGCGACTTTACAATAGTATAGCTTTACAATAGGGTAGACGACCACAAATGATTATGGCCGTTTTTATACAATAATTATCTGATTTGAGCAATTTATATCTCATGAAAGTATGTCAATATAGAAATTTCAGTGTAATTATTAATTTATATTGTTTTTAGATTTCTAAAAAATGAGCAATTATTATTTACGTAATTCTAATGAAACGAACACATTTCTAACATTCTCACATTAAATGTAACATTATTTTATATAGAAAGTATACCTATAAACGTACAAATAACAAAGTTATTCAAAATTTGTTTATACGCTAATCAAATCTTAGTATCTTCAAAAGTAATAGGTGCAGGTGTACTGTAGGTTCTACAATATTTCTCACTTAAAAGAGTACTCTTATTATATATTGAATTTAAAAAATTGTCGTCTACCCAATTGTACATCGGAAACACATAGGCTATCACTTACAAAGGTATATGTATGCTACGGTAATGTAAGCTGCTCGGAATACTAATCCTGCAGACGAAATTGCCGGAACCAGCTAGAATTTGGATTCCATTTCTTAACCAACAATAAATATTGCAGGTATTGAGCAAAAAGGTTTAACTGTTACAGAACCAATACCAACCCCAGAGCCAATGCTGTCGGAGGTCTTCTACGCTGTCATTTCCAATGTTGTGGATAAGGCGATATACCAGCGGGTCGATGACCAAGCGCTGAAGTATGACACGGCTTATGTCGAGCTTTCGAAAGCAGTGGAAGAGGCGATGGAAATTCCTGTCACAGGCGTAAGGGAAGATATAGCCCGCCTAATCTATAACGCTTACAAATTTTTCGAACTGGATATTATGGAGAAGGAAAGGATCGGTGAGTCCAATATTTACGATTGATTTTTTTTTGGGTAAATGTCAACTGATTTTTTTCGTTTGTCTGCCAGATGGTAAGCATATAAAGCTTAATAATAAATATAATTACTTCTTACAATTACACCAATTAGCCTAACTAAGTAGGCTCTGTAAGGCTTCTGTAATGGGATCTAGAGTAACGTTATTTATGCAACTGTTGTATAATCAGTACGACATGAAAGCAGAATAAATGCAGTAGAAATGAGAGCTTTGCGGAGTATGGCAGGAGTAAAACTGAGTGACAGATTGTATAATGAAGTGATTAGAAAGAAATGTGGTTTGAAAGAGGATATCGTGACAAGAATAGAGAAAGGGATGCTTGGGTGGTTTGGGCATGTGGAACGGATGGATGAAAGTAGACTGACCAAAATGATTTATGAAGCTGGAGTGAGTGGAGACACGGGACGAGGAAGACCTAGGCGAACATATTTCGAACAAATCGAAAGTGTCCTCAAAAAAGGCCAGGTCAGAAGTACCAGCAATCATCGAGCATGTATGAGGAATGTTATGAAAGTAGATGAAGCGAAAGAGATATGTAAGGACCGTAGCAAGTGGAAGGACGTAATCTCTGCCTACCCCCGTGGGAAAAAGGCGTGAGTGTATGTATGTATGTATGTATAATCAGGGGTATTGAAACACGAATGTGATAATAGTATCACATGAGTGTTTTAATACCTAATTATAACAGTTGGATACAAGACTTTATCTACAATCATGATGTGAATCCTCTATAAAAGATTTCCAATATTCGAGTGAAAAAATGGCGGGAAATAAAACGATAAGACGAGAATCTGAAATTACGTATTAGTCTACATTTTATTGTTCTTTTTTAAAAATTTTTGCGATCTGGTGGTGAAAATGTCATTGCATGAGAATGTTCTTTTTTTGAAATTCATAATATCACACGTTTGGATGATATAATGATCATAGTATCATTTAATGTTTTAATGTTGGCAATAAGCTAATTGTTATAGGTTCTTTTATAGAGGATTAATAGCATGGTAGTAGATAAAAATACTTATATTTTTGTTAGAAATATATATCAACAACCATGTCAAAGGAACATCTACCCCCAGCGGGATTAGGTGCTTAATGTCAAAACAAAAAATTACACATTGTTAGAGACGCAAAATTATTGTTAATGGAAATGTCAACTGCTCAAAATGACAAATGCATCGAATGTAAGATCAGCTAAAGTATAGTCACTAAATGACTGATTCGCAAATTGGAATAAGTTTCGGACTGGGATAAACATACATACATACACTCACGCCTTTTTCCCATGGGGGTAGGCAGAGATTACGTCTTTCCACTTGCTACGATCTTTACATATCTCTTTCGCTTCATCTACTTTCATAACATTCCTCTTACATGCTCGACGATTGCATATACATAATAGCTTATACATCAGAATAATACAATTATGAAAATATACACCATGTTTTTTTTTTTTTATGCTGAAGCCTCAGATGGCTATGTTCAGCTTTGCAATGATGTGTATTTGTGGAAGGCGCACGAACTGAAGGTTCAACACCTAGCCAACTAACAACACCGGCAACCGTTCCGGTGTCGTTATGGTCGAAGCAAAGGAGTCAGCGCAGCTTGAGCGCGCCGTCTAATGGCTCGAACGCTCAAGATCGCCGTGTAGTGGGGGGTGAGAATCTACCCGGTACATGACGGTATCGGGTATATGTTTGACGTATGCGGGGCCTGGGTCTTCGCGCTCGCCGACGAGCGCGGTAAGTGAGGGACGACGCGGTTGGTGGCCGGCGGGAGGGATTGATTTGCGCGTGTGATGGGTCGGGCGGGTCGGACAAGACCATGCTTATATAACCTACTCGAAATACTCGAAATACTAATCTTGCGCAGACAAAGTCGCGAGCACCGATTTATAAACGCCAAAGTTTGTAAGTACGAATTAATGTTTGTCACTCTTTCACGTCTAAACACCTGAATGGATTTTAATTAAACATTACAATAATACACCTCATACAACAGAATAACATATATATAGGTTACAATTTATTAAGATATTGTTTGAAGTGTACTGAGCAGTCGAGGTCGCGGGCACCAGCTAGTATTGTCTAAATTGAGAAGTGTCAAAAAAATAAAGCGTAACCGAATGCGAGCGTAACTGACAGCGTGTGACCGTTTCATGAAAATTCGATAGAGGTTGGAACGCATCGAATGTGAAACGCTTGACAACGATTTGACATTTCATTTGACAGCGTCATTGTTACGGGGCGGAATTAATTTGGCTAATGTTTATTGGTGCGATCGGGAAACTATATTTAAACCTGTTACTATTAACTTCTTGCTGTACAACTGACAGACATTACAGATATAATATATAAATATAAATATTTGTTACACTTACACCAATTAGCCTAACCCAACTAAGCTCTGTAAGGCTTGTGCTATGCGATCTAGGGTAACGGATAGACATACATATATTATACATATATAAATAATTTTTATTGAAATATATATCAACAACCATGACTAAGGTACAAATGCTGGCATTCATCACACAAACATCTGCCCCCACCGGGATTCGAACCCGGGACCTCAGTGATGGCGACACCTTGAAACCGGTGTCCACTCGACTATGGAGGTCGTCAAAGATACATTGTTGCTTTATCAAGAACAATTTGACAGATTATTTTGATACAATTTAACGATGTATTTGTGATTATTACTTCTGAAGATACAGCGCCATGTCTGCGAAGTTGTCGCGGATCACTCGAAAACGCTTCATACTAAATACACGGAAATCGTGACGTCATAATTGAGTAAACTCGCCTAATTTAAGTGTAAAACATAACTTCCAATAACTTTCTTTTTTATACGTTTACAGGGACAATTTATATATTAAAAACTATTACATTTAATGTCAGATATCTTCGAATGTGTTCATATTATTAGAACAAAAAACTTTTATTTAAATATTAAATTGTCAATTGTCATAATTGCCATTTTAGCATACATTTATGACAATAAAATTATCCAAATTAGATAGCTGTATAATAATATAATATATCCAATTGAAGCGGTATAACTTATTATCTCCGTAATGCATTATATCACATTGTCAGTTCCAATCAAAACGTAATACAACACTTTTCAAGTATTATAATATAGAAGCCAGCGATCGTGTTGAATGTTCATTAGAAATGCTGCTAATTACAAAACCGATCTCAAAAATAATGAAGACAAGTGACGAGAAAATTATATAAACACATTTCTTGCTTCCTTTCTTCTTGTGCATGTTGTACAATTTCACCAAAATAGTGTATTTGAAAAGTGCCTGTGGGTTTACTCTGAAGACGTGTTCACTAATAAAAGATACACAAAGTATTTTTGATACTATCTTTAACTTTATACGGATATCGTATATCTTATGTGTGTCGGAAACGATTTAATTGCTATTTTTTTCTTATATAGCTGCAGAAATAGCTTGGGAGAAGCGGATGAGAAAAAAATTGAAAAGGACGCTGAGGCAGCTCCAAAATTTTAAAGGTACCTAACACATTGTTTTTTATTTTACTACCGTGGAAGAGCCATGCTTCGGCACGAATTGGGTCGGCTCGACCGGAGTGATACCACGGCCTCACAGAAAACCGGCGTAAAATAGGCGCTGTGTTTCGCCGAGTGAATAAGGGTACCGGAGGCCCAACCCCCCCTTGCCTTTTAAAAGGCCGGCAACGCATCTGTGACTCCTCTGGTGTTGCGGGTGTCCATGGGCAACGGTTATCGCTTACCATCAGGTGATCCGATAGCTCGTTTGCTGCCCTATCGCATAAAAATAATATAGTAATTTTATCTTTAAAGGTAAGAAACTACTTTCCTACCAGTTTAATTTGCTTTAAAGATTGCAAAGAGAAGGACTTACGCTATGTGTGGTTGTATTTATTAAAAAAAATACTTTTTATTGTATATAGGATATATTTACGATTAATGAATTACTTAAGCGATACATTTTAGTCTACATATATTATAAACCGGTATGTCTGATTCGACACCCCGCTTATTGTTAGTTTGTTTAAGTGGGTTGTTTTGACTTATCTATCGCTGAAGACACAATCCTCACAATAAAAGTCTGATCCATGCGTATGTAACAGGAATTCCGTTACAGGTCGCATTTTGTTCTTGATGGTTTTTGAAAAATACTTTGAACGGTGTTCCTGACATGACAAGAGTTGTCACCGTAAGCCTGTGAGCGTCCGATGGTGGGGCACATATTCCGCAAGACCGACGCCTGTTGACGCAGAAGGTTTTCGATTGATCAGCGTAGTTGTACTGAGCGAAGGATCATTCAGTGTGCAGATTCATGGGTCAAATAACGCCTAATCACTCTTGTCTTGAAAATCCCTTGAATAACATACTTAGTTGGAAACACGACATGAAAAAGACCATTCGAGAGATAATATAAAATACAGATCAAATGTGTACTTACCAATAATTAAATTAAAAAAAAGTATAGATTAATACAATTATATCTCTGATGCCATCTCGCAGCGAAGCGCATAATAGGCAACAAGTACTTATGTGACTCTCAAATATAACAGTCAAAAGGTAGAAAACGAAATGACAATGATATATAAATTTTCCACATTTCAATTATTTCACGCTCACTGACTCTTGTAAAGTCTATATAAGACCCGGACGCCCCTTAGTATTTAAAAGCAACCGCCAAATGAGTCCACACATTCAAGTATGAACTTTAAGACTTGTAATGTTAGAGCTTGGGATTCCATGACACTTCCAAGAGACGATTCCCATTAATGATTTTGAATGTGACTCGTCAGGTGTGAGGGTGTGAATTGTTTCCAACCACGTACACGGTGGAAAGTACGCCAGTCGAGTTATTGTCGCAAATTTGTATTGTCGTCTATGTTTCAAAAACCCATGCTTTACTGTCGTGTTTACTTATCTATGTTTGTTCCTCTATAAAAGGTCAAGATTTCAAAGGAAATGTATCTATGATTTCTCGGCTTTCGAAATCACGGAAAAACAAACACGTGAATCAGTGCATTTATGAATATTTAAAAGGACTGTGAAACTTAAGACAATTCTACTCTTAAATTAAATTAGACTTATATGGATACCTATTTTTAAAGATTTAGTGCATTTATCAATAATACTCTTATAAAAAAAAGGTTACTGTAGTGTTTTGAATTATTGAAATGATAATAATGAGTTTATTTTAATGGCTTTATGGTATAATACACAATGAAACCAACACAAAGAAACGAAAAGATATGAAAATGTCAGGTCATCATCGAAAACGAATGATTAGAGTAATTGAAAGAGTTTGTGTCTGGGATCTATGTTTAAAAGAGATGGTGAGTATAAGTCTGATATTGACAGAATAGTAATGGCAAAAAACAAAGCGAATAGGGCTATAAAAGCTTCATCAGCAGTCCAACCTTGATAAAAGAAAAAAAGAGTAAAAGCTCTTGCTTATTGCAGATTGTTCTACAAATTTGTGATGCAAGCCAATATTTACATATTAAAAACTATAATTAGCCATATTAAGAAAATTAAGAAAACACTTATCTACAGTTTGTGACACACAGTTACTTGCTAGTTTATTTTTGTATACCCCCAGGGAGTCACAAAATATATGTGTATTAACTTGCAGTTTATCATAAAAATTACAAGAACGCCGGAAAAAGGTATTTTTAGCATCATTTGTCCGCCAGTACGGAACAAAAAAAGTGTATTTTGAACGCGAGGAAGTCGCGGGCACTCTAATATTGATTCTTCGTAAAAGTTCGGCCGACTCAATATTACTATTAATAATTTTGTACAAAAGTACTCCATCCAGTAAATTGCAAAATGCAATGGAACCGCTGTTGGAATAACTTGCCGCCTCCAATTCTTATGAAAAAAATGAAGTAATCCTGCGATGTACGAAATACCTTTTGGTATATCGCAGAATCGACTCCGGTCTCCGCGAATCAATTGATTCATAGTCGTGTTGAGACCACATCTAATGAATAATACACTATGAATACTACCTTTGAATTTCTCGGCAGGTGTATGCAGGTTGCTTTACAATGTTTTCCTTTACCTGGAATCCTGCGATGTACGAAATACATTTTGGTATATCGCAGAATCGACTCCGGTCTCAGCGAATCAATCGATTCATAGTCTAATGTTGAGACCGGGAGACCTATTTTTGAATTACAAATGCGACTTCGACTTTTTCAGTCTATATATACAATATATATATATATATATATATATATATATATATATATATATATATATATATATATATATATATATATATATATAATATATATATATATATATTATATATATATATATATATGAATGTAGCACATATATTATATATATCTTAATATATATATTTCTTGTGTGCGTGTGTATGTGATTGAACTCCTCCTAAACGACTGGACCAATTTTGATGAAATTTTTTGTGTGTATTCCAGGGGGCTTGAGAATGGTTTAGATTCACAATACGGTCATATAGATATTGTTTTTCAGCTAAATTATTTATTTAAAAACATTTGAGACAACGTGAGACAACGTGACATTTGAGACATTTGACAGGACAACGTCTGTTGGGCCAGCTAGTATATATATATATATATATATATAATAACCGCAATGGTTAAGCCGGCAATAACGGCAGCGGCTACATTCTGCGTGGAACCGAACTCTTACATTTATGTGTGTACTTTATCTATGTTGGTGATTTCGAAATCGCATTCGTAATTCAAAAATAGGTCTCCACATCTAGTGAATATACACTATGAGAAAGCAGGTAATAAAGGACTAATAATGGCCAGTAATTGTACGATCAGTTAGATAATCGAGTCTCTCACTAAGCAGGATTAATTAAATTTAGTAATTAAGGCGGTAAATTCTACTATGATGAAATGAAATGATCTGTAACAAGTTTCAGCATTCACGGAATTTCTGTAGTTAAAATTTGATTCAATATAGATTATTATTAGAAAAATCAAAGGATTTTTACAAACACTTTTGCATGTCAAAAATGCTACGCCATTAGTGCACGAGTATACGACCTTCTACAATATTTCTTTATTAAAACAGTAGGTACTCTTTTTAAATATAGATATTAATATAATATTATATAATTAAAAAGAAAATCATCTACCCAATTAAACTGAAATTGTTTAGCGAATTAGGTGAAGTTTGGAGTATTTTCTTTTACGATAAGTTTCGCTTATAAATACTTCATTATAAAGTATTATATTATTGTAAAATATTATAAATATCAGAAATATTTCACTTTTAATTATTATACTGCTAATCTGATTTCAATGAAATACGGTACATAAGTAGTGTAGAACGTATAAAAGAATACAGACTACATTTTAATGCAAAAAATAGTGAACTTTGAATTAATTTACACGTATATTAGCTACTAGCTTCCGCCCGCGGCTTCGACCCGTGAAATCAGTATCAGTCCTGGTCCCTTATGTCTAAGGTACCGAGATTCTTGGTCTTATCTTCAATTCAACCCCTATTTCACCCCCACACTGGTAAAAATGTCAAAGTGTTAGAACAAACGATTTTTAGTTTATTCTGTATTGAGTTGATTGTTGGCTCTTGGTGGAACTTATTATACATGTTGAATAAAACACTTGTACTGTTCCACTAATTTTAATTTTGGTTTGCTTTAACCTTTGAAAATGCTATAAAGCGAAGCCGGTCAGGTCGACAATAATTAAAATTAGTGGAACAGTACAAGTGTTTTATTCAACATGATTTTTAGTTTCTTATGACGTGATATTTGACGAACTTGCACACTAACTTTCAACCCTTATTTCACCCCCTAGCTGGTCGAAATTTCAAAAAAGCTAGAACAAATGTTTAATGATTTCTTATCAAGTGATAAAATATAAAGTTTCATGGTTTTATCTTTAAAAATTAAGAAATACCATACAAACTTTCAACCTCTATTTCAACCACTTCACCCCTTTTTTTTAAATAAAAAGTAACCTGTTCTGTCTCAGGATCTAAAGATTGTCTGTACCAAATTTCATCAAAATCGGTTTGCGACGTTTAAGCGGGAAAGCGTAACAGACAGACAGACAGAGTTACTTTCGCATTTATAATATTTGTTGGGATTTTCATTTCGACAGATAAGGCCGGTGCCCCTTTCTTATTATTGACAGTTGTTTATTAGTTTTCTTTAATCACTAGCAGAATGCATAAACATTACAAAAAAACCGGTCAAGCGCAAGTCGGACTAGCGCAACGAGGGTTCCGTAAAAACATGTCGACATGTAAATTGATCGTACATTACTAAAATTAAGTCTCAAAGATTTTTCCTGTTTTTCCCTATGCTGATTTTTTTTTGTGAAATAACCTCTAATTTACGTTATTCGGAAGTTTTATTAAGCCTGTAACGGCATTGGCACGGCAAGCTTATTTATATTTATTATGTTTAATTTATGAATTGATCTTTCACCTGCCATGGTCGATATATAATGATTTCTTTTTCTAATTCGACATATATTTATGAGGTCAAAATGTTAATTATATAATAATAATAATAACATAAATATTCAGTTGTTATCCTCTAGATCAGTGATTCCCAAAGTCTATATCGACCTGCAAGGGGTCTACTTCAGCGAAATTACAATTTGGGGGTTCACGAAGTGAAAATGGGCGTCCACGATATTATACAAAAATACAAAATACAAAAAAGTTTATTTTCTTTAAATACTTAAAATTAGCTACAAATGTCGCAGGAGCCTCCTTTTAAGTTTTATGGACCTGTGTTAGGAGACTCCGCTCTTTATTTACACTCTTAATGTCTCACAACGTAAAATTAAATTAAAAATAAGCGTCACACATAACCATATTGAATATCAACATATACTGATAGTACCTATTTACTTAGATTAAACTATCTTCTAATATACAGACTTAAACTTTATTTATAAACGTACCTATGAAGTAAAAAAAAGATTATAAATGTTGATAAAAATTTTTACGTTTTGGGATGTAGGCTGAATGCCTACATCCTAAAACGTACAAAATTTTCCCGTATCAGGCCGTATCAGGGGGGGAAGTCTACCCAAAACCGGAAAACAAAGGATCTACGACACAAAATAGTATAGGAATATTGCTTCAGATTATTATGAGACCAAGGTTCTTCTTTCTTTCTTCTTCCACTTGGTGTGTCTTATATACAGGTCAGTCACGCTGGTGAAGTTAGACTTCTGAATTTCTCAGTATATGTAGGTTGCCTCAATTAAATTTTGCAATTTAATTGCCAATTCAGTGTGAAAATGGTTTAAGACCGGAGGGAGAACTTAAGAATCAGATATAAAGCGATCAGAAATCAAGTAACGTTATTGAAGATTTATTCGTTCAATGACAGGCTACGAAACCCCACCAACGCCGAAGAGCCAATTATCTTCGCACCCGAGCTACAAAATCCCACCACCACGTCCCTGCGAGTGCCATCCTCAGATTTTCTACAACCGTTACTCTAAGGTAAGCAGTTTGTCAATTTTTAAACCTGTGGGTAATATTAATCGAAAGTGTCCTCAAAAAAGGCCAGGTCAGAAGTACCCGCAATCGTCGAGCATGTATGAGGAATGTTATGAAAGTAGATGAAGCGAAAGAGATATGTAAGGACCGTAGCAAGTGGAAGGACGTAATCTCTGCCTACCCCCGTGGGAAAAAGGCGTGAGTGTATGTATGTATGTAATATTATTTAGATATATAAATTATGGAGATTTTCAAGAATTTGCTGTTACATACTAACATTTTCTCTAATCCTAAAACTAACATTATAAACACGAAAGTTTGTGTGGATAGATGTTTGTTACTCTTTCACGTAAACACTACTAAATGGATTTTAATGAAACTTTATTGTAACGTTTCATTAAAATCCATTACGATAATAAAATTTTCTCTAATCTTAAAACTAACGTTATAAGCGCGAAAGTTTGTGCGGATGGATGTTTGTTGTTACTCTTTCACGTAAAACTACTGAATAGATTTTAATGAATAGATATTGTAACGTTTCATTAAAATCCATTACGATAATACAATTTTCTCTAGTCTTAAAACTAACGTTATTAACGCAAAAGTTTGTGCGGGTGGATGTTTGTTGTTACTCTTTCACGTAAAACTACTGCATAGATTTTAATGAATAGATATTGTAACGTTTCATTAAAATCCATTACGATAATACAATTTTCTCTAGTCTTAAAACTAACGTTATTAACGCAAAAGTTTGTGCGGATGGATGTTTGTTGTTACTCTTTCACGTAAAACTACTGAATTGATTTTAATGAATAGTTATTGTAACGTTTCATTAAAATCCATTACGATAATAAAATTTTCTCTAGTCTTAAAACTAACGTTATTAACGCGAAAGTTTGTGCGGATGGATGTTTGTTGTTACTCTTTCACATAAAACTACTGAATAGATTTTAATGAATAGTTATTGTAACGTTTCATTAAAATCCATTACGAACATAAAATTTTCTCTAGTCTTAAAACTAACGTTATTAACGCGAAAGTTTGTGCGGATGGATGTTTGTTGTTACTCTTTCACGTAAAACTACTGAATAGATTTTAATGAATAGTTATTGTAACGTTTCATTAAAATCCATTACGATAATAACATTTTCTCTAGTCTTGAAACTAACGTTATTAACGCAAAAGTTTGTGCGGATGGATGTTTGTTGTTACTCTTTCACGTAAAACTACTGAATAGATTTTAATGAATAGATATTGTAACGTTTCATTAAAATCCATTACGATAATAAAATTTTCTCTAGTCTTAAAACTAACGTTATTAACGCGAAAGTTTGTGCGGATGGATGTTTGTTGTTACTCTTTCACGTAAAACTACTGAATAGATTTTAATGAATAGTTATTGTAACGTTTCATTAAAATCCATTACGATAATAAAATTTTCTCTAGTCTTAAAACTAACGTTATTAACGCGAAAGTTTGTGCGGATGGATGTTTGTTGTTACTCTTTCACATAAAACTACTGAATAGATTTTAATGAATAGTTATTGTAACGTTTCATTAAAATCCATTACGATAATAAAATTTTCTCTAGTCTTAAAACTAACGTTATTAACGCGAAAGTTTGTGCGGATGGATGTTGTTGTTACTCTTTCACATAAAACTACTGAATAGATTTTAATGAATAGTTATTGTAACGTTTCATTAAAATCCATTACGATAATAACATTTTCTCTAGTCTTAAAACTAACGTTATTAACGCGTAAGTTTGTGCGGATGGATGTTTATTTACTCTTTCACGTAAAATTTACTCGATGGATTTTAATGAAACTTTGCAGTCATATAGCTTATAGTTTTTATGCTAGTTGTACCTAGTTATTCGGGTAAAGTAAAAGTTCGCAATTTATCAGTCATCATCACCCTAGGAATTCCCCTCAAAGCTTTCTTTTTAAAGCCTCTTGATACAAGTTAATTGAACTATTTAATATATGTTCATAACTCTACCGCATCAAAACCTATGGTCGCTTAGAACCCATACTTTACAAAATCAGTCCTATAGGCTTAAACAAAAAAATCTATTCTAACATAACTCAGGCCGTCGTTTCCGAAGACGCATTTTTACAAGAAAGATTCCCTTGAAAGTATCAATCAATTAATGCGGGAAGCCTTTCCTCTCGCCACTAAGATTGTGTTTTTTGAAGTTTCATTAAAATGATCATCAATACATAGGTAGTTATTGAAATTGCGCTGTTTCTTAGAAGCTAGTTATTAATCTTTCAAAGAAGCCGCATAATTCGTTTGCAAGGCCATGCAGTGGCTGAGAGTTGACGATTTTCTCTTACTGCCTCGCCATTTTATATTCGCGCTAGCTGGTGACCGTGACTTCGTCCGCACAGAGGGTAGATTTTTGCCTACTTACTTGACACTTATCGTAATGTCTTGGTCAATTCACACAATCCCTGCTAATGTTAACGTGAAAGGTTGTTTATGAATGGATGTTTGATACTCTTTGACGTTTGAAAACTATTAAATAGATTTTAATTGGACTCTACAATAATAAAGTTTATACATCAGAATAACATATAGGCTACAATTTGTTAAGATATTGTGGGAATTGTCCCCACTAATATAATTAATGCGAAAGCTTGTAAGCGTAGACGGATGTTTGTTAATCTCTCACGTAAATTTTACTGTGGGAATTGTCCCCACTAATATTATAAATGCGAAAGCTTGTAAGCGTAGACAGATGTTTGTTAATCTCTCACGTAAATTCTACTGTGGGAATTGTCCCCACTAATATTATAAATGCGAAAGCTTGTAAGCATAGACGGATGTTTGTTACTCTTTCACGTAAATTCTACTGTGGGAATTGTCCCCACTAATATTATAAATGCGAAAGCTTGTAAGCGTAGTCGGATATTTGTTAATCTCTCTCGTAAATTCTACTGTGGGAATTGTCCCCACTAATATTATAAATGCGAAAGCTTGTAAGCGCAGGCGGATGTTTGTTACTCTTTCACGTAAATTCTACTGTGGGAATTGTCCCCACTAATATTATAAATGCGAAAGCTTGTAATCGTAGACGGATGTTTGTTAATCTCTCACGTAAATTCTACTGTGGGAATTGTCCCCACTAATATAATTAATGCGAAAGCTTGTAAGCGTAGACGGATGTTTGTTAATCTCTCACGTAAATTCTACTGTGGGAATTGTCCCCACTAATATTATAAATGCGAAAGCTTGTAAGCGTAGACGGATATTTGTTAATCTCTCTCGTAAATTCTACTGTGGGAATTGTCCCCAGTAATATTAGAAATGCGAAAGCTTGTAAGCGTAGACGGATGTTTGTTAATCTCTCTCGTAAATTCTACTGTGGGAATTGTCCCCACTAATATTATAAATGCGAAAGCTTGTAAGCGTAGACGGATATTTGTTCATCTCTCTCGTAAATTCTACTGTGGGAACTGTCCCCACTAATATTATAAATGCGAAAGCTTGTAAGCGTAGACGGATATTTGTTAATCTCTCTCGTAAATTCTACTATGGGAATTGTCCCCACTAATATTATAAATGCGAAAGCTTGTAAGCGTAGACGGATATTTGTTAATCTCTCTCGTAAATTCTACTGTGGGAATTGTCCCCACTAATATTATAAATGCGAAAGCTTGTAAGCGTAGACGTATGTTTGATAATCTCTCACGTGAATTCTACTGTGGGAATTGTCCCCACTAATATTATAAATGCGAAAGCTTGTAAGCGTAGACGGATGTTCGTTACTCTTTCACGTAAATTCTACTGCATAGATATGTTAATGAAACTTTACAATAATATAGCTTATATGTCAGAATAACACATAGCCTACAATTTATAAAGATATTGTGTGAATTTTCTTAAAAGTGGCCTGTGTAGATGAAACCACGTGTGTACGAATATAAAAGTCATAATTATCTATTTGTCGAAAAATTAAATGGTATAATATACAACCTATATGCTGATATGCTATAAATATACTTAAAAAACTGTTGTTTGTATCCAGGACCGCTTCGGTATCTATCTGCCAAAAGAAGACACGTTCCCGACAGGAAATGTAACGGTTACACCGGCTATATCGACGGAGAGCCTCGGCGAACTTGCTATGGAGACATCGGACGTCAAATCTGCTGGCAGCAAGAAGTCTGCCGTTTCCAGTAAAAGTGCAGCTAGCAAGAAAACTACCACGTTTCAGAGTCATTGATTTTTATAAAACTTTGTGTTTTATTAAACTTTTCTGTATTGTTTTAATTAGTTTACGTAACTAAACGCCTTTTCTCTTTTTTCTTCCGCTGATACATTGAATTGCCATACCCCGAGTGCCGATGGTTATGTGGGGCTCTCCTCCCCAGAAGGAGTAGGCATTTTTTTTTTGTTGCGCTGAGAAAAATACATTGAATTGCATACCCCGGCTGCGGAGAGCCGGTGGTTATGTGGGGCTCTCCTCCCCAGAAGGGGGAGGCCTACCCACTAAAAACCTCAGCGATGGCCATCCTCAGGCGTTGTAGGGGGCCCTCAGGATCGAGTGTCGCATCTGAGGACCCCGGCCTTTGCTCCCCTAGGTACGCTAGGGGAGCCCTTCTCAGGGAGGAGGGATCTTGCCACCTCCTCCCCTCCAACCTCCTATGACGTCACCCCCCGGCCATTCGGGGGTGAGGTCCCTCGCGGGTCGCCTCCACGAGCGCGAAATGCGTCACGCCTGCCAGGGACCCGTGGCGGCGCCTCAGGCCAGGCTATCTGGCCCGAGGCCGCCTTCTTCGAGCGGGATCGGCCATCTCCCGATCCCGCTCGGCTCCTTCTGGAGCATCACCGCTTCACAGAAGGAGGCCACAGCCCTCCAACCTCCCTCATCCGCCAGCATTGCCGCAATCAACGCTGGCGGAGACAGATCTTGCCCGATCTCTTCGACCAAGACGCGGCATTCGGAATCCCAAGCGGGGCACTCCGCCAGCGTGTGCTGGGCCGAGTCGAGGTCGGATGCGCAATGGTGGCATCGTGTCATGTCCTCCCTCCCTATTCGACTCAGATACTCACCAAAACAGCCATGTCCGGTGAGTATCAAAAGTGGTGCGCCAAAGAATTCTATCTAGAGAAAAAAAAAGTGGGCGCTGTAAAAATGATTGCAAACGAATATAAAAGTATGGAACCTATACAGTCACTTACTAACATTCAACATTCATGTTACCAGATAGAATGTTCACTAGACTCAGCAGAGCAAAAAATGTCAACATCCTTAATTGCGAGTGAATTTCGCACACAGTTGGCCAAGAAAAAGCGACACCGTTAGTTGGTCTCGCGTGTATTCCACGAAAAAATAACAATTTCATATTACCTTATTTTATCTAGCACCCTCGCACCTTGTTACTTTTGACAATTCATGATCGCTTTACTTCGAATCGGAATGCCATTGCATTGTTAAGATAAAACAATGAAAACAAAAAACAATGATATGTGTTGTCAATCAGAATCTCACATTAGAATCATTGCAATTTTGTCTACCTTAACATTTTCACAAAATCGCACCTTAAAAAAAATGATATAAAACTATGCAATACGAGCTACTGCAATGAATTTAAATAATATTTCATTCAGAATCCCACTACTGCCAAGAAACTTAGAAGCCATAAAGCTATTAATATAAATAAAGTGACCTAAAATATAATAGGCTGCAACATCTACTTTATTATATTTATCAAAGCCAATTTAATTTACTGAAATGTTTCGTGATACCATTTCGTCGGCACCATAAAGTAATGTAAAGGAAAGTCAAGACTTCGAAGTACTGCTACAGTAGAACTCCTTCCGATCGGTTTGTTTGATTTTCAGAAATATTAAATTCTGCTTCGCTTGCAGCGGGATATTTACTTTGCAGCATTTCTGGTTTCTTCAGTAATTCTATTTTACTATCTACGTAGGTTTTATTTAATATACTTACCTAGGATTTAGTTATATTTTATCATTTTTTACGTATAGCATTGGATGATAACGTAAGAGAGAAGATCTCTTGATCCTAGTTCTCCAAATCTACTATGGAGGAGGGCGAAGCCAGCTACCATCCTTCTGAAATCCTTGAGGCCCGTTTTACAACGCGCGTTGAGGTGGAAAAGCTAAGGACTATACCCCGTTAGGTACACAAGAACCTATGTGTTGGACAAGGTGAAAACGATCAAGATGGGTCCAATTTACTAACTACAGCGACCTTGTAGCGACGGAATTAAATTTCCTGCGACTACGGTACTACGCGCATGGGTGGCATAACATAAGAAGTGGGATTAATAATAGAGACCAAGAGAGAAGAGGGAAGTCGTTCGAAGAAGGACTTGAAAGAAAACGAAGCGAGCGATACATCAACGGAGGACACACGACGACCGCGGGGAGAACCAAAAGCGTTCGTGTGTTTGTCCGCCCCCGAATGGGGAAAGGGATTAGTGTCAATGGGGACAATATTAGGTACATAGGCCATTGAAGGTAGGGTCATTGAAGATTGAAGGGTCAAGAACCTTTGTGAACTGGATTTGGATGTTGATAGCAATGAGAACCGAAACCGAGTGATTTTTATAAATAACTTTCCATTCACTTTCACTTTATTCACAAATATTTCGTACTTTTTGTTGAGAAATATATTCTTAAGAGTAGAGGTTATTATAATGTCAGAGATTACTTAAATAATAACAATGGATCAACCTTTTCCAGGCTTCAAGACTATCAGTTACATTTATCGGATTAGTGGTGTTGGCAAGAAAGGCAAAGTTACTATCGCATTTATAATAATAGTCAACATATGGGTGCCGATTTAAATCTACACAGAAACGTCTTTGTCCTCCGTTCAATAGAATTACTAAAATAAAATCTTTATTCTGTCCATCGGTTCAAGATTTAGATATTTAAGGACCCTTTGTAGCATTATCAATGAAATGGAATGTTTTGTAAAAAAACGAATAATGAGTTTGTCAAAAATGGATAGATTGTAAACCGATTTCTATACATGTATAAATAACAGTTTAACCTGTATATGTTATGAACAGTTATAATTCACATTAAAATTGGTAAAAGTGCAGGTTACAGGTTGCAGTTACCTCGCCGGAGTCGCGTCGAATCCATATCAATCGGTAATCGGTAGTAGAAATGAAGAGAAGGAACACGGCGGAGTCATTTGTTTTCTTTTTAGTGGATGCGAGCTCCACACTCCCCTTCCTCCCCCCCCTTCCACCCCTCCCCTCCTCCGCTCTCTTACTCCGCTCCCCTCCTTTTTTTTCACGTAGAAACTACTGAATGGATTTTAATGCAACTTTACTGTAACATAGATTATATATCAGAATAACACATAGGCTATAATTTATGAAGATATTATGTATTAGGTATATATTATGTATATCTCAAATACAAAACTACAGATAATAAGATACACATACTGTGGCATACACATAAGGCTAGGCCTGACTTCTGGTTGTCAAATATATGCCACGCTACTATAAATACTATATGATG
Organism: Scirpophaga incertulas; assembly: GCA_036419045.1. Classification (NCBI taxonomy): domain Eukaryota; kingdom Metazoa; phylum Arthropoda; class Insecta; order Lepidoptera; family Crambidae; genus Scirpophaga; species Scirpophaga incertulas. The sequence continues at coordinate 6,373,216 of CM071626.1, read as the reverse complement.
ATGATGATACTAGCTGATGCACGCAAGTTCGTCAGGCTTAGTATTAAGCCTGACGAACTTGCGTGCATCAGCTAGTCTATAATTAAAATATTTTCCTGTATAATCTCCGACCTTGTGGTCTGTTGCCGTGCTGGAAATGGTAAGTAATAGCAAGTTATAATGGTATGTGGATATGTTACAACATTCTGCCGATATTAATGAAATGCTTTGGGCCGCGTGCGACCGCGGCCGCGACCACAGCGTCGAATGGTATTTCCCATTTCACCACACTACAATTGTTTATTGTTACGTTTGTTACGGTGCTTACTAACAAATATACAAATGCCCAAAATAAATAAATTTATCATAAAGCGGCACGGCCGTACCATCCTTTTCTCGAAGCAATTCAGGCCATTTTCGACCTCCTGTAACTTCGTTATGGATAAAAATAGAAGATTGAATTTTCAGTAACCATGCAGGCATTGTAAAGACACGGTATATTTCAAATTTCATTCAATTTGAACCAGTAGTTTATTAATTATAACGGGTCAAATTTCTTATTTTTTTCACTCACTGATCATCAAATTTCTAAGGCACTTCTAGCAGACCTAGAAGCTTCAAATTTGGAATCAAATCAAATCAAATCACAATAATCTTTATTCAACATAGACCTTTGCAGGCACTTATTGACGACAACAAACAAAACAAAAAAAAACAGCTTAAAAAAAAACAAAAACCTTTTTCGTACGTACGAATAAGGAAAAAAAAACATATTGACTCGACACCTGTTCGGAAATTGGGAGTGCCTTCTCGAGAAGAACAGGCAAGAAACTCTGAAGGTCTATTTTTTATCTCCTCTTTTCAATGTTAATAATTATAATAATATAATATAAAAATACAATATAATATAAGATACAATCATACCTAATACGCTTGCAGTCGTATGTATGTTTACATACACATATAAAAATAATACAATATTATAAATAATGTTGTTACCAAACATGGCTCTATGAATAGTGTCCCTATTCCCAAATAGTGTGATCATTTAGATAGTCACTTACTTTATAATAACCTTTACTCATGAGTGTCTTTTTGATATGGATTTTAAATTTATACAAAGGCAAATCAATGACACTTTGCGAAAGTTAGTTAAACATAGATATACATTTCCCCAAGAACGAACAGCTAGTTTTATGGAGTCTGAACATTGGAACGGCAAGTATATTTTTGTTTCTAGTATTCACATTATGTAGATCACTGTTTTTATTGAATTTATTATAGTTTAGAATATAAGTAGTGTTTGGTGTATGAATCAAAGAAAAACTAAAATATTTAGGGGTACGGTAGTGCAACCGCCAAGTCTAGCAATTTCTACAAAAATAAGAAAAGTTCATAAATCAGAGAGAGGCCTTTAAGAAAATTCGTTGCTGGTAGATATACATATATACAATAAGTAGAAGGTACCGAAAAGGAAAAAAGTAGACTATAAAATACAAAAAGGAATGAGATCCCATCAAAAACAATACTTGTCAAAAAAAAAACAAGTCTCGCAACTCAGTTGTTCTACGGTAAAAAATTGTGAGATCCATGTAATACCAAGAGACCTATTTTTGAATTACGATTGCGATTTCGAAATCACCGCTGGCTAAATAGTCAGCGGTGCATTGAGGACTTATACATATATGTATATATATATATAGTCTGAAAAATCAACACATCAACTTCAGACTCTTGTCAATAATATGTTCTCTAAACAAAACATAGATAACATTTCCAAAAGTATGACTTGATTACGAGTGGGTGAGGGCACTCGTAATGAAATCACATCCGTGACTAAGGTAGTCACATAAGTGATATTCAAAAATGCGGGGATTTTTCCTCTTCGGAAGCGTCTCTTGCGCAAACTGTTCAGTTAAGAAAAAAAAAATATTAGAAACCTCTATATCATATTTAAAAACCTATCCGTAGATAGCCCACACATATGGATTTGATGATAAAAAAATATTGAGTTTTAGTTCTAAGTATGGGGAACTGTACTGGAACCCAAAAATGTATTGTTTTTTTTCTATTTTTGTATGAAAATCTTAATGCGCTTCACCGAATACATCTGCTTATCAAGTTTCCACAGTATAGCTCTTATACTCGTAGTTACGGAAATACATTCGGCTACGGAACCTTAAAAAATTAAACACCACCCTTTCTAACTGTATTCAAGTAGAAGTTTAAAATTGGCACACATACTTATTAAAGCAACATAATTTTACCTATGAGTAGCTAAAAACGTCCGCTTTTTTACAGTTAAATATTACCTTCATAAAATCTCCCGGTAGCAAAGCTCGCGTTTTTTTTACTTCACTTAATTACGGAAAGTTCTCGTTTTTGATTTCTTTGTGTAATAAACTTAAACACGAGTTCGAGCAAAAGTAAGAGTAAAACTTTAATATCTATACATACATATAAATACAGAGTGTTGTCGGTCTGTCTGTTTGTTCCGGCTAATCTCTGAAAAGGCTGGACTTTTATTGGCAGATAGCCGATGTAATAAGTAGCAACTTAGGCGAGTTTTATCTATACATATAAATACAAATGGAGTGTTGTCGGTCTGTCTGTGTGTTTCGGCTAATCTCTGAAAAGGCTGGACCGATTTGACGGGACTTTTATTGGCAGGTAGCTTAGTTTTTATTTATGCAAAGTTCTTTAAGAAAACAAAAAACCTGAATATACCTAACAATTAATTTTTAAATTTCCCGCTGACACCAGTCGAACGGATTTTTTTTAAAGTGTATTAAGTTTTTACGGTTCCTGGTTTTATTACTTCTACAGCCTTCCTTGAGTCTTTGTTCTATTTGCGACCCTATTCTTAAAATCTTTACATTCAAAGGACATTGTTCAATTTTGGCCTAAGAACCGATGTGAATATAAATTATACTATAATTTTCATTTATTTTTATATTATTTGAAACGTATTTTAGTATTCCACGGACACTTCAAATAAATAAATTCCAAATAAAAAGATGGGTCACAATTATTGATGCCGTATAAAATGTTTTCCGTCAGCCAGTGCTGCCAGTTTCGGAAGTTTTCGCGATTTCGGTAAATACGGATCGAATTGAGAACCTCCTCCTTTTTGAAGTCAAGCTAGAAAAAAACTAGTATTATATATTTTTTAAGCAAAATCGCGAATTTCTAGCTTGGCATTCGAGTATTATAGTTGTCGTAATTGGCAACACTGGTGTACTTCATACCTTATCTGTGTTCGTTTCATTCAATTTTTGATTGCTTTGCGACTATCGTTTCTTTTGTGATTTTCTATGCGTTTCATGGTTTTATTCTAACAACTTTGGCTTGATTACGGACTCCGATTACATTGCGTACCTACTTGGTAGACTCGGCTGTGTGTAAAGGACTGGATTTTGTAAAATGACAATTGTTAAAGAATTATCTTAAACTTGACTAGGTACTACCTCTTTTCCTAGTATCTAGTAGAGTAGTCCTTTCCTAGTTCTAGAAGAGAACATATACAGCTGTACATATTGTTAATATTACTTTGATATTACTACTCTGATATTTCACGCAACGTTGGTTATTTTTTATTTATAACCTCAAAATATTAACTTTTTTCGTAATTATTTTAGTTTCCTGAAGTGTCCGTTCGTGAAAACTTATTGCATAGGATTCCATATAATTTTAAGAGTTTATATAAGTCACTTTCGATTCGAACGGTTCTTAGGCAGAACATGTATGGAGCCGGAACAATGTCCTTTAGTCTCACTCGAATATAAAAAAATAATGTATACTAGAAAACACCTTTGAATTACTTCGCAGTTATAGACGATCATTAGTTGAAAATCTGTTAATGAGTTCATACATTGGCAATATACAACATAAAACATACTTATATACATCCATCCATGCATACATACATACACGCATCTTTTTCATGGGGGTAGGCAGAGATCGGTGTTCCACGTGCTACGATCCAAACATACTTCCCGAGCTTCCTCTACTTTGATTCATTTCACCAACTAATTAGGGGAGTTTATATATATACAATTGACCTTGGTACATAGGTACTATAAAAACATATATTATACATATATGTTTTTTATATTACCTATATACCTTTACTTCCTATGTTACTTTACGTTTGTAAGCAACGTTAAGTCAAAAGACTTGTACAAAATAACCTTTCTACGCTTTTCGTCTACCCCAACATAGGCTTTTGCCATTTCGTTCATTGAAATGAATACCACGAATTAATCTTGGCAAGCTGAAATTATTACAGCTTTTAGTGTTCTTTGTTTGCGTTTTTATTAAATTATATTAATTACATCTTTCGAGGGTTTGTTAATTTGCGAATATACAGGGGATGTTTCAGGGCCAGTGACATGATATTAAATTTTCATATACTTAAGTTATATATTGGATGGATATAAAATAAGTTATTTTATAGTATTAATCGACTTAATATCGACACATCCATACTTCAAATAGTTTATTTGCAGAGCTTAAATTTACATTGTATGTATTTCGAGTATGTAGTTTATATTAGCGTTGCGTATATCTTTCTGTTAACGCCATTAATGTCCGCTAAACAAAAGTTGAGCTCCATGTAGGTCATACAGATACCAACATCTGCCACGATACGTTTTCCTTTCTTCCATAAACGTAATAGCTCAATACAAGATTTTCAAACCTTGTGAGGAACCCAATGTTTACTTAATTTTTCAATATGTAAACCGAATTATATACGATACGAATCACGTTGACGTTAGTCATATTTCGTATGTTTTGTTGTAATATACCACAAATATAACAAAATACATTAGGGCTATATTTGCATTAACTCTTATTTCTAAAACAAGGAAATACTTTTTGTTTTTATATAAGTACATTGAAATTTATCTGTCTAAATTTATTGGTATTTATGTCACTTCAACAATTTACCCGAACGCACGTCGTGAGTCCTGTAAAGGGGAATGGCGATTTTTGGCCCAGAATGCACAACAAATTGAAAACGATAGAAAATTATTAAATATTCATATTAAATTTTTCATCCTATTTAGATATCGCTATAAGATTGTATTTTTTTATTATCATTAAATAACATTCAAAGGATTACATCCACGGAATTGACCATTGTTGTTATTAAAAACTGAGTTGCCCGTAATGAATATTAAAATCGTTACATAACTGTTATAATCGATGCAGAATCGATAACCTTTAGGAAACTTATTACATGACAATGTTTTTCTTCATTTGTAGGCGCATCAAATAAATGTAATCCGTAGGCAGGATTGATTGTAGGCCTCCAATTCTAATTAGACAACAAATCAGTGCCGTAACCACAGCACCACTGACGCTATATGAATTAAGTATGACAGTATTTTATTTAAATAAATTCAGTTGATAGATAGTGGATAAAAAAGAAATATTTGTGTTGTCAAGCTGACCAAGCTGTCTCATTGCAACCATGCTGTCACCTAGCTGAAATGTAGACGTAACTAAAAACAAATTATTTACGCGATCGTTACCCGTTCCGTTATACGAATAACGAATCGTGTATTCGTGAATTCGATGTTTTTATGAAATCATGAATTCTAATCGTGTTATTTTTAATATCAATATTAACTGTTAAAGTTAAATAAAGTTCTGTTTAACGTGAACAGCGGATATGGTTTTAATAAAATTAATCTTTGAATATCGATTATGATATTGATCTCATTGATTTTTGTTTATAATGGCAACACCAAAACGACGCCATCCATTCATCTCTTTATCTGTGCTCTTTGGCATTTCCGATTTCTCCGTTGACTGTTATTGTTCTTCCGTGTTCTGTGTACCTATACCGAATATTTACGAAATGGCTACGAATATTGACTCCGACGATTCATCCTTGCTCGATGACCCCAGCCTGAATATTGACTCCGCTGCTGCTTTGAACTATCATTCATTCAACCTTATAGATTTCATAGAATAACTAGCAGCCCGCCCCAGCTTCACAGTGCTGATACAAATTAACTACAGAATGTTTTTTAATGTATTATACATATAAACCTCAAACTTGAATCACTTTATATATTAAAAAAAACTGCATCAAAATCCGTTGCGTAGTTTTAAAGATCTAAGCATACATAGGAACAGACGGCGGATAGCGACTTTGTTTACATAATGTTTAGGTAGTAAATATTTAAATATGCCAAGTTGAATTTTTCTTTTTACCAATCAAATATTGGTATTATCCACTGTTACTTTCACGAGATTCTTTAGGTGTGCGTTCTGGGCCAAAATTACTATGGGGATCTGCCATTCCCCTTTGTAAAAGCATAAATTTTTCCGTTAAAAAATCGTCACGTTACGTATTTATGCATCAAAAAAATATATATATTTTAACAATATAACGATACAATAATAAACACTGTCAATCAACAAATAAAAATATTTTTTTGTTCGATAGCCAGTTTAGTGTTCCATTTTCCATTTAAGCAAATTTTAATGAAAGTGTGCGTGGAGTGTATCCAATCTCTATATACATCATGAAAAATGCAGCTAAAGACTACACCCAGTGAGATGCACAGAAACTATTGTCATTTGTGGTCAAAAAGTTTGTGGACTATTGCATTTCGATTTTGGTGGTAATGAAACCCGGGCTATGGAAGGGACTCTAGTCACCTGCCTTCTCAAGGCCTCCTAATTGATTTTAAATATGCCAGGTGGTGACTCGCCGCTCACTAAATGAGCCCTCTAAAAAAGCAGACCAATATTGGTGCGAAGAGAGCAACATTCGTGTGAACGGCTAAGGGTGTAGAGAGGTGTGTCTGCGATAGCGATCGAGACGTCGTCGGCGTTATGACATTATTACACTTCCACCCTTCGAGCATCTGCTCTTGCGACTCCATCCTGTCCGGCTGGTTAAGGCAAGACAGAGGCGGGTGGCATACGCCCCCCTGAAGTACATCGGTACCCTCAGTGACGCAACTCACCGACAGCTCGCCACAAGCTGCCCTGAGGGAGACTGATTGCACTGATGGAGCATTTATGGCAGTCAAGGGGCATTAAATGCCCCACCAGTGGGTGATGAGGTCGTCACTTCCCTACGCACTTATTATTATTATTAATATTATTTAATAAATAATGAATATGACAAAATAATGTAACGTAAATTCCGGAAAAGTGCTGAATGCTAGCAGCCTAGGACCAATCGATGTAGAAATCTTTGAAAGAGGCCTATGCATCATCACTACCACAGCTCATATACACCCCCACCGAGGGGCAAGAACCTACCCTAAGTTAGAGCGATTAGGGCTTAGTCAACCATGCTGGCTCAGGACGGATTCGATTCGATCAGATCTTTGGTATGCAGGTTGCCTCACGTAGTCTTCCTTCAGGAGGGCTTCCGTAGGAGCGTCAGATAATTAAACAAAAAACACATTATTACACAACCGAATCACAACAGATCCCGGGGGCCGCGAATCCGATGTGTACAATGCCGAGACAACAGTGAGTGTCTCTGAATTGAAATATTTCGTAATGAAATTCTGTCAATGAAAACGCATCTTCGCATTAAATAAAAACAAAATAAAATAAACTAACTACCCACAAAAATAATGCGGATTATTATACAATAACAAGGCGTCCACTTCTCACCAGCTCGACAGTTATCATAAAAATGCGGCAATAAACTCGAATACTCGTTTACAAGAGAGGCGACGTTGCAAGTTATTTTTTAATAAAAATTAATATAGCGCAACCAGAGATAGAGCTGGGGTAAATCAAAGTACATTTTGTAAGTTTTCCTCGTGTTTTAATTGGTCCCAACGGTCGAGTGATCTGCTGCTACCTAGCGGGTTCTGGTCGGGTTCAATTCCCGCACGGGACAGATATATGTATCACTTAGCCAATCATGGTCCTCTGCTGGACATAGGCCTCTCCCAATTTGCGCCACAACACCCGGTCCTCCGCCCTCCGCACCCAGTCCCCTCCAGCGACCTTCTTCAGGTCGTCAGTCCACCTGGCGGGGGGCGTCCTACTTTACGGCTGCCGAGTCGCGGTCTCCATTCAAGGACTCGTCTGCTCCATCGGCTATCAGTCCTTCGGCAACGTGGCCAGGCCATTGCCACTTCAGCGAGCTTATTTTGCGAGCTATGTCGGTTACTCTGGTTCTTTCAAATTCAAATTCAAATTCAAAATCATTTATTCAGTCTGGGCTGTTACAAGCACTTGTGAATGTCGAAAAGCTACGCCATCGGTTCGCAAATCTACGGCGGGAGACCTTGTACTGAGAAGAACCGGCAAGAAACTCAGCAAGGGCTGTTTTTTTTTCCCTGTATTAAATAGATACAGAGTCGTCAATTTGGAAAATGACTTCAATATTGATAATTCATGAAGTCACTTTCCATTACATAGTATAATTAATAAAAATTTATTTTGCAAACATGCCTATATTAGGAATGCCGTGTCATACAGTTTTAAAAGAATATATTACAGTTAAATTAAAATTATAATAAATACGAGTAGTACCCAGTATAGCAAAGAGCAGACTCATCTCCGCTGGCAGCACCCGTTCACGAGCATGACGCATGAACCAGCCATCGCTTCGCTCAACCATGTTTTAGGGAACGTAACGACCCGCCTCACACGACACTGCCGAAGAGATTTTAATGAGAGTATGACTACCCTTAAGCCACAGAAGGATACAAATTACCAAAAACAGGTACCCGTGTAAATTAGCACAACTAAAAAAAAAAAAAAAAAATCAACCGCAGGACACGCGCATACAATCATTTAAAAACTAGTAATAATGTATTATACAAGTAACAAAAGGTTATTATAATAGGTACAGTTAAATATACATATTATTATGTTACACAGTTACCTAAGAATTTATTAGCAATTTGTTTATTTCAACGAGCGAGGGTTTTTTAGTCCCAGACACTTCGATCATCCAAGTAATCCTGGACTCGATAATATCCTTTGCTCATCAAAGTTTTTTTTACTCGAGTTTTAAGTTTATTAAAAGGTAGATTAACAATACTGTGTGGTAACTTGTTATAAAAAGTTATACATTTCCCCAAGAATGAGTTTTGTGTTTTACGTAATCTAAAATTTGGAACAGCAAGCTTATTTTTATTTCTTGTATTTAATTTATGAACATCGCTATTCTTAATGAAATTATTGTAATATTTGTGTACATAGATTATATTTTCATAGATTTACTGCCCCGCCAATGTTAAAATGTTAATTTCTTTAAACTTATCCCTAAGGGAATCCCTTGGTCTTAAATTATATATAGCTCTAATTGCTCTTTTCTGTAGTATAAAAATACTTTCAATGGTGGCAGCTGATCCCCATAACAAAATACCATAAGACATTACACTATGAAAATAACTAAAGTAAACTAACCTTGCTGTTTCAACATCAGCTAGAAGCCTTATTTTTTTAACAGCATACGCAGCTGAGCTAAGTCTGCTTGACAGAGCATCAATATGGGTATACCATTGTAATCTGGAATCTAAGTGTATGCCTAAAAACTTAGTACTCTCAACAAGAGATACCACTTCACCATTAATATTTAAGGGTGTATTAACCTGCCTTACATTTGGTATAGAAAACTTAACAAATTTGGTTTTTCTCGAATTTAATGAAAGATTATTTAATGTAAACCATTGTAGAACTTTTGATAGAGCACTATTTACCTCGTCCGAACAATTGCTGCCTCTGTCAACTTTAAAAACAAGAGAAGTATCATCGGCAAATAGCACTGTTTCACATAAAGTGCTTGTATAGTAAGGAAGGTCGTTAATATATATTAAAAATAGTAAAGGACCTAATATTGATCCCTGAGGCACGCCCATAACTAGTGAAGTTCCAGCAGATTCAGTTTTATTAATAACAACTTTTTGTATTCGATCCGACAAGTATGACTTGATAAGGCCGAGTGATTTGATAGAGACACCATAATGCCCCAATTTCCTCATTAATGTGTCGTGACTTACGCAATCAAATGCTTTAGAAAGGTCACAGAAAATACCTATTGCGTCTTGTCTGCCCTCCCAAGCATCAAAAATGTGTTTTAAAAGTGAAATTCCAGCGTCTGTAGTGGATTTACCCTTGGTAAAACCATATTGGTTGCAATGAAATAACTTGTTAAGGGTAAAATAAGATGATAACTGATTATAAATAATCTTTTCAAAGATTTTGCTCAAGGCTGGTAATATAGAAATGGGTCTAAAATTAGTAGGGTCACTCTTATCGCCAGACTTGTAAAGTGGAATTAATTTACTATTTTTCATAAGATTTGGAAAGACCCCTTCATCAATGCATTTATTGAAAATTAGGGCTAGGTGAGGCGCAATTTCAGAGATAATTGGTTTAATAATATTAGTTGAGATACCCCACAGATCCTCTGTTTTCTTATTATTAAGTGATTTAAAAGTTTTGAGGATAAATTCAGCATCAATATGTCTAAAATGAAAAGATTCCTTAATCTTGTTTACATTTGATTCAAGGAGGGCGACCGCACCGTTTGAACATGATCCGAGGCTACAAGTAGTATCTATAGGTATTTGGTGGAAAAACCTTTCAAATTCGGAGGCTACTTCGTTATCAGATTGAATTAACTTATCCTTAACCTTTAGCGAATAAGTATGTTCGTTTTGTTTTATTTTCCCTGTTTCATGGTTTATTACTTTCCAAACAGTTTTTACTTTATCATTTGAAACATTTATTTTATTGGCAATAAAAAGTTTTTTAGCTGTAACACAGACTTTTTTAAATATTTTAGAGTAATTTCTTACATACTCAATAAATTCAGGGTCCCTAGAATTAGATTTTAGGGCATATAGCTCATATAATTTTCTCCTACTTTTGTAAATACCTGGTGTAGCCCAGTCACTGAATTTCTTTTTACTCGTGTAAATCTTAATGGACTTTTGTTTAAATATTTTACTAGATTCACTTTTGATAACATTAAAGACGCTGTTATATAAACTATTTGGGTTACTATCATCTAATGGTAAAGAATAAATTCTATCATTAACATTATTTTTAAATTTTTCAACACCGTGTTTTGTAATAGGCCTACAAGTAACCTCAAGGACCAATGGTGCATGATGGTGCTCAATAGTCACAAATTGTCCACTATGGTCAGAATTAATGAAATTAACTATGGATTTTTTAGTAACATCACTGTTGCAAAAAATATTATCTATACAAGTAGCTGACGTAGGTGTTACTCTAGTAGGTTCATCAAAGACATTAACTAAATTGAATGATTTAAATAGATTTAAATATCTGCTAGACAGCTGTGACATGTCTAATATATTTATATTAAAGTCTCCACAAACAATTACTTTTTTATTTTTCTTACAAATAATTCTCAGTACTTCCTCCATAACAGACTCAAACTCTTGGTAGTTCCCTGAGGGGGGCCGGTAAACACAGATAATAATTATTTTTTCAAGTTCCACACATGATAATTCTATTGTTCGTTCAATGGAATAAGATGCCAAGTCTTTACGTTCCTTACATTTTAGGGAATTATGTAAAATTATCAAAGATCCACCTCTAATAGCTGTATTTCTGGTAAATGAACTCACAACTCTGTAATTATCAAAATTTATCATAGGTAACTGAGAGCTATTTAACCTTTGTCGAATAACCTCATTTCGAATTCGATCCTTCAAAGAAACTCCGAGCATAGCTCGCTCCATAGCCCGCTGCGCGACTTTAAATTTATGGACTAGCCCGACCGTTAATGTCCACGTTTCGGCGCCGTAAGTCATAACCGGTAGGACGCACTGGTTGAAGACTTTCGTCTTTAGGCATTGCGGTATAGGCGAAGAGAAGACCCGACGAAGCTTGCTAAACGCTGCCCAGCCCAGCTGGATCCTTCGATCGACTTCTCGCTCGAAGTTGTTTCTACCAAGCTTAATTGCCTGCCCCAGGTAGATATATTCTTGAACAACTTCGAGCATCGATCCTTAGACATATATCGGTCTCGGCATGACATGTCCATTGAACATAATCTTGGTTTTATCCAAGTTCATGCCAAGACCAACCCGTCGTGAGGCTCCATTAAGGTCATGCAGCATCTCGCTTAGCTGGTCCAGCGACTCTGCTACTATGACGATGTCATCGGCAAATCGAAGGTGTGAGATGTGCTCACCGTTCACATTTATACCCCGTCCAGTCCATTCCAGTGTCTTGAAGATATCCTCGACCGCGTTGGTGAACAGTTTGGGGGATATAACATCCCCCTGTCTCACCCCTCGACGCAGCTCGATCGGATTGGTCTTATGGTCATGGAGCTGGACGGTCATGGTGGCGGTGTCGTATAGGCATCTCAGCACCTCAATGTATCGCCAGTCAATACGACATCGTTGCAGAGCATCCAGAACCGCCCAGGTTTCGATGGAGTTGAAGGCTTTCTCGTAGTCCACAAAAGCCAAACACAGCGGCTGATTGTACTCTTCGGTTTTCTGTACAATCTGCCGAACAGTATGGATGTGGTCTACGGTACCGAAGCCTTTTCGAAACCCGGCTTGTTCCGGTGGCTGGAACTCATCGAGTCTTCTAGCGAGGCGATTTGTGACTACTCTCGAGAACAACTTGTAAATGTGGCTCAGGAGTGAGATAGGTCTGTAATTCTTCAATAAAGTTTTGTCACCCTTCTTGAAGAACAGAACCACCGCACTCCCGCTCCACGCTTGTGGTGTTAAGCCTTGGTGAATGACGGAATTAAAGAGACTAGCTAGCTCTTTCAGGACTGTAGTCCCACCGGCCTTGAGGAGCTCTGTTGTAATTCCGTCATCACCCGGCGCCTTGTTGTTACTCAGTTGTCTGAGAGCTGCCTCAACCTCGCCCGGGTCGACATCCGGGATTTCCTCGGTGTAGTGGCGCGTGAGTGGGGCTCTGTGGTCATCATCGCTAGGTCTCGATGGTTTAGTCATCCGTGATGCGTATAGGTGCCTATAAAAGCTCTCGATTTCCTCGAGAATCTCGAACTTAGAGGTGACGGTTACGCCATCCCTGGTCCTAAGTTTCGCCAGATGGGGTCTACTGGGGTCTACTAATGGCTTAGCGAAGACTTTGGTGCCTCTATTTCGCTCAATAGCAGCCTCGATATTACGAGTGCTGCAGCGTCGGAGGTCACGTCGCGTCAGCTTCCTGATTTTCAGGTTTAGCCTATCTGACGAAGACATCTGGGTGTCCTGCGTTTCTCGTCTTTTCTTCATAAGTTCGAGAGTCTCGGGTGAGAGCTTGGACTCCCTATTGCCGCGTTTTCCGGGAAACAACCTTCGAGACACATCCTGTAGCGTTTTGACCACTGTGTCGGTTTTTTCATCGACGTTGCCCGTGGTTTCCAGCAGTGCGAAACGATTTTGGAGTTCCAACTGGAACTTTTCAGAACCTAAGGCTATTTGGGGCAGCGTAGGTCGGAGAGTAGGTCTCATCATCCTAACTCTTTCGGCCTTTAGGTCGATATTTAGAGAGCCTCGGACGAGTCTGTGATCGCTACCGGTATTAAACCTATTGAGCACCGAGACGTCTCTAAATATATGCCGCTTGTCTGTGATGATGAAATCTATCTCGTTCCTTGTCACATTATCGGGGCTCCGCCATGTCCACTTTCTGTGAGGCTTCTTCTTAAAGAAGGAATTCATTAAGAAGAGCCTCTGAGACTCTAGAAAGTTAACCAGCATTTGGCCCCTGTGATTTCGGCGCCCCACACCGTTAGGTCCGATTATCGTTTCGCCGCGTTCTTGTACTCCCACTTTGGCATTGAGGTCTCCCATTACAACGTTGTATTGAGCTTTCCTAGTACCATGTAATGCTTTAGCTATGTCTTCGTACATGGTTTCGGCTATCTCATCAGAGTATGTTGAAGTCGGCGCATATACCTGCACCACCTTCAGGAATTTCCTGTCGGTGATCTTGAGTAAGAGGTACGCTACCCTCGTCGACACACTGCTGACTTCCACAACGTTGCTAGTGAGACACTTGTTGACTAAGAAACCGACACCGCCCTGGGAAGGCCTGTCACCTTCTCGGAAGTAGAACAGGTCGCCTGACTCAAGGGTTATCGTGTCCTCCCCCTGTCTTCGGACTTCAGATAACCCCAATATGTGCCAGTTTATGTGGCTTAGTTCTACCTCGAGTTCGGTGAGGTGTTGGTCCAGCCGTAGACTTCGTCCGTTGTACGTCGCCAGGGTCAATTTTTTGAGGTAGTGGTAGCCTCCCGTAGCCCCCCCGTAGGTGATTCTTAGCACCCCCTGTCCCGCCGTTACCTCGACCGCTACCTTGGCCGGGAATAGCGGGACTACCGGGAACTGGGGGCCGTTGGTTTAGTTGTGGTGTCATAGTTTTTGGGAGGTTTTGGCCTACTAACGCCACGCTGGCCAGACTGGTTGGCATAGGGTTTAGTTTCGAGTTTTCCTTCTCTAGATATATGTATAACATACAAAAAACTGTTCTTGACTGTGTGTATACGTGCGTGTGAGGTAGTGACGATAAAAAATAGTGATAAAAATCTAGGTTATAAAACAAAATATAAAAAAATATTTACCGATGTTTTTTTTAATCCTGTACATAGATCTGTAATAATTTTATGGTGTACTAGCTGGTGCATACGACTTCGTCTACACAAGAATAGTATTTCAAGTAGCTTAAATAAGCGTACCGTATATATATATTTAAAAATAGCCTATCTGTTATTCTGATGTATAAGCTGTATTATTTTGTAAAGCTTCATAAAAATCCATTTTTACGCGAAAGAGTCACAAACATTCATTCATACTTACAAACATTCTCGTATATATTACCTACTAGGGATTGTGCGAATAGTCCAAAATGTGACGATAAGTGTCAAGTAAGTATGAAAAAACTTGTGCAGACAAAACCGCCGGCACCATCTAGTATTACATAAAATTCTCGAATACAATTAGTGGATTTTTTTTAATAATGTTTGGTCCTCTGCGGACTCCTTGGACCGCACTCTTTTTATTTTTGTGCTAGTATTTTTTATGTCCTTATTTATTATCTATTTACAAGTAATTAGTGGATTTAATCAGTAGGGAAGAAATAAAGAAACTAATTTATTGAAGTACATATAATTATAACCTTTTAAAATTGGACAATTGTATGAAATCAAAAACTCCAGGCACGAATCAAACCTCCTTACCACCGCGTTTCTTGCACACGCCCTCAGATTTATCATCGGCGTTTTCAAGCAGACCCTTGAAGCTGAACGGCGTGAAGAGCCATCCGCCTCCAACGTAGAACTTGCTCATAAACTCCACCCTGCAGCAAACAATCCAATTCTTATAAAGACAGATTTACATTGAACGCTTTTGGCGACGTATGTGAATATCAATACAGACATATTATTGCCTTCGTGTAATTGGTTTCTCACAAAATGGCGTTGCGATGTGTGATTATCAAGGACTTATAATCAAACAGGACTGAGTACTCCTACAGGAAAAACGAGCCGAGGGAGATAGCGAGGACAGAGGTCATTTGTCCTATTGTTGTATATATTTATTGAATTACAAATAATAATTAATAACAATAAATAACTTTATAAATTCAACATAGTTACTGTTCGCGCCTAATAAAACGACGAGGTTTATCGACGGTCAACGAGGACGCCGAGTGGCGGCGCTGCGGCCCGTTATTACGAAACAGTTACATATTACGAAATAATACAGTTTTTCTCAAACATGCTTGGTAATATTGTCATTATATTCGATAAAGGAGCACACGAAGTATTGAATTTACGGACGAGGAAAAATTTTGAATTTGGAACGTTTCAGCGCTCCAGCAAAGTTATATGAAAATCCATTGCAGGCGCGATTTTTGAATTTGGAACGAATACAACGCTCCAGCAATGTTGTATGAAACGCGCGCGGCGGCGTGTAAGTACTCTTTGGTTGGACCTCTTTTATTATTCTTGGCATACCAAAGGTCTCTTTGCTTAGTACAAATAGCGTTCACGTGGGTTTATGGCCATAAATACGTTTGCCTTTCGACACAGGTGATAAATAGAAAACTGGCGGCAAAGCTAAAAATTTCGTCTTCATTTATTCTTATTAAAAATAAAATTAAATTTATTAATTACCTAAAATGAGTTCCGACGGTTTAGAGAGTGAAATGGAAATTGACTGTACTCCACCAGATTTAAGATCAGAAGCCAAATTGGCAATGGAAAACCTACTTCCAGAGAAGTCTAAAGAAAAATATATGAAAGTTTATGAAAATTTTATGAGTTGGAAAAACGAGAAAAAAGTGAATATTTTCTCCGAAACAGTGTTTTTGGCGTATTTTAATGAGATTGCTAAAACTAAAAAGCCATCTACATTATGGGCAATTTATTCCATGCTAAAATGTACAGTTCATGTTAAAAACGGCATTAACTTGAAAAACTATGGAAATTTAACTACTTTTCTTAAACGACAATCGACCGGATTCAAATGCAAAAAATCGAAGATTTTTACTAGCGAAAATATAAAGCAATTTTTATTTAAAGCCCCAGATGATATATATTTAGCGTCAAAGGTAAATATTATTTATTATTTGAGTCAAAATAGCTGGATGCATTTGGATGAATTTTTGATACACAGGATTTATATGTCTTATTAAATATACTGTCTGTGGCTGTATTGATATTTAGTTTTGTTTGTTACAGGTTGTTATGATATTAGGCGTTAACGGTGCGTGTCGAAGTATCGAACTCTATAATATTACCACAAGAGACATAGAATTTCTTGATGACAAAGCAATAATAACATTGCGCGACACTAAAACAAAGATTGACCGGATTTTTGTAGTTCGAGAACAGTTCCTAACAATTGTAAAAAAATATCATAATCTTCGTCCAGCGAACACAACTTCAGATAGGTTTTTTCTTAACTATCAAAAAGGGAAGTGCACAAAGCAGGTCATTGGGAGACACAAAATAGCTAAAATACCTAAAGAAATAGCAACTTATTTAAACTTGACAAATCCTGAATGTTACACTGGCCATTGTTTCCGTAGGTCTTCAGCCACTCTTTTGGCTGATTCTGGAGCGAATCTGACGACTCTGAAAAGACACGGAGGCTGGAAGTCCGATAAAGTGGCTGAAAGCTATATCGAGGACTCAATTGAAAACAAAACTGATATAAATAATATAAATCAAAAATCACATTGCAACCTAATTCGGAAACAGAATCTCACCAGCTCACCACTTGCCAACATCTAAGTCCACAGCCATCCACCTCAAAACAGCATATTCAGCCATCTACTACTACATCCAATACCCAACTGCAAACCTCATCAGAAGTTCAAC
Organism: Scirpophaga incertulas; assembly: GCA_036419045.1. Classification (NCBI taxonomy): domain Eukaryota; kingdom Metazoa; phylum Arthropoda; class Insecta; order Lepidoptera; family Crambidae; genus Scirpophaga; species Scirpophaga incertulas. The sequence goes on along the minus strand of CM071626.1, from coordinate 6,355,908 downwards.
AAACAAACATAAATGTACCGGGAAAATCAATAACATTTTCATTTAGTAATTGCCCCAATATGACTAATGTGACTTTTAATATAAATTAAATGTACATATATTATAAAAAGTATGATTTATTTCCCTGCATTCTTTTGAGAAAAGCACTATATATGCCTCGGCGGAAAAGGGCAATTGCCTGTCTCGTATTGATGAAGTCCTCGCCTACGGCTCGGCCTTCAAACTCATACTCGACCTGCAATTGCCTATTTCCCGGCCTTTACAATAATGTACTATTATGCAGCTGTTGCCGTAAACCAATTTGATTGACTTTGCTCTTCGATCTCAGTTTCCTTGTGATGGAAAATACGTAAATTAAAATACGATTTTACCAGTAGCTTTATCAGTTGTAATCTATCAGGGTGCGGTGGTTGAAATAATTGGTGCAATTGCGGTTGAAATATATGCAATATGGTCATCAACATGCGTGGTTTATTAATCGTATTAATATTAGCAATAAATAGTTTTTCACAACATTTGATTAGCTCAAATACAAATTTTGTTACATATTTTAGGTTCCCTCTGTCTATAATCGTTGTAAATGAGGTAAATACATTTATATTAACAATATAATTGTGATCTTGTTGTTTAGGGGCTATTAAGGCATCTTCGGATCAAAGAGCGTCGGTGGCGCTGTGGTCTCGGCACTGGTTTGTGCGCCGCATAGAATCGGGAGGCCCGCGATCTCATCCCCACCGTGTACCAATGTGTTTTTCGTTCCGAATTTCATATGTACATTTATCCGACGCTCCTACGGTGAAGGAAAACATCGTGAGGAAACCTGCGTACATCTGCGAAGCGATTCAAAGGTGTACGTAGTCATCCAACCCGCACTGGGCCCGCGTGGTTGACTAAGGCCTAATCGCCTTAATGTAGTTAGGGTAGGCTCGAGCCCCTCGGTAGGGACGTATATGAGCTGTGATGAAGGCATCTTGGCAATGTTTACAGGAAATTCTACTAATAATTTTATTGACCAGGCATCCACTTATATAATAGATAACATTTAATTTGTTTTGTGAAAGATTTTCTGACTCTAATGAGGTCATTAAAATTTCGCCATATTCTGAATCTATGGAATGGGTGGAATTATTAGGTTCTGACAATGCCCTTGTTTTGCGTCTAAATTCAAGTACTGGCGTGAGTTCAAACGTCTCATCTACACAATTCGCATTTACGCTAGGTTTTATACTGTTACGATAGAGAAGTTTTCTCGTAGTATATCTTAATTGTGTAGCGTTTGGGTTATCATTTCCCCCCCCCCCCCGTGCTCTAGCGGAGGAAAAAAAATCATTTCTAAATTATCTTGAGATATTTCGTATGGCAGAAAATAATTAAGATTGTTTTCAGTTAACATATCCAGGACTAGGTTTTGAACACTAAATGTTTTTACTATTAACCCCAAAGCTGCCATTTTATTTTTATGTAACATTATGCTTTGACCATTTATTTTCAGACTCAATAAATATTCTCTACTTTCCTTTAAGATATTCTATTGTTCCTGCTAATAAAATAGGTGTACATAAAACGAGAAATATGCAAGTAAATAAAAATTAAAAATATACATCTAACTATACTTTTAAAAATTTGTTTATAAAAGGTAATCTTTGCAACTGAACTGATTATAATTTATTTTCCTAAAATAAAGTTACAACATCCTTAGTTAATATGTATATGATACATATTTTTATCCCGCGTGTGGGTTATATAATAATGTTCAATATTAATATGTACATACAATAATTAGGTAATATGTCAAAAATCTGCAATTGAAGTAGTAATACTACAGAAAAAATCGACGGAATTACGTTCTTTTTTTAAATTTTTCGAGAAGATGATTCCGTGAAATTCTCAGGCTTGAAATGTAGACTGCACACGACAGAGTTTTTTGTTATATTATATAATTTACAGGGCGTTCGTGGCACATTTATGTGATTGTTTAGTACACCGGTTTAGGTGTCACCATCTCTTAACTCCTAGATTCAAGCTTAGTGGGGCCAAATGTTTGTGAGGTGAATTTTGCATTTGTATTTGTACAGTCATGATTGTTGTGGTTAACATATATTTTTATCAAAAATATTTATATATGTATAGTATATGTATGTTTATCCGTTAATCTAGATCCCATAGCACAAGTGTTATAAAACTTAGTTTGGGCTAAGCTAATTGGTGTTAGTGTAAGAGATATTTATTTATTTATTAAGGGAAGTTTGAGATCTGAATTTGTAATTAGTTTTTATTTCGGCCGCAATTCAAAATTCAAAATCATTTATTCAGTCTAGGCTGTTACAAGCACTTGTGTAAGTCGAAAAGCTACGCCATAAGCCGCCAATAACCCACAAGACTATGCCTATGTCATTGAACGATATAAATAATTGCAATAAAGTAATCTGACAGTATCTATATCAGATAACTGTCAGATTATCTGTACAGATCACGCGGCTGTTACAAGTCTGAAAAATTCTAAGCTCAGAGGGTCGCTGTAACATAAGCCGTGAAGCTATGAAGAGATAGAATGACTAAATGGCGCTCTCAACAGAAATAAGCTTCTAATAAATGCTCCACAAATGACACTAACACTAATATTCAAATAATGCCTACAACTTAAGAAATTAAAAGCAATGAGAGCTTTTGATGTTTTATATATTTTTATTTTCAAAGAGTAGAAGTGCTGGTCTGTGAGAATGAATACTGTCTGGTCTGAATTTAAGCTTTTAAGAGATCTTAAGACATCAAAGGCTTATAATTACTAACAATTGTCTAGCACCCTCATTACTAGAACTTGTTACAAAATTCAGAGCTTTGATGTATAAGCTCTTGTACATTAAGAATAACAGAAAATAACTGAGCAATAAAAATAATAATAGGTAACCATTATTCTGATTGTAGTTTCTGCGAATGGTCTAGTAAGAAGGGGCTGATCTTAAGAGGCTCTCGCTTCACGTTTGGAGCCAGGGGCGGATACAGCAAGCAGTGATTCCAGACACAGCACGAATTGTCTGGAGATTTCTCTCTGCAGCGCTAACCACTTATACATATAAATTTATATAAACTCACGGACAAATTCAGAGGAACGCAAAGTGGCCACAAACTTAGTAAATCCTATGAAAAAAAAGAAAGTATTGGAATGTTTTGCTTTTATTTAGAATTTCGTTTGTTTTATGTTGTTATTGAGTAACATTGTGTATTTTCATTTTAAATTTAGTTTATTTTTTATTTTTACCACGGCTGTCTTTTTTATCGTATTAATTGTGAATTAATACTGAAAATAAAATGACAATGCCGTATCTAAACGCCACTCAAGTTGCTAGCGCCGTTACTCTAATTGAAACTGGACACACCTACGAAAATATAGATTACTAGCTTTCTGCCCGCGGCTTCGCCCGCGTGGATTTCGGGATTGGGTGTATAGAGGGTTAAGGGTCATAGCTTTTGCCCACGGCTACATATACGCGGAAGTCGGTTTATGGTGCGAAGATTTTATCGCGCTTCCCGTGGGACTATCCGTTTTTCCGAGATAAAAAATGCCGCAAAACTCCTCAAGAATCACTCTATCTATTGATGAAAACCGCATAAAAATCTGTGCAGTAGTTTTTGAGCGAAGCCTTTATTGCGCATCCCGTGGGATCTGTCGATTTTTCCGGGATAAAAAGTAGCCTATGTTACTCGGGGAGAATGTAGCTTTCCAAAGGTGAAAGAATTTTTGAAATCGGTCCAGTAGTTTAAGCGTGAAGAGGTAACAAACAAACAAACAAACAAACAAACAAACACACTTTCGCATTTATAATATTAGTTGGGATACTTGTGTATGATTCTGTGTTGCGAGCATGTGTAAACCCTATACCAAGCGATTATTTTGTATATATATTATTATATATATGACACATAATAAATATCACACATATATTATAAAAATACGTATCTACTTGCACTAATCGATTACTCTCAATGGGTTAAAATAGGGGATGAACCTTTTTGTTTGTATTGCCTTAGAAACTGCTAAACCGATATTCATGATAATTGATATAAGGATATAGGGATATCGGGCTAGTATATACAGTCATCTTTACCACAGGAAAATAATAAATAAATTTTCCTATAGGATGAAGTCATAAAAGTATTAAAACACTCAATATTCAAATAATAAAATACGTTTGTTTTAAACAAGATGCAGATGATTAAGAACGATTAAGAGGTATACAGATAAAAAGAAAAAAAATCGATTGGAGATCATAACGAGTAATGATGCAATTTGGTTAGACGATAGTAGAATATACGGGGATGAAGATAAGATAACTTTTACCGCGGAAATATATAAAAATATCTCGTCAACGAACAATCGGATTTCGATGTACAAATTGCAAAATTTATTTTAAAAAAACATACTGGCTTCTAATCAATATATTATATATTAAACGAACAGATCCGAATGCAATTTCCAATTAGTTATAAAATCCGCCGCTCAGGATTGTCTGGTTTCAACCTGTAGCTAGGGTTGTCTGTTCGGATTTAGAAACATTTCCTTTTCTGTCGTATCCTTAATAATCACATATCAATTATAGTCTGTCCATTATATTATTTTCTTTTTGACAGTTTAAGATATTTTGAAATCAGTGATGAACTCGCAAGTTACCGATTCGATTAAAACAGAATATCGATTTTATTTAAGAAGAACTTTTAATCGATTTAATGCAGCGATATTATTTTTATTATAAATATTATATTCGTTTATCTGGTTTTTTCAAATACATGAAATAAATTGTCATATATTGTCTATGGGGTTGTCTAGGCAACGGGAGTTGTGAGGAGTGACGTTAGATTGTATGTGTCATTAAATACGGCTACGCCGTTTGGTTGTCATTTGCCATACAACGCAACGCTTGTATCACATTCATTGCTTTCATTGTGTATTGTTTTACAATATAATAAGTTGAGTTGAGTATTTATATTCCTCCTTATCAATACGTACAGTCTACAGTAGAGCTTAATTAAGTTCTCAATATGCCGAAAGGAACTGTGTTAAAAGGGCAATCGAGGGAGTTTGTGAGACGCCTTCATGAATACTTTGAGAAGGAATGTCAAAATGGTGAACCGCTACTACCAATATCGCAGGTTCGCAACCGTGTTGCTGCCGCCTTAGGAATTAGTATTCCAACAGTCACAAAAATTGCTAAAGAAGCCTACGGCAGTAGTGGTATGCAGAGTAATAAACTGTCTTCACCGAAAAAAAAGCTCCGACTCTGTAAAGTTAAAAACATTGATGATTTCGATGCCGATGCTATTCGTCGTCATATATACGCGTACTATCAACGTAAAGAAATCCCAACTGTAAGAAGAATGGTAATTTCACTGAGAGACAGTGGTTTGTACCGTGGCCAAAAATCTTCGCTAGGTAAAGTGCTAAGAAAAATTGGATTTTTTTACAGAAAGTCTGATAAGAGAAAAATTTTATTTGAACGCCATGATATAGCGCTGGCTCGCTGTGATTTTCTAAGGAAAGCTAAACAAATCGAAGACTGGTCGAATGTGGTTTTCACTGACGAAACTTGGCTCAATGCTAATCATACAATATCGAGATCGTGGACTGACGACACTGCAGCATCTACTTCGGCTGTGCCTATAGGCAAGGGCGAACGCCTTATAGTTTGCCACGCAGGTAGTGCAAAAGGATTTGTAACAGATGCTTTGCTAACTTTTAAATCCAAAAAATCTGGTGACTATCACGAAGAGATGAATGCAGAAGTATATGAAAGTTGGTTTAGGGAAATGTTGACGCTACTAGAAGAACCTTCAATTATATTTATAGACAACGCGCCCTATCATTCGCGGCAAATAAATAAAAAGCCAACGCAAAGCAGTACCAAAGACCAAATTGTTAACTGGCTTCGTGATAATGGTGAGGATGTGACTGATACATTGTTGAAAGCGGAGCTGATAAGAATTTTAAATTCGAAACGTATACCTAAAAGATACGTCGTCGATGAAATGGCTGCGGAATATGGACATACTGTCATTAGAATCCCACCGTATCACTGTCAGTATAATGCCATCGAATGCCATTGCCTTTAATTTGTGCCATGGGCACAAATTAAAGGGAAGGCAGCAAGAAATAACACAACGCCGCCGTTTACAGCAAATAAAATGTTGCAGTTATTAACTAGCGCGTGTGGTGATGTGACGCCTGAAAACTGGGCGAGTGTTGTACAGAGGACAAAAAAATTAATAATGTCTGATTGGGATCGAGATGTTGCAATTGATAACATGATGGCACAAGAATTGGTTATTTATGTAACAGAGGACTCAACTGACGAGTCTAGTGTAATTTACGAAGAAGAATCTGATGAATCTATGTAATAAATAATGTAAATAAATTTACTTGTTTAATTTTTATATTATATATTTGGCGAATTTCTGATCCATTTAAGAAAGTTTTCCTTTTTCTCTCTTAAATGGATCAGAAATATATGAAAAAATAAAGTTTTACACATGCCAAGTAAATTAGGCAAAATTTTATATTTTTGGCGAATTACCAATTACCTAGCTAGTTTGTTAAAAAAATGGTATGTATGTGATTTTCTAAGTATTCTTGATCATAATTCTTGATTTAAACTTGACGTAGATGTTATTAACTACATATGCGTTTTAATATTAAAATTCACATACCTATAAATAATGTAAGGTAGCTGTCGAGAAGGAAATAAATAAATTTACAAATATTTGATTTGAAGACAATTTATCGATTTATCTGATTTCAAGAACTGCTTATTGTCTGTGGTAGTTTGTTATGCACAGAGCACTTCACTATGTGGGCGTTACCCGTCTAGAAAGTATATTATTACTGTAGTACTATAATTTGAAAATAGAAACAATATTTCATACGCGCGATCTGTCAAAAAGAAAATAACATAATGGACAGAGTATAGTTAATTGCTATTTAATTAATCAGTAAGCCCTACTAAAATTATAAAAAGTTTCGACGCTCTAATAGGATATTTATCTCTTATTTGTACATAATACAAGCTGACACCAGCGACTTCGTCTACGCAGGATTATTATTTCGAGTAGCTTTTATTAGCGTGATGTATAAAAGAACTAACATGATGACATAAAAATTATCACAAATAATTTTTGGGTAGCATTTGAAAAATATAACAGCCTGACAATATTAAGAGGTTACAGTTGCATATATTGTAGACGATATATTAATCTTATGTATGTATAAGCTATATTATTGTAGGATTTCATTAAAATACATACAGTAGTTTTTACGTGAATATGTACATTGTAACAAACATCTATTCATACTTACAAACTTCCGCGTTTATATATGTTAGGGATCGTGTGTCAAAATATGACAATAACTGTCAAGTAAGTAGGAAAAATCTATCGCGCAGACGAAGTCGCGATAAGGTATGCGTATTATGTAATAATCAAGGTGGAGAAAAGGGGGATAGATCACGCGGGTCTTTTGTTCCTCTTGACTTGAGATGAATAATACTCGTAACTTGAATGTCCAACATTTTACAATGATCTGTTATTTATTTATTTAACGAGATGGCACCCCTAAACACAGCTGCTCTCGTTAACCGCGTATCAGTCGGTCCGTCCTACCCTCTTAAATGAAATGAAAATATCAAAGCTCAGACGCAGCGCTGCGTCTGTGCAAGAATTTTAAGTATGTATTTTTATAAATTAACTAGCCTCTTATCGCAACCGCTCCAAAGAACAATAGTTTGCAGACTCCATTGCTATTTAAGCGATTTCTATTTTTTTACACTGCAATATAATTTTGTCTTTTAACAACGTTCGATAAACAAAGACTTGTAACTTTGAAATGCCTAGCTTATATATATATCCTGCATTTAATTGTGTCCGGTGTTAGTCTTCTTGGGTGTAACTAGTGCCACCTGTGATCCCTTAACGGCATTCCTGAATGGGATAGTAACGTATACAGATGGCGTTCTTATTTTCGTAGCCGTATGGCAAAAAACGGAACCCTTATGGATTCGTTATGTTTGTCTGTCAGTATGTCACAACTATTTTTTCCGTAACTATATTAGCTAGACTGTGTAAACTTGGTAAGTAGATATATTCGGTGAACCTCATTAAGATTTTCATACAAAAATTGAAAAAAACAATAATTTTTTGAGGTTACCCGTACAACTGAAACATTTTTTTTCTATAGGTCTTCAAAAATTATATGACTGTACAGTGCTTGCTACCGTTATCGATAGGTATTTCACGTATATAAAACAGGAGAAGTCATGTCAGTTTAATAAGAAAAATTAGTACAATTGCGTTCTACTAGGGGTGCTGTACAAAGTTGTCATACAAACATTTAAGCTCATTATAACTACACTGTTTGTAAAATTGGGAGAGTATTCTCATGAAGAACAAGAAAGAAACTCTGAAAATATATTTTATCTTTACGATTACGCCCGTTGCATATTAAATTATAAAATTTGTATTGGAAAACTGCCTCAGAATAAATTTGATTCCGTCTTTCATTACAATTTATATGTCAGTTTTTCTTATACATCTTCGAGAATAATTTTCTGACATTACACATAATTACAAAGTCTTTATAATTCATAATTACCAACTTTATACAAGTGTCTTTGTCATAAAAGTGTTTTTAGATGTTTTATGAAAGGGGCAGGTCAATAACACTTTGTCGAATTTTAATGAAAATAGATATATATTTTTCCATGACACCTACCATTGTTAAAAAATGTACAAATAAATTACGAAAATTTAGAGAAAAGAGTATCTTGTATAAATATTATTTTTATTTTGATTCTATTTTGACAATTCAACGTTAAAGGCTGCTAAAGGAAAATTTGTAATCTGCAGCCCACGTATTTTTGGAATATAGCAATGGTGCCTTTTAATGAACCGCATCAAAGCCTGGACTTTGAAGTAACGACAATATAATATATAATTCTCACATAATAAGCGAAAGAAAATTACAGAAAAAAAAATGGCGCGTGTATCGAACTACGGCATAATTATCTATATAAGGCGCAGCACAAACGAAACTGATCACTGCCTCTAACATGAAACAGTTATCGTTTTCAATAGGTATTTGACATATAGTAAACTTCAGAAGGCATGTCAGTTTGATATGAATAGTACAATTACGTTCCGCTAGAGGCGCTGTACAAAGTTTTCATACAAAAATTTACGCTGTCGATATCGTTTGCAAATGAATGTAATGTCATGATAATTTCAATGTGAGACACGTTTACGTCAATAGCATATTTAAAAATTTGCACGTCATAGGTCTCTGGATTGAAATCAATTTTGGATTGTTTTGTTTGTTATTTTCTTTTAAATGTCGCCCCACACTAGAATTTTTTTCCTGTGTCGTAGGTGCAGTTTAAAAAACATAGAAATCTCACATGCACCAAACACCCAGACCGGAACAAATTTTTGTAGGTCTCACAAAATATCTGTCCCGTGCGGGAATTGTACCCACGCCCATTGCGTTGAAGGCTCGACCACTACGCCAAAGGTGCCGTCAAATTTATTTACACAAATCTTCGATTGAAAATTGTTAATTGGAGATACCGATTTTGGGCGTCAGTCCGTAAAAGCCTATGCAATCGGATCTTTGATGCTAACTTTATTCTGACTATATTAAAGCTTAGGAAATATTGCAGAACTAACAGGGTAGCTCCAATTATTTCCTTTGAAGATACAGAGATAGAGTACTTTATTTGCACTTCACATTGAAACGAAACAATTTTTCAGATTCATCTCGTTTATTCTTTTGTGATGTTGACGCAGACAGGTCAAAATTGCTCCATGCATAAAATAAACTGGATCGCGACCAGGCGATAATATGATAATGGCGACTAATTTGTAGTGAGCGAATAAAAGCGTACGAATCGCCGATCACTTTGTTATTTGCACATTTATATGTATATTGAAAAACGCGACATTTGCAAAGTTAATTCTTTCTCGATGTTCAAGTGGTCATTACTGTGTTTCATCATGAAGAATGATATAGTGAAATAACTAAGTAGTAGTACTGTCTTAAGTCACATGTTGACAACGGGTTGCGGATTTGCTGAAAATATCACTGAAACTATATATGCAGTAGATGACTGTGACCACTTACTGCCAGGTCTACTACTTAGTTAGCTTAGCGGACCCGACAGACTTCGTCCTGTCAAAAAGATTTGTACAGTGGGAGTTTTTTGTTCCTAATTATTTTATAGATAATGTCGCATAGCCAACCAAATCGCAAAAAAGTCTAAATGACCTATTACATTTTGTGGCTATTCAATTTTGGAACGTGACATTAAATCCTCCAACGATGTATTCTGTGCTCCAACGCACGCACGCACACTGTTTTGATAGATATGATTGAATTTCAACTATATGTAGCGTTAATAAAGCGCAAATTGACTCTTTGATGTAAGGAACACACCTTCATTGCTTAGACAACAGTGAGTGCTTGCAATATGAACTTTATACAATTACAATAAAGCTCAATTCGACTGTACGTTTTAGTTAGAAAACGTTTGCATGGGAAAATAAAAGGGCTGTTTTTAGGGTATTTCCGATAATTATTCGAATTTTCCTCATTGTAAAGACCCACCTTGAACTTCAACTAACATTAACAAAAAAGAATTGGCCAAATTGGTCCAGGCGTTCTTGAGATATGAGCTTACCAACACATTTTGCGATTCATTTTTATATATAAGATGAGTATATATATATATATAATATATATATATATTATATATATATATATATATAATATATATATATATATATATATCTAGGTGTGGAGTTACCAGGTAGCCTACATGCCTAACTTCTGTATGTCTTAAAAAATATTTCTTTACATTTACATACATTTTACATGTACAATTTTCTATTAGGTGGAGGTGAATCGTTCTAACATTTGGTAGCCGGGAAGTGAAAGCTGCACTTTCATATTGTAACATAAAATATTGAGATCAAAATTACTTAAATAAAACAATAATTAAAATAACTTTATACTGTTCATATATTGCGCCACGTTTACACAATTTCTTATCTCAGTTTGCTTTTGTAATTTGTAATTCTTGAGACTAAAGTCTTATTCGTGCGTAATGCCTATGATGACTTATGCAACCAAACTCGTCAAACATGTCAAAATCTACCCGGTAACGTCATGTACCGGGTAGATTCTCGCCCTCCACTACACAGCGATCTTGAGCATCCGAGCCACTAACTAGACAGTGCGCTTTGTAGAAGAAAAGTGTAGACATCTTTTTTGTAGACAATTTTACGATCAAACGAAGGTCAAACGTCACAAATTTGCGTTTTTTGCGTATATCTCTGAAACAACCAGAGCTATTGAAAAATAGTAGTTCAGACAAAGATTGTTCTTTGTGACGTTTGACCTTGAATAAAAAACAACGCACAAGTGGGATCGACGGGGACTTTATTCAAATATAACTTTATAGAAAGCTTTTTTTTTTCCTTCCAAGGTCAATCAGGACGTATTCTTTAGCTGATAAGAAGAAAGGGGGCAAGAAACTTATCAGCTTTATCAAAAGTATAATAACAATATTTACAATAAATTACGTCTTTACCATACAACTTACAAATGTGTTTACAATTTATACGGTAAAACAATTATTTACACTTCAGAACGTAATGTCTTCAAATCAACACCAAGTATTAGCATCATTTAAATAATCATTGACTTTGTAATAACCCTTACTCATTAGCGTCTTTTCAACATATACCTTGAACTTATGAAAAGCAAAGCAATTCAGCTACACTATGTGGAATCTTGTTACAAAAAATTTTACATTTTAGAATCGCACTAAAACTGTGTCGCTTACGCTATACCTAAATGATCGAATTGGAGCCGGTGATTCGTGTGGAATTCTGTTATTTTGACATTCGCGTATCAATGAGCTGTCTGAGCGGTATTTTAGTCTCTGTAATTTCCTTCTTGGAATCGGATTCAAAGGTATAATAGTCGTAGGCTTCTTGGCTAAGGAAAAAATATGTCTTCATGTCGTTATTCCAACGTACAGTACAGATTGCTTTGTGAAGCTTGGACAATACAGAAAATAAATGAAAGAGTGTTTTTCTGGAATCAACTGTCAGCTTTGTACAGCTTTGTTCCGTAGAACAGCAACTACTTATTTGTATATACCAACAAGTGTAGTCGTTCGTTCGGTTTAAAATTAATGTATTAATCTCTCACGGTGCCCTTACCAATTTCTATGTCAGCGACGTTGAACTGATTAATTTAATTTTTTTTTATGTAGGTAATGAAACTTTTCATAACGTTTAAGTCTTTTCTTAATACAGTAATTCCCAAAGTAATCCAGGTAGACCCCGGGGTCCAAAGGAAAACTCGACGAGGGTTATTATTGAGCGTGACAAACATAGGGGCCACAATCGTAAGAGAGAGTGCATGAAAATTAATTTGGTTTTGACAGTGATGAACTAATATTGACTTAATTTCGTCTCTCGATAGGCAAACAATACGTACGATAATATTAATACGATTTTTTTTTATTTTTTCTTGTACGTAGCATTGAATGGTTTAAAAAATTTTTTATGGCTTTAAACTTGCCACCCGTCTGGTGGGTTGCAAACGCGTATCCTAGCGGTCGCGTATAGCGAAGTCCCAGCTCGCACCATTAAGCCTGTCTTACTTAACTTGACGCAAACTCGAATAGATCTTCCACAGAGGCGGAGAGATTCCAGAGGTAGGTTTAGCCGAGTAATCAACATACCAAGTACAAACTCAAAAAGCACAGACTATGTCAACTGTCTTCTTGGTATCTGATATAGTTTCTCCCCCCCATAAAAAAAAATGATTGCGTTGTTTTTTGATTTTCAACAAGACGTAGCTTTACACTAGGATGTTTGTCCTGTGTCGTGCAGTCACAAACATAGACCGGAACAACATTTTTGTAGGTCATACAAAATATGTCCCGTGCGGGAATCGAACCCGCGACTCGTCGCGTAAAAGTAGATTGTTCGACCACAGCACTAAACGTGTCGTCAAAATTGGTTACTCTTAAATTCATTGTGTCCTTAAATTTTATATTTATTTGACGCAATACATGCTTCTAAAGGTTAAGTTGGATGCAGACTATTTTGATGTTGATTTTAATTTAAGCATCCACAAACTGCCATTGAATCGTCTTTAGAAAGGCACACTACAAAGGCAGGATGCCTGTAAAGGACCAATTATATTGAAGATGCTCGGGTGCCCAAGACCGTCTCAATAGGTTTCTAACGAATGCATCTCGGGTCAGCCCGCAGTGATGCACACACATCTGAGTGGCTGTGTACAAATACTGTTTGCAAATAGTGTCAAAGACTAGTACAATGTAATGCTGTATTAGCTAATTATATACATATATTTGTATGTTAATTGCATTAGTTGAATGTCTACATATTCTAAAATTGGCTCTATGCCACCGCGGCTCCATGGCTCTATGGCTCTATTACTCCATGGCTCCATGGCTCTATGGCACCATGGCTCCATGGCTCTATGGGTCTATGGTCTATGACTCTAAGCTCTATGGCTATATAGCTCTGTGGCTCTATGGCTCTATGGCTCTACGACTCTAAAACTCTACAACTCTACGACTCAACGACTCAACGACTATACGACTCTACGACTCTACGACTCTACGACTCTACGACTCTACGACTCTTCGACTCTACGACTCTACGACTCTACGACTCTACGACTCTACGACTCTACGACTCTACGACTCTACGACTCTACGACTCTACGACTCTACGACTCTACGACTCTACGACTCTACGACTCTACGACTCTACGACTCTACGACTCTACGACTCTACGACTCTACGACTCTACGACTCTACGACTCTACGACTCTACGACTCTACGACTCTACGACTCTACGACTCTACGACTCTACGACTCTACGACTCTACGATTCTACGACTCTACGACTCTACGACTCAAAAAACTAAACGGCAAGCTGCGCGCTGGAGTGCTGTTTCGTGAGGATAACGCACCGGCTATCATAGCTACAGTTTGAATTGATCGAACACCCTCCCTATTCGCCATACCTAGTTCCCAGCAACATCTATCTCTTTCCTCGGTTCAAAAAGAATGTCAGGCTTAGAAAAAAAATGAACTAAATGTATTAACTTGTTAGGAGGCTATGTAGAAGAATAAAATAAAATATAACTATAATCATGCTGTTTAATATTCATTATCATAACTTTTGGATCACCCCTCGTAGATAACTTGCTTAAGCGAGAAAATATAACTACTTAGAACAATTTGTTTGAGCGTTCTTGTGACTTTGAAGATTATGAATGAAACATCTTTTATATATTGAAATATAAACAATTGTACCTACCAGTTAATTATAAGTGAAAGCTCTTCTCAGAATTAATGAGCACAAATAAGCTGAAAGCCAACAAAGTATCGAAGTCTTGCAAACTATTGGGAAGAATTTTGACAACTGATTCCTGTTGAGCTTCTAAAGCTTTTATTCTCAGCTGAAGGACAAATAAGCAAAAAGTTTATTAGACTATTTCAAGCTCGGTTATTTTGGTGTATCGCGTTAATTATTTACAGCTCTACATAAAGCGGGCACCATCTAATCAAAACAATAGAAATAGTCGTATGTTTTGCATGGATGTATGTGTGAGTGCGTTGTTTTCATAAATTGTTGTTTTTTTTATACTTATAATAAAATGTTTTACTCCCTTCTTTTTATCAGTTAATTTTAATACTCGTTTTCAAACTACAATGAATTTAACCTTCAAATTTACCTATTTATTTTTAATATTGCATTCCATAGTCCGTTGGTTAGAATGTGTCATCAAATATACTTTTGTTCACTTTTACTTTTACTACTATTCTGGCGCCAAATAATGGCTCATATCTGTGGGGATTACGATTTAAAAAAAATGTTGAAAAAACTGAAGGCGTATAGTGTTCACATGACATTAATAAAGAAGACAGTGGTATATAACACAAGACCATACTGAATGGAAGGTCATAATAAAAACAGTTAATTTTTATTATAATACATTGACAAATAAGTAGACTGCCCACCTGACGGTGGATTCCTGTAAGACTCGCAGCGAAGCTACATGAAAACCACACTGTACGTTGCCAACATGTCACATACGACCTAGAGTTACAGTACCCAATAATCACTGGGTAAAATTCACTGCCTATCTTATCTTACACTGACTCACAGCAATACGAGCACTGCTAGCCAATAGACCTTGTTCGCCTCTGTAAATAATGAAACGTCATGTGAAAATATAATTAAATTTATATCTTTTTGTTTCTTTCACTTACACCAATCAACCTAGCCCAAATTAAGCTCTATAAGGATCGTAACGAATAGATATACATATATTACTGTATGCCTCTGTGACACTGTGACACTGACTCTATGACATTATGACTCTATGACTCTATGACTCTATGACTCTATGACTCTATGACTCTATGACTCTATGACTCTATGACTCTATGACTCTAGGACACTATGACATCACACAAAATCGGACAACAACTCAGGACTTCAGATATAGCAACACCTTGAAACCGGTGTAGCCACTCGACTACAGGAGTGCATGAAAAAAAATGCACCTCTAACTGCGGTAATCAAGAAAACTAGTGCAAGAAACTATCTAAGAAAGTACACACAAGACGCATTGTAACAACTCAGTGGATGCATGTGTGTGTGTGTGTGCGAAGATACGAGGGAAATATGGTAGCGATTTATTTGAAATACCAAGATGACAGTCGTGTGGCGATAATGAATAGCAGGTCGCTTCTTGGAAACTTTGTAGTACCGCAGAACTATTTTCACTCTCGTAAAGAGATATTATTCTGTCTACTACGTTTCTTTGAGAGCCACATCTATGGACGGTCGATAATTCGATGCGTCATTCCGGAAGAAATTATGTTAATTTTCAGATGAAATTATAAAATAAATTATATTTTAGAAATATTAAGATTAGATTCGTGGGTCTGCGCGGTTGGCAAATTTTTGAATACTCAACACTTATTATCGTCATATTTTGAACATAAAGATATTGTGTGACTTGTCAAAAAACAAATGGCGTTAAGTGTCAAGTATATAGGAAAAATGTAGCGAGCATCAGCTAGTACCTTTTTTTTTTTTTTTTGTTCCCCTGAGGAAAATGCATTAAATTGCATACCCCGGCTGTGGCGAGCCGGGGTTATGTGGGGCTCTCCTCCCCAGAAGGGGGAGGACTACCCACTAAAAACCTCAGGAATGGCCTTCCTCAGGCATGTAGGGAGCCCCGGGAACACAAAGGCCACTTCCGGGAACCCCCAGCCTCCGCTCCCCTCTCTAGAGGGGAGCCCTCCTCGGGGGAAGCTACCACCTCCCCGGTCCCCTCCACCGACGACGCCCCCCGGCCACGGAAGGGGCGTGGTCCATCCCGGGTCGCCGTAGCGGTCGCGACTTCCTCGCGCCCGCCGGCGACCCGCGGCGGCGCCGCAGCTGTGCTACCGAGCCCGGCGCCGCCTCCTTCGAGCGGGATCGGCCATCTCCCGACCCCGCTCGGCGGCCTCCTTCTGGAGCATTACTGCTTCACAGAAGGAGGCCACAGCCCTCCAACCTCCCTCGTCCGCCAGCATTGCCGCAATTAATGCCGGCGGAGACAGATCTCGCCCGATCTCTGCGACCAAGACTCGGCGCTCGGAGGCCCACGCGGGGCACTCCGCCAGCGTGTGCTGGGCCGAGTCGAGGTCGGATGCGCAGTGGTGACAATGTGTCGATCCCTCCCGTCCTATTCGACACAGATACTCACCGAAGCAGCCGTGCCCGGTGA
This sequence comes from Scirpophaga incertulas, assembly GCA_036419045.1. NCBI lineage: Eukaryota > Metazoa > Arthropoda > Insecta > Lepidoptera > Crambidae > Scirpophaga > Scirpophaga incertulas. The sequence goes on along the minus strand of CM071626.1, from coordinate 6,339,033 downwards.
GTATCTGAGTCAATCGGTAGGTGACCTCCTCCTTCCCGTTGAGCCAAGCTTCGAGGTGCGGGAGTACGGCACCGACGGCCCGCTGGCGCGCGCAGATCCGTAATTCGAGCTGCGCACGCCAGGCCGCCACAATCCGTCGGTGCCACTCCCGCTTAGGCACTTCGTGCGCGGGTTCCAGGGCGCTCCCCCCATCGCCCCCCCGGTCGACACGCCGCGACGCATACGTCGCCGCGTACATGTCGGCCAGGATGTCGAATGGGGGGAGCGTCCCAGAAGTGTCGCCGCCTCGTACGAGATTGTACGTTAGCCTCGTACGATCCGTATGGCCATTATCCGCTGCAGGCTCCGTAGATCAGCTAGTACCTTATATTGTAGCCTATGTGTAATTCTGACGTATAGCGTATATTAATACTCGTATAAAGTTCAAATAAAATCAATTCTTCGCGTTTATAATATTAGTAGGTAGAATTAAGGCTCCAGACAATAGATTTATTTTAAGAATCGTACTTAAGATTACTTTATTGCAAAAGTCGTTTAAATATTTTGAATGAGAAATATCTATAACTTAAAATACATAAAATAAAAAACAATACAGTTCAAAGAGAAATTCAATAGGAATGTTTGAATGAATTTCGATACCAATGTTTGAACCATGTTAAAAATAGTCAAGTGTGCTAAAACGAAACGTGTTTGTTTGAGTTCAACAAATTCCATTTCCAATATGACGCAGGTATTTAATATTCGTTGGAGTCAGATTTTGCGAGATAAACAACAAAAAAAAGGCTCATCTATAGTTTATGGAAACAATTACACGCTTGTTTATTTTCGTATACTCCCAGGGAGTCACAAAACACAAAATAATAATAATGTTTTTATTAATAAACACCGAGTTGCGTGGCTCAATACATTTTACAACTATGTCGATATTGCAGAAAGGTGGGCCTTAAAAAATATATAAAACGTAAATCAACTAACCAATGCAAACGCAGCGTGTGAAGGAAAGCGGACAGACCTTCCATCACCACCAAAATGACCATGGTGAACACCGCCCAAATCGCAAACACCAGGAAGATTTTAATTCCCCCGATCGCAGAGAAATCACGCAGGGCTAGCTTCGCAAAAACCATATGCCACAGCATCTCGGATAGCTCTATGGACAAACACAAGTTTAAGGGAGTGCATAGTGTTTTCCATAAGTAAACAAAATTGTTTACTTTATTTCCACCTAATAGAAGATTGTGACTGAATAAATTTTCACAGAGCCCATAGGAAGGAGCGGAGATATTAAAATTATGTATATCATTATTACATATTATCATTCACAATTCATTTCAATTTACTCCTTAATACAGTGTGCATAAAGTGCATAAACATATTTTTTTCTTTCTCTAAGCTAGATACCATGAAGGCATGATAGGGCACAGTAATTACTGTACCGTAACAATGGAGTCCCTTCATATTAATAGATCACTATCTGAACAGTGTTTGTTACTCCTCCAGGTAGTAGTGTATATCTGAGTTCCGAGATGCGTTCTTATAATAAACTCGTCACTGCACAAGTATTATGTTAACTAGAAACGATTGATTGTTTAACTTTTAAATAGGTAATGTAATGTAGAATGTTTTAGTAATAAAATTGACAAATTCATTATTTAAATTTCTGGGATATTTTATATTATCTCAATAAAATTGGTTCATTATTTACTTTTTCGTGAAATTAACCTTTTTAATGTTGATGTTGGTCAATGAGCATTTTAATTGAGACTATTTTTCTGTAACTTTTAGCTCGATTCAATACATCATATCATCAACACATGGTAGCGATTGCAAAAAAATACAAAAGGTTATAAGTTCAAAATCATGGCATAACATTCTTTTGCTTTTGTTTTATTGATAAAGTTATGTGCGAGTATAACTTCACAACTTTTCAGTTGTGCACTTTATCAAGACTCGCATTATATGAAGGTATAAAGTATCTCTGAGCGATCGAAAGCAACTTTATATGCTGCGTTTTATTTCAGTGCAGTATATTTTAGCAAATTATTTCAAAATTACGGAGCAGTGTGTGATATTCGCATCGATAGCGTCTAAGAACTCATTTCGGACAAAGGAGTCTGTGACTCGATATTTTTTAACGTTGTTTGAAAGACAACAAAGACAATATATCTAATTAATCGCAATTGTATATATATATTATATGTAATATATAGTACTCTCCATTCTACAATATTGGTTTCAATTTACCGCATATATCGCGCTCGTCTTCTGTCCACATATACCAAATGGAGTTTTTTACAAAATGACGCAGCGATAGAATATTTGATTGATTATCATAAAAAATCGCGCCAATCCTGTAGTTTTCCTTTTAGTCTTTATGATTTTCAATAATTTCTTCCACACACATCTATCACAATACATCTGTTGTTTTTACCAAAAGAATTAATAATTCTTGATTGATGTGAGGTTTAATGTAGCAGTAAACTGCAACACGAGCTGGCGAGAGGCGCCAGGCTAGTCTTTGATAAATGACAATTAAGATTTATCATGAATCACAAGCCACAATTATATGCAACAAGTTTCAAAGCGAATTAGCTTCAGATGCTACCGCGCGAGACGTGTAATTTGCGGGTGCATGAATGCGAACGTCGCTTGATGCTCATTTATCGCTTCGCCGCCTCCTCTGCGGGGAAGATCGCTCAAACAAAAACGAGAGAGCCTCTGATATTTCGTCGAGCCAAAGGCAGTGTTTACTTGATAAGCTGGCTTTCTGCTAGAATCCAACATAATCGGTTGCGGGTGGTATCCGGTGAGCAATCGTCCCCTCACCAAAGCTTCCCGTGATAAAGGGAAAAGATCTCTTTATTCTATTACCGAAATATCTTGTCGTATAAAGGTAAACTCCTGGCTATACAGGCGAGTCATTTAAGTTGTAAAACAATTTAAATGTAAAGTTGTAAAACAACTTAAATGACGTGTGTCCTAAATAAATCACCAGCACAAATCTATAATAAAAATAATCTTGCCGTTCCAACGTACAGGCTACAAAAAACTAGAGATCTGTTTACGGGCAAATGTATAATTTTTTATAACAAAATTCCACATAGTGCAGCTGAATTGCCTTTGCATAAGTTTAAGGTATAGATATGTTATAAATACGCAAATTAGTATGGGCTATTAAAAAGTCTATGATTATTTGAATGATGCCAAAGCTTGGTGTTGATTTGAAGACATCATATTCTAAATATTTGTTTTCCCGTATAAATTGTAAACACATAGTATGTACGTTGTATGGTAACGACATATTTTTTGTAAATGTTGTTATTACTTTTGATAAAGCTGATAAGTTTCTTACTCCTATTCTTCTGATCAGCTAAAATATACGTCCTGAATGGGTAGTAGGAATAAAAAATTAAATGCATAAGAGCTTTCTATAAAGGCATATTTGAATAAAGTTGATTTTGTTTTTGATTTTTGATTGTGGATGTTAATTAATTTCATATTTTTTCCTGAAAGACAAACTATATTTAATAATGGCCTAATTTCGTTGGCAGCGAAAATCATAATATCGGCAATATTCGCCTTGGTGTACACTAATTATGCACAATATCAACTATGCGAAAATTTGCATGGGCAAATTTACCGAGTTTGGTATCGTCCTGACGATTATACGCCTCATTATTAAGCGGTATATTATGGTTAAAATTTGTTCCAGACAGACTAGGCTCTGGATTAATAGTTATAATTTTAATTCTGTGAAACTTAGAAGCGCCATGGATAAGACCATTCATTCCTGGAACTTATGTTGAATGAATCGAGCAAACAAATAACTATTTTCCATTGCTTATTGTGTATTTACTGGAAATTTACTCTTGAAAGCATTTCGCGATAGCGTAGGAGGGTGTGATGACCGTTTGGGTCACACCTTCGACATTGCATTATCAGATTTAGAAGGCTTACTCGTCAAATGAAGACAAGTAGAGAATTGCTATCATCTGTTAGTGAACAAGCATCAAGTAAGGGAAAAATATGTCATCTATCTATACATACTCACGCCTTTCAAAGAGATAAGCAGATATCGACCGTATCCCAGTTGCTACGATCCTAACTTCCCGACATCATTTAAAACTTTTATGCACGCTCGTTGGTCACTGTTACTCGTTACTCTTTCAGGATATCTCCGATTTGCTTCATGTATATTCGTCTAAGTCGTCATATTAATATTTTCTTTTATAAATTTCTTAGTCCATATTTTCTCCATATGCCAACTATCTCAGTATTACCTTCTTGAATTTTCTCTTATTCTTCTTCTCCTTATCACACTATTTCTCAATTTATTTTTCATCGTCACTCCAGAAGTTCATATCAAATACTATTTATATTACGCCCAGCATTATAATTTTTTTTTATAAGTTAAGACAGCAATTTAACAGTCAAAAAGTGTGAGAAAAATCTATCATCACAGCACAAATTGTAGTCTATGTATTATTTTAATATATAAGCTATATATTTTAGTAGTTTTTACGTGAAAGCGTAACAAACATTCGCGTTAATAATATAAGTGGACATTATTAACACTTCAGTTGCAGATAAAGCCACGTGAAGCTCTTACACGATATTACAATCAATTGCTATCAGATATTGAAGCCAACTAAAAGAATACTCACCAGCATGCGCTAAAGACAACGCCCAGAGGCGAAGGTACGACGCCGTGTGTGACACCGTGCTTAGAACAAACTCTATCGTATGAACTCCTTGGTGAATCATCAGATCTCCAAACGAGACGGTGGTTTTTTCTATTTCTTGGTCGACATCGGGTACTTGTTCTTCTCCCTTCAGCTGTCGATCGGCAGTTCTATACTTGCGAAATCTGGTGACCAATTTCTGAAATCCCATGAATTAATTTGAACCGTCATTATAGTTTCAGGCCACAAGTTCCCATCGCCTGCCCCATGAATATTCGCATAGATCATTCCAGCGCTACTTGTATCTAGTGCCTTGCCCTAGTAAGATTGAATTTCGACTTTATTATGGCTATTATGGCATACAAAGGATACGTGAACACATATCTTATATGTGTCTGGGTTTGATTTTAATAACTCAATAGTTACGTTGCTAAATATTTTTATTATAGTAAATAACATAAAAAAACTATAGTTTTTATAGATTGTATAATGTAAATTTGTTTTAAAATTGTAAAAGTTGGGTTGGTAGTATATATCTGAGGCCAGGTTCTAATTGACGACTCTATAAAAATACAAGGAGAAAATAATTGTATAAAATGATTGATTTTAATATGATAAAATTGACTTATAACGTAAGGATGAATTGCGTGCATATGCATGTGATAAGTGTCAGTAAGGATATGGCGTATGTGAGACAGTGGGATAAGGGCAGATTTGATGATGATGATGATGATGGTGGTGGTGGTGGTGGTGATTATGATAGCGGTGGTGATGGTGATGATGATGATAGTGGCAGTGGTGGTGGAGGTGGAGGTGGTGATGATGCTTATACATAATTAACAAATTACTTTACCATTGTCTGTTTTCTCTTTTTCTCATAATATATATACTTGTACACAGGTGTACCAAACAGCAATACAGGGATACATAATACTCCTATCAGAAGAAGAGACATCTGGATCAATCTCTGATTAGGGAACATGTATGCATCACAATCATCACCGACTGGTTTAGTCTCACTCATAAGCACCATATCGATGAAGAGAATAAGAATTTGAGGTGCGCAGCCCACGCTTCTGACACCGACTAGAAATTACATAACCAATTAATTTTGTCAAAAGATGTTCATGTTGCATATGTAAAAAACAAGGTACCTATGTTTATGATAAAATACAGGGAGAATACTAATCTTCTTTTCAGTACAATGCTCTCTTGACTAGACTTGTGAAACAAGAGCATAGCTTCTATTTGATTTTAATTTTGTTCAATGACAAATCTTTTAAATTGTTACATTACAGCAAGTTAAGCGATTCGTCATCACCCAATATAATAAGTCATTTTATGAAAAGTGCCGAAAGAATAACTTTATAACATTTTTAATTGTAAGCGCCATGGAAGATTATTTTTTTTTTGCATTACTTTAAAGTAATGCAAAAATATACATATTCCATACGCGGCTCCATAGTTTTGGTTACAATTTAATCTTTTATACTAAAAAAATATCAAACAGAACCAGCTGTTGTTTTACATCAGAACTTTGTATATTATTGACGACAGCTTTGACAATTAAATAAAAGCTTGTAAAAAAAGGCCTTCAAAACTATGTTGTCACGTTAGTTTAATGTCTATTGACGGGTGTGTAATTCATACATTTCATACAGTTAACTCTTTTGGTTATCAAATAATCCATGCAAAACAGCAACAAAGTAAAATGTCATAATTCTTATCAGTAATATATGTAAAGTTGTAAAGAAAAGTGTTTTGTTAACAAAATATGTTGTACCTTGATCTGGGCCATACATGAACCACTTGAAATATATTAAGAACACGAGCCAAAGGAAAAGACAGCATAAAAACAGAACCTCCGGTATACATTCCAAAAAAATTGCATAATAATGCTTGAAATGGCTGAAAACGAATTTTTATATTATACATCTTATATAGTGATAGTTAGGTAGATATTGCAGTTTTTTGGAAACTTTGTAATAAGGCTTTTAACTACACATTTCTCTCTATTGCATTATAATCAAACATCCCAAGATGGTAGTTAGAAACAACTATATTTTATGCGCGAAGTTCATATAAAGACGCTTATTTTAAAGAATGACGGAGGCTATCGCAAGAATAGTTTGACTTAGTTTGAATTGTTGATAAAAATTGTTAAATCTAAAAAAATATATTAAAATTATACACAGACGAACACGACTAAAATGAGATGTATATAATAATAACATATACGAGAATCTTGTCAAAGCTGAGAAGGACAAAGCCAGCAAGTACCTTGACTTGGCCCACGAGATAAATTTCATGTGGAATTCTCGACACGGCACGTATAATATCCGGAGATTCCAGTCTCTGCAGCCTTAACCACCGGTAGCTTGGGCGTTGCCTCGCTGCCAGCGGCATACTGGGTTTACGTTTATATATCTTCTTATATACAAAAATGAATTGCAAAATGTGTTGGTAAGCGCATAACTCAACAACGCCTGAACCAATTGGGCCAATTCCTTTTTAAAATGTTCGTTGAAGTTCAAGGTTGGGTTTTACGGCGAGAAAAAATCTAATGATTATCGGTTACCCATAAAAACGATTTCTAACTAAAACGTACAGTCAATTTGAGTTTTATTGTTATTGTATAAGTTTTATTGTTCATATTGCAAGCACTCACTGTTGTGTAAGCTATGTAGGTGTGTTCCTAACGTCAGAGTCCATTTGCGCTTTATTAACGCTACATATAGTTGAAATTCAACCATATCTATCAAAACAGTGTACATGTGTGCGTTGGAGCACAGAATACATCGTTGGAGGATTTAATGTCACGTTCCAAAATTTAATAGTTCATTTTGACCTTTTTTGCAATTTGGTTGGCGAAGCGATATTATCTATAAAATAAGTAGGAACAATAAACTGCCACTTACAAATCTTTTTTGATAGGACGAAGTCTGTCGGGTCCGCTAATATATAATAAAAACGTAAATCAAACAGTCATCTATTAAAATAATTTTAAGAAAGTATTTCCAAAACATGTCTCAGTCAAAAATCTATCATTCATCAGTCGATTGGTCACATCAGTCGATCCTAAGTTGCTAGTGTCCAACGCCTTCCTACGACCTTTAAGTTGTCTGCCCATTTATATACTTTATTGCCATAATTAGTTACAAAAAAAAAGTTTGAGATTTATTCCAGCCAACCTGTGAGTGTCTACGGAATGCTACTTATAATAAGTAACGTCAAAGCAACCAAAACTGTTAAAGAAAATTATTTATAAGACAAACATATATATACCATGAATATACATACAATACAATAAATAAATAGATATATACATACACATATATACATACATATAATGCTATAAATAAATATATACGTAAGATGATGATGACAATGTGACATTTATGACGAGTTGCCAACTAGCGCCTGAAAATGTTGCTTCAGGCTACGTTTAAATGCATGAACGCACTGGCTCTGTTGAACTACAGAAGGCAGATGGTTCCACATTTGGGCAGCACGAAAGCTAAATGAGTTGACCCATGTATATTGGGAGATCTCCCAATGCTGCGGTGTTGCGAGAACCACTCCACTCCAGTGGCTGTCAGTTCTTCCATACCTTCAGACGTATGGAACTGAAACCTGGCCACTCACAATAGGCATTATAAGGAAGTTCAATATCACCCATAGAACAATGGAAGAGGGCTATTCTTGGAGCTTCTCTGCGTGATTTTTGATACAAAGATATAATTCGGTGAAGAACTAAAAGGTTAGGACACATCGCTCGCAGAACAATAATCTAAGGAAATGAAATTAGTTCCACTTACAGATATTTAAAATTGTTATATGTTCAAAATTGGTCCCACTTACAAATGTTTAAAATTGGTGAATGTTCAAAATTGGTCCCACTTGTAAATTTTTAAAATGGTAAATGTTCAAAATTGGTCCCCACTTACAAATGTTTAAAATTGGTGAATATTCAAAATTGGTCCCACTTACAATTGTTTAAAATTGTTAAACGTTTAAAATTGGTCCCACTTACAAATGATTAGCAAAGCTCAAAAGTATTCCAAATATCATATGACCAATTCCAATTATGATAGACAATTTCATTTTGAGGGAATTTTCGTACATTATCTTATTAGACGCCATCTAGAACAAAGCAAAAAGTTTTAAGAAGAGTTATTAACAGTTTAAATACCCGATATTTATTTGAGTAGCTAGAAATTAATAGAATTAATATGTATATTGACATGATATGTAAATAGATGTAATTGTGTTATTATATGATTTCGAAAAGAGATAATAATTTGACTTTCATAGTTTCTTGCCTGTTATTCTCTAAAAGCTTCCTCCAGTTTCCAAATAAGTGTAGAGAAAAAGTTATGTAGCTTTCTTATGATTATATTTTTCGTACCCTTAAGTTATATTTATGTTTGACGTCAATTAGTATTTTCTTTTTGGAGGACCTATGCTGAAACCTCAAATGGCTATGTTCAGCTTTACCGTGAATTTGTGGAAGGCGCACGAACGGAAGGTTCGACGCCTTGCGCTGCTAGCGACCCCGGCGCCGTCCCGGGGTCGTTAAGGTCGGGTCAATTCAACAATAGAATTCAACACGCCAAGCTTAACAACTCCGGTAAAAGCGGTTGTGGGCTGTTTCATTTCTATTTTGGTGGTAATGTTAGCCTGGCTATGGAAGAGATTCCGGTCACCCGCCTTCTCAATGCTCATTGATTTAAATATGGCAGGTGGTGACTCAATATTGGCGCGAAATAAAATAAATAAATAAATATAAATATTTCTAACACTTACACAAATTAGCTTCTGTAAGGCTTGTGTTGGGATCTAAGGTAACGGATAGACATACATATATTGCACATACATAAGCAATTTTTGATAGAAATGTACTTAATCACCATGACTAAGCTACAAATGATCGCATTCATCACACAAACATCTGCCCCACCGGGATTCGAACCTAGGACTTCAGACCTCGTTAAGTCGGAAGTAACATTGGTGTGAACGGCTAACGATGTAGAGAGGTATGTCTGCGAACTGTCGCATAACGTCGTACATACATCATATACTCCATAACATCGTATAACATCGGCGTTATGGCATTATTACACTTCCACCCTTCGAGCGTCTGGTCTTGCGACTCCATTCTGTCCGGCTGGCTAAGACGAGACATCGATAACTTCGGTGACGCAACTCACCGATAGCTCGCCACAAGATGCCCTGAGAAGACTGGCTATAAAATTATTATTATGTTACCGTCCATATTGGATGAATCCCAAATTTGTAGCCTCGTCCGACCAAAGGGTGGATGTCAAAAAGTTCTTTTGTCATGACATCTTCGGATTTGTGGAGTTCAGGACTGAATGCGGGGTGAAATTGCCACCATTGTAAGCTCATGGATTTTGAAAAGATATCGTTGTATACGAATCCAGCGTACATGGAGAATATTCCAAGTAGCGTGATCACGTACCGACCTGAAAATAAAAAAAAAATAAATGATATGGATGAAATTACTCGTTTGCATTATATGACTTACTCGCTGACGCCTGCGACTTCGTCTGCGTAGCATTGGCATTTAGAGTGGCTTATTATAAAGTGTTATTCTTATGTATGAGAATGATAAAAGTTAAAAAACTACAAAAAACCATACAAACTTTCAGGGAAAATTAGTTTAAATAATATAATAATATTTTTTACTTTTATTATTCTCGTATTTTAGAAGTTACAGGGGGATGACACTCATTTTACCACTTTGAAAATGTACCTCGCGCAAACTATTTATTTTAGAAAAAGAAATATATTAGATACCTCAATATCATTTTTGAACCTCTTTCCATAGATATCCCACATGTAAGGGTTGGATAAAAAAAAATTGTTTGAGTTTCAGTTCTAAGTATGGGGAACTCCAAATCCTTTTTTATTTTCTATTTTTGTGTAAAAATCTAAATGCGGTTCACAGAATACATATACTTACCAAGTTTCAACAGTATAGGACATACGGACCGACGGACAGACGACATCACGAAACCATAAGGGTTCCGTTTCGTGCCATTTAGCTACGGAATCGTAAAAGTCAACAAGTTGAGTTATAATAAATATGGAAGTTTTTAACTAACAGTAGCTGAGGTTCCTTCATCTTGAGGTAAGTAAGTTTAGCCAACACTTTTTTTATTCACTATCGAAACCAAATCAATATTATAAATATTATTTAAAACCTTAACCTTTTAAATATAAGCGCCATAGAAAAGATATATTTTATTAATATTTTTTAATCTTAAAGTGCAAATTTTGGTTACAATCAAATTTCCGGTATTATAAACTTTTTTTTAGAGGAGGAAATGCACCTTATGCTCCGTGACACCGCGCTAGCTAGGCGCGGCCGTGTGTGGGGCTCTCCGGTCTGACAGCACCGGCCTACCCACTAAAAACCCCCCTGAGTTCTCTAGGCCCATGCGGGGCACGTGGCGGGGTGCGCTTTCGCGATTCTACCGCCATAGGGTATTTATTATAAACTATTTATTTATTTCAGTAATCCAACAGCGTTACAATAAATATATGTCACAAATATTTTTATACATAGTAAGGCCAAAAACGGATTAGAAATTTAGATACCAATAATGACTTAAAGAGAACTACATTTCATACTACAATACTATATAAGTCGGTGCCTATATATTAAGTAATTACAAAATAAAGTTTTAACATGTTATTTTCTAGGTGTGCATATGTGTGTCTTTCTGTGTGTGTGTGTGTGTGTGCGTGTGTGTGTGTCAAGGTGATATTTTTTTTTTAATTATTTCGAGATAAATAAAAAAGGTCTAATTCAGAATATTGGCTGTTATAAGCTTGGGTAGCTCGGCTTAAGACAGAGTTTTTAGCGTACCTCGTGTGCGAGTGGGGAGCGTGGAAGAGTGGTCGAACGTGGAAGAGTGGTCGAACGAACTATAAAGAAAACTCAAAAAGTTGTCTAACTTTGTTTTACGTCATAATTTTGTTTAATAATGATTACAATTATAACTTTATGACAACAAATTTTCTTGAGTTTAAAACTATATTATTAGTTAGTTTAAGATCTATTGATGTGTGTGTAAAAGTTTCGTAAAGTTTGTTCTCTAGGTTATTAAATAAATACGGAAAAGGTTATTATGGAATAAGCCAAAAAAAACAGGGATTTCATACTATCACCCCCTATTTATTTAATTAATTACCGCTAGTAACATTTACGACAGTATGTTAGTCAGTCGTTTATTAGAATTAAATTATTTATACATTAAAATATACAATTATACATCGATTGGTAAGAAAATACGTTCAGTCATTTTTAGTGTCATAAATTCATTCAATGAAAACATAGAATTCTCCCCAAAAACCGTTTCAATTATTGTTTGAACTTAATATTATTCAGTCCTAATTTATTTGAATACTTGCGACCCTTGCAATGCTGACACGTGAACGTTGTTGAACATTGTCGAAGCGTGGGCTTGATTTTAACTGTTGTTAATATTTTATCAATAGTATATATACTATTTAATGGATGTCAATATACATATAAACCTTCACTCTATCTATTAAACAAACCGCGTCAAAATCCTTTGCGTAGTTTTAAATATTCCAGCATATAAAGGGATATATATTAGGAGGTACTAAGTTAATTGGTTCAAAGGTGGACTTATCTCTCAGAGAGATTTCTTCCAGCCAACCCTAGATAGTTTGTGAAATTTTAAAGAAAAAAATGCGGGGACACAGTATTTATATTTAGTTTTTAAATATTAATAATAGTAGCGTCATATTTATACTACATACAATACATACATTATAAAAATAGATAAATAAATATGATTAATTAATTTGATACACCCATATACAATCATAAATATATAAATACATACATACACACCCATAATACTAGTAGTCCAAGGGGTTAAATACTAAACTGGTGTAGCGGTACGGAAAATCGTCAGAATTGAAGTAGGGTTGTCGCTAATTAAACGTGCGACTAAAATGTGTTTCTTATAACTATATTGTTTTTCTGAAACCAAACGCCCCTTACTCATACTTTTTGAAGGTACCTCGTAATTCTGTTTTAAATTAGCAGCATTTCACTCACCACCAAAAAATATATTCCAAATTTCATTATCTGACTTCTGCCTAAGGAATTCTCGCTCGTTCTTTATCATCCATATACCAAAAAGCATTACTATCGTTCCGTGTCCAAGATCACCGAACATTAACGAAAATAAAAACGGAAAAGTTATTATTGTGTATAACCCTAGAAACAAACAAACAAACAATTTAAAATCACGACAGCGGAAGAATCACAAAATGGCATATAGCTAAAAGAGCGTTTATGAATTCAACAGTTTTTCTGTAAATTACAAAAGACACAAGATTATTTAAAAAAGCCAGACATATAATTCAATCTAAACAACATTAGACACTATATTATTATAACTATAAAGCGTCTACTATCAAGAAAATTAAACAACAAAATATATATATTGTTTTTCGGTTGAGGTGAATAAAACTGAATTATTAATAATTATTATATGAATATTATATCAATCTAAAAACAATGATTAAATAAATTAACTAAAATAAGTATTTCTAAAAATAAACTAATCCTAGAAAAATAGAGATATATAAACAAAAAAGAAACTTATAATTAACTTATATAAATAAAAAGAAATCCATTTATAAAAAGAAAACCCCGTCCAGCAAGTCAGCTTGCGTTATGGATACCATTATGCTGGCGCCTTATATCTGCAGCGCTGCAGCGCAGAACGACACGTTGGGCGAAGTAAGTCAGCCTTAAGGGCTCTTGTAGTCTGGGTCAACAAAGCTTTAATAAAATATTTCATGTTGGCTAAAATAACATTTTTGAAATAGGACAGTTGGTCCCAATCGATATAGGCAGGAACCATTTGGGTGTAGCGCGCCTTTTCTAGCGCATATGCTCTCTTTTATATTTATAGGGCAGCGCTAACTGTGGCTCTCCTGAGGTGCGGTCTTCCTTATCACGTCAATCCACAGGGGCATTAGGAACAACGGCTCAGGAGACGTATTTTGAATTATTCGACGTGAATTTGGAATTTGAATACGAATACTAATGTAATTTTTTTTGCATAAAGTTTAATAAATAAAATAAAAATAAAAAAATACAAATGGTGCGCGAAATTATTTTCTACTGCTTACAATTTTTTAGATTTTAGAATCACTAGAATTTAGTGAAAAACAAATTCTTAATCAAATTCCGTTTCACGCAGAAAAATTAAAAATCACAACAACAAAAACAAAAAACCGGCGATGACCCACACGTGAAACGGATCACTGTCAAGGTCACTTCAGCGTTGGATATCAAAAACGAGTAGGTTGAACCACTCGTTGCACAACGCACGAAATGAAAGTTCAGAAATAGTGAATTCGGTAATTCGTATACGAATCCCACGATTTCGATGCGAATTGGTTTTCTATTGTTTCAACAATTCGTCTCCAGGGTAAGTTTAGACGGTAGGTCGTCAGGGTCGAGTTGCCTCAATTCACCTGGAGTCCGCCATAATCACTGTGGTATTTGGTTTAAGAGACCTGGAGTTTATCTCCAGGTCCCTAAAACTATAGAGAGGAGAGGCTGTAAATCCTTATGGATACCACCGCACCCAAGTGCCACAGTGATTATCGAACTTCTAAGGAATCGAGGCGGCTCGACCCGAAAGACCGACCGACCGACCGACCGACCGACCGACCGACCGATCGACCGACCGACCGACCAAACTTATATATATATATTAAGAATTTCATAAAATTGTGTACAAGTGAATTGTTTACTGATTAGGATTTACAAGCCTCAACTAAGTAGGTGTAATATTTTTTTGATTTTATCAAGGCAAGTAACATTCACAGCCAGACACCATAACTTCATACCTGGGTTCAGTTCTCTGTAAGTGGAGGTGCCATATGCGTTGATGAGGGCTTGGAATCCGTTGGTGAATTTATTGGTCCTGTGGTACGTCGGAGGTATGCTCGATGTTTCTATCCGTGATAGAAACGAAGGCACGTTTGATCCAACCTCTATCTGTCAAACAAAAATAGAAACCATTATATTTGCTTTTGCGCTTGTTATGTTATTTTTGGTAACAACTCGCGATTCCCTCCGGGTGGCATAGCGACTGGCTAGTATTTTTAGCTATTTAGACTCAACTTCCTACTTACTATAGAAATTTTAAATTACGAAAGAATAAAGATTCATCGTTCTAATTTCAAAGATTTTTTTTTTCCTTGGGAGAGGAGGCTGAGAATCCTCATGGATACCACCGCAACAGGCAAGCAGGGATGCGGTGATTATGTCGAACTCCTGGTGAATCGAGGCTGCTCGACACAACAGACCTACCGACTAAACTCAGCCTAGCCTTGGCCATAAGAGCCCTACGGCTTGAATGAAAACTTCAAAGATGACCCTATTATTTTTTCCGATTATGGGTAATATTTTTACCAATTTTGAATGTCATTTTTGTACTCGTATATTAAACAACAAACACCGTTAAAAAAATGCAAGTTTCTAGTTTTGAAAGTTACGATGCTCCCATACAACATTTTCAATTCTTTCAACGGGTTACGTGACTATCACAAAATTCGCCTTATTTCCAACGACTTACTGCCCTTTTACGCATTACAAAGCAGCCTAGTTTCTTAGTGAGGCTCTTGGTGATTCGTCATATCAGTAGTTTTTGTGTGACAGACAGACAGGATCACTTTCGTATTTATTAGTAAGGATAAACATGGTGAGTAGGATTGGAGTAATTATAAATTTATTGACAGGAAAATTAAAAAAATATAGCGCCCATTTTTTTCGCTTTATTCAATCTAAAACTAGGAGTTGCTACAACTAATGAAAAACGTTAAATACTAAAAGCGAACGACCGATCTGTTCCTATGTTCTTGGGAGAAGATAATATTCACAATTTCGGTGAAATTGTGTTTGGTCGAGTTCTTGATATGAATATAAACCGTTGATTGAGTGTGATGAGAGTGTTTTTAAAAGCTTTTATTGAACTGCACGTGTATGCATGTATATATGTCTTAGAATCTTGCACTCAATATTTCACCCACTTCCACTAATGCTGAAATTTTGCGTACGTGTTTAGTTTTGATGACAATACAAGGCTTTAAAATCCTAAACGGTAATAAATATTATTAAAAACGTTATTTAAGTACTGTTATTGTTCCACGACCCTAATAGCTTCCATCAGCAGCACTACCATATATAAATGTTAACCCAATCCTCATCTGTGATCATATACTACGTCCTCTTTAGGTGCCCCGTAATACCTGCGGTCTACTGACCTCAATGATGACATAAACCTTCCGTCCATTTACAAAAACTCGCTTATACAAGCGGTGAACTATTATCCCAAAAATTGGGTCTCGGACAAACATTGACCCTCCCCTCCCCAGACCCGGGCAAACCAATCCCGCCCCCAGCAAACAACTGAGTCGCACCACACTTTTTTTTTCTTACGGGAGAGAGAGGCTGATAAACCTCACTAAGGAGCACGAATTGTACCCAGGATACCCCCGAAACGGCAATTGTCACGGTGGTTATGTTGGACTCCACGCGGCCAGAGTGGTCTGACCACGTGACCTGCCGACTAAACTGTTCCTTAGCCATGGCCATAAGGACCCTACGGCTTGAATGGATTCGCCCCATACACCACACATTCTTGTATCTCACCCTCACACCGCGAAAATCCAGGCAGCACCTACTCTGTCAAAGATAACCCGGTACTGACATATAGCTGTTTAGTTCTCACGGCGATCTTGAGCTTCTGAGCTAGTTGACGCACGCTCAATTTGCGTCGACTCGCTTAGTCAGACCCTTACGGCCCCGAACCATCAAAGCGCCGGGACTGTTACCAGGCAAGCCTCGAACCATCAGTTCTCGTACCTTCCACAAATACACTCAAGGTAGAGCTGAATAAAACCATCTGTGATTTCAGCATTGGTCAGAAAAAAGAAACATCCTTAATCATTCCAATCTCGACATCTCATCCCTTCAAAATCTCTGAGACTTTGTACTTTAAATTATAAATAATACATCAAAGCGGTAAAATAAAATTATCTTCTTTTAAATTATAAATTAAGTTCAAAATAAGTAAAGTATTTATTTATATACTGTTAATGTTGCACGACCTTAATAGCTTCCATCCCCATTAGCCTAGACAAATGACAACCGAACTCTAATCATTCCAGTCTCGATTTTCATCCCTTCCAAATCTCCAAGTTAAGTTAAGCTTAACTTAAGTTAAGCTTGTCTCTAAGTAATAAATAATAAATTAACTTGGTCAAATAAAATTATCTCCTTTTACAAAGTTCAACTTCAGCAAAATGCGCGTAGCATTTCACGATTTCCAGCGAGCATGTTGTTTTTCAATACAAACAGCGTGTATTAGATTGTTTGGTTTTGTTCTGTTGATGCACAGTTCCGCCCACGGGCATAGAAACTATTCCCTGTAACAACTAATATTTACACCAGCCCAAGTAAGACAAATATTGAATGCACCCATACAATAGCAGTATTCATTGTCTTCATAATGCTACTCTGTGTTGTAACGTTGGTAGGTAGTTATATTAACCCAGGCTAGCACGAATACTGCAAAAGATATATTCTAAAATGTATTATAACTGAGCGTAGGTTTTCTCGAACTTAAGTTACATCCTATTATATACGAGATGGTTAGTCCGAGATATCTGTCTATCGAGATATCACCCTGTAATAATAAATTTGTTAGCCCTTATATTATATGTCGCTCTAAAAAATTGACGGGTGTGTTTTATTTATAATGCCCTTTGTTCTTTCCAAAGTACATACGATGCGAAGAGAGAGGAGAGACTACATAGTAAATTTTTAAAAGATATCTCGGACTACATCAGTATAATTATTACTGTGGCCAGGAGTGCCACAAGGGATCCGAATGCGTTCCGGAGTCCCACTACGCGGTTTGCGCGGCCGGTAAACGGCAGTGCAATCACGTCATGGGCGGGCGTAGGTGCAACCCTGCCCAGACGAAGGGCAAAGTGGCCACCTTCCAAAAGAGGGGGGCCACCACAACGGCAGCGCAACAGCGCGGGGGGCTGCAATGGAGACGTGATCGTAGCAGCCTCCTCTGCCACCACGGAGGATGACCCTGGCGCCATGGCATGCTGCCGTAGGCGTAGGAGGAGTCCTCCGTCTTGACGGTGACCAGCGGAACCGGTATCAGCGCAACAAAAAAAAAACTACAAATGACAATTTACGAAAATGACGCGATCGACGTCTGGACAAATACATCGTCAAAGCAGCAAACGCATAGACATAACTTTCATTATCACAGCCTATATACAACCCCAATGAGAGACACGACCCTAACCAAACTGTTCGGGCGATTAGCCCTTCAACCAAACCACGCTGGTCAGCCGATTGGTTGAACACACACATATTTGAATTTCACGATAGGCTTTCTTCACTGTAAGAGAGTCAGGTAAATGTAAGTAAAACAAATTGGTATGTGGAAGGATCGACCTCGAGCTGTCCGGATCATCTGATTCAAGACCAGTAGCAAAACCACAGCGCCATTTCTTTTCCCCTTAAAACAGGAGAGGCTGATACCCTCATGGATAAAAAGTGAAGAAAAAGAGTTTTTAATAAAAATTGTACCAGTTCAAAAGGTCGCTGTCAAAGTGATATTGTTATTATAACTTAATTATTATTGAAAACTCTCAAATCATAAAAAATATTTTCAAATAGGATTTCTACAATCTCTTTTACACGTCAAAGATGCTACGGCATTGGTTCACAAATCTAAGGAGGGAGACCTGGACTTATATATACATACCGATATTTAAATTTAAGATTGTTAATTAAATATACAAATAATAATAATAATATCTTTATTTTAAAAAGGTCACAGAGGGTCGTTGTAATAATGAATACTATATTGAAAAGAAAATAAATGGATGAAGATCAAAGAAGAGTCAAAGTAATACGAGTAAATCGTAGCAAATTATTATGATATTATCTATTGTTGAATATAATATTACGAACTGTTATAACTTATTTTAAAATTTAAAATTTTTTATGTATAATTTATATTTGACAACTGTCGTAGTCGAATGATTAATACACCAAAGTGTCGCCATCTCTGAGGGTTCTCTCCCGGGTTCGAGTGCTGGGATCTCAGAGATGGCATTAGTACCTATTTTTTTTTGTTTCGCTAAGCAAAAAGCATTGAAAATGCATACCTACATGTTCATTAAGTTTTTTATAGTATTTATGTTTGTTTTATATATCTACATTGTAAAGAACCTAAATTAATATAGGAGTCCTATCCTACCCTAGTTGATGTAGTCTTTCACAGGTTTACTAAAAATATATTTATTCAACATAACACATATGCACATCAAACACACACACACACAAAATGTAATAAGTCCAAAAATTTTATTAGCTTATTCCTAACTTGCAAGTTTATTTAGATATCCTTTAAACATGTACACTGTTATACCACATTTCATTTCGCCTACATTTTCATTAAATTTTTTATAGTATTTACGTTTGTTTTATATATCTAAATTGTAAAGATCCTAAATTAATTTAGGAGTTATGAAAATTTTAAGTTATACGACACGGGATCATTAATTGCATGGTTCTTACCGAGGTCTTGTCCAAGCTCTCCTGAACTGCACGCAGATCGTAATCCGGCACCCAGCATTGGCCGATCAGACACTTCTTCGTGATATCGAAGTTAAACCTATTCATAGCGTGGTAGATAGCCTTCGACTTCTTCACTTGTATAGCCCACATGGTCCACTGCTTCGCGATCACACACAACGCTCTGCATATGTGGAGTTTCGTTGTGGAGAGAATCTGGAAAGAGCGTCATCGTTAAGAGAGAACTTGACCCTAATAATCAACTTACGCAGGACCTTCTGTCTTTATATTAGAAGAATCATGTATATATCTTTATATAAGATAGTATAATATTAGTACTCATAAATAGGCATTATACTCGTAAGTGTAAGCATAAGATGTTATCGTAGACCCCAATGATAGACTCCTAGGGGTCGATATACATTCCACGGGTTATCTGGAGAAATTGCGCTTCCCGTACCCAGATCGCCCTAAGTGAGGACAGAATGGACATCGACGTGATTTAGTGGGTATGCACTGCTTCCTGCCGAGTGAGTCCCACACACGTCTGTTAATTAGCCATTGACAGGTACGGTGCGTAACAGCATTTCACCTCGTTAAAAAAAGGGGGTCGATATACATGTGAAGAAGGATTGCATGTGTGTATAAACAACACAGACATGTAATCCTTCATCACATCAAGGATTTATTAAAGAAGAAAACCATGTCGCTAACACGTAAATATTCTGCAATATTCTTCCATTCCCATCATACTACAGAACCTGATGTGCATACATTTATACATACTCACAATCCAAATCGGCAGACTTCGCAGATCGCGACGCGAGTTAACGCAGGACCTACAAAACCTGCTTACGGCGGCGTCTAGCCGTCGCATATCTTGTCTTTGCGTTCTCGACAGCCTTCTGCTTAGCTAGGAGAACATAGGCCGCCTGTACGAGGGCGTCGTGCGATCCGTGGCCATGTATGGGGCTCCCGTGTGGTCGCAAGACTGCGCGAGGTCCCCCCGCTGCCAGAGCTTTGCTACAGAGCCTGCGACGGTTATGGGACGCTCCCTCCCATTCGACATCCTGGCCGACATGTACGCGGCGACGTATGCATCGCGGCGTGTCGACCGGGGAGCGATGGGGAGAGCGCCCTGGAACCCGCGCACGAAGTGCCTAAGCGGGAGTGGCACCGACGATTGTGGCGGCCTGGCGTGCGCAGCTCGAATTACGGATCTGCGCGCGCCAGCGGGCCGTCGGTGCCGTACTCCCGCACCTCGAAGCTTGGCTCTACGGGAAGGAGGAGGTCACCTACCGATTGACTCATATACTCACCGGGCACGGCTGCTTCGGTGAGTATATGTATCGAATAGGACAGGAGGGATCGACACATTACCACCACTGTACATCCGACCTCGACTCGGCCCAGCACACGCAGGCGGTGTACCCCGCGTGGGCTTCCGAGCGCCGAGTCTTGGTCGCAGAGATCGGGCGAGATCTGTCTCCGCCGGCATTGATTGTGGCAATGCTGGCGGACGAGGGAGGTTGGAGGGCTGTAGCCTCCTTCTGTGAAGCAGTGATGCTCCAGAAGGAGGCGTTGCCGAGCTCAGTAGCACAGCTGCGGCGCCGCCGTGGGTTGCCGGGCGCGAGGAAATCGCGCCAGCGAATGCGGCGACCCGGGAGGGACCACGCCCCTTCCGTGGCTGGGGGGGGGTCGTCGGCGGTGGGGATCGGGGGAATTATCGTAGCCTCCCCCGAGGAGGGCTCCCCTGTATTGGCGGGAGAGCGGAGGCTGGGGGTTCCCGGAAGTAGCTTAGTGTTCCCGGGGGCTCCCTACATGCCTGAGGAAGGCCATCCCCGAGGTTTTTAGTGGGTAGGCCTCCCCCTTCTGGGGAAGAGAGCCCCACGTAACCGCCGGCTCGCCACAGCCGGGGTATGCAACTAAATGCATTTTCCTCAGGGGAACAAAAAAAAAGGAGAACATTTGGCCAGAACCATTTGGGTGTAGGGTGCCTTTTACGCATATGCTCACATTATAGGGTAGCGCTGACTACCTGTCAGGAGTATGACATAATGCCTCTCGTCTCCAGAGGGAAAACAATAAAATGTTACTATCATTCGCTAAAGCCATGTAATTCAACATCTCACTATTCCATCAGTGTGCTAAACAGATGTTCGGATACCTGACACCAGTGTAGTTAACGAACCCTTTGAGTATTGCGTTTCTCTGAATATTCTAATTAAGACGTCGGCAAACCGTATATGATCAACATATTATCCGCCGAATATGGATACGTGCGTAATAGAGTTGAAATTGCATTCTGTGCTGGTGCGGAGACATAATCAAAGTCTATAATCACAGATTTGGAATCGTCCCTCATCTTTAGAGTGTTTATTAGCGTTAGTATAGCTAGCTACACTAGCGGCCGACAGATTTTTTTCGTCTACACAGATGGTACATTTTTCCTACTCAATGACACTCATAATCATATTTTTGACAATTCACACTAGTTGGTGTAGTCTTTCACAGGTTTACATAAATTATATTTATTCAACATAACACATATGCACATCAAACACACACACGACACACTCACAACACACACACACACACACACAAAATGTAATAAGTCCAAAAATTTTATTACCTTATTCCTAACTTGCAAGTTTATTTAGATATCCTTAAGAATTGTTCCCTGTTATACCACATTTCATGGTAATATTAGTTAGGAAGGAGCAGGGGTATCTGACACAAGCACATAATAATGCTTAACAGGTAGCCCCAACCCAAAATTATGTAAACATTATGATGGAGTCAACATTTTTGATTTTTTTTTAATTTTGAACATAGTTGTTTAGAAGCATTTACTAAACAGCTGCTTTCCTTCATGCAGACCCACTCTAAGTGAAGTGCATCACTTAACAGCATCATTAGTTAATGCGTAACTTCATTGCTTGAATAATACAACTTTCTTACCTGCTCCAAATCCAACAGCCTCGTTTCCACGTCTATGGACAGGTCCATTCTCTCGTCATAGTCGCTGGGACAGGGGTAAAGGTTACATCGGAAGCCGTTGCAGATTTTGTGCATCATTGCACTGAGCGACTCACCTTGGCAAATAGCTAGGAATGCCACCTTCCTGATTTCCTGTCCCTGAAAAAAGAATCAACAAATGATTACCTGTGAAAGAGAAGAGAAGAGAGGGTGAAAAAATTCTAATTCGGAGATTCAGTTGTAACCAAAACTTTGCGGTTATAAAGTAATGCATATAAACTTATTAACGAAGAATTTAAAAAGTTTTAAATACAAACTAAAAAAAAAACATAGTTAAGGATTATATTAATGGAAACACTATATCCAAAATATTAAACTTGAGTTTTATACCGTTTGTGGGTCGTGCAAAATTTTGTCTTTGTTCGCGTTTTTGTAGCAAATATTGCCCCTTGACACCCTCCAAAGCATCATTTCGAAGGGGAAGCATCTGCTGCGGTTGACGACCCCCGTTATGATCTCCAACTGACCTCCTCTTAATCTATCAGTTGCCGGTATGCTCCTTCAGAAAACAAACAGTAATTTAGTATAAAAAATAATAAAAGTATTCCTTAACACTTACACCTATTATCTAAATTGATATACATATTAACACGTATATGATATAGGTTGACCTAAGGGTCCCATGGGCCGCTGCCGACCCGCATTAGGCTTAAACACCTATGCACAAGGAGCTGTGGTAATGGTTTGGGAAACCCACTGCCACTGATAGCTCGAAGAGGCGCACGCGGTGTTCCTACGCGTCCTTCACAAAGAGAGACGAGCCAGCATCACGGGAGTCGCGATGCAGCCATACCATTCGGTAGTCCCCACGACCTCTGGCGAAATGGGGAGAAGGATTCCCCCGCCCTGGGGAGAAGGAGGAGGGATAGTGCACCGGGGTCTAACATCTTCCCCGGGAAAAGACATTTCCTCCGCTTCGAAAAAAAATTGGTCCTATTGGCCTCTATGGGCCTATACGCAGTTGTCCTACCGCCGGCGATAAGCGACAAGCGATTGGAACTAGAATTAGAAACGGGTTGATGAGCAACGGGAAGCAAGTATGTAGTTCCGAAGGTTTTATCGCTAGTGGGATCTTAAATATGACCTAATGATTTACATTATTTTATTAATATTAAAAGTATTATCTATACTAATATTTAAAAAAAAACTACTTTATATAACTTAAATATATATGCTCTCGTTGAATTTTTTGTCGGCATTTTCAAGCTCCACATCTTTTCTCTAGAACGCTTTCAAGCGACCGTTTTTCTCCGATTCACTTTGCAAAACGGACTACCACGTAAAAGCCTTTTTATTTTTCTATTTTTATATAACCTATGACACTCAGCAATAAGCTAATAGCTCAATAATAAGCAGCGTGGCTTTCTGTTGGTGAAAGAATTTTTAAAAACCGTTCAGTAGATTCCGAGATTACCCCTTACAATTTAACAAATATACAAACAGACAGACTTTACTTTTTTATAATATTAGTATAGATAATATGCGGAGTGCCGAGACATACGGGCTAGCGTAGTGCACAGGATTTCGCTGGCTAGATAAGCAGGGGCGGGCTGCGCACGCGCCTTGTGTTGCGAAACCTGTGCCAATATAAGTGAGCGAGCCTTAGCATCCGATAATTTATTCGGATAGCTTTATAAATCGAGTCAGCTGATACTGTGAACTGTCAGTTTTATTTTTTTTGACGCCGACGAGCGCTGTTACGGGAGAGATACATGGGTGTGTGGTTTGAGGGGCGACTCGGTTGGTAGCCGGTGGAAAGGATTCGTTAGCGCGGTTGATGAGGTCGGGCTGGTCGTTTAAACCTTAGTAGCCTGATTAAGTGATTTCTTTAACATTACTGTGTTTGCTTCAGGGTGTTGTTGAAGCGAAAAATAGCTATAAAATCACAATATTTATTTTATATATTTATTTGGAAAAAAAATTCAGGTATCAATTTTGATACTTTAGGCAATAAGGCCATAAATAAATCAGATATACCTATGCATGAAATATGTAATAGGTAACGTTGATTTTTTTTATTATCGCATAACGACACTTTACACTGTTCACAGAACCAAGAGGTAAATTTCCTACAATTATTAAATTTACACTTATATCTAAAATCCGTTAATATTTTTTCCAATGACCAATATAATCGCAACACACGTCAGTAGAGTATAGTACTTGTACACTTGTCCGGGGTATTTTAGAAGGTACTGTAGCATCTTGCCGACTGTTGGCGGTACTGAGTTCCACTTTTGTTTCTTTTTAATTTCGTTGGAAAGAATATAATATAATAATAAAATACGTACAGCCAACCTATAAAAAAGCTAATAGTAATGTGAACATTCGGCTTAAAGGATTTGTATCAAAATTGAAACTCTAGGTTATTATTAAGGGTTAAAATTATTCTCGGACGGAGATGACTGTCAGCGATCAACTATCAATATATGCATCTCTGTTGTTTACACGAAAGTTATATCTACTGTACGTTTCTTGAGCGAGACCGTTGGCGGCGGTGGGTCAACTACCTTAGATTGCATAATAGAGTCAGGCGAGAAAAAAAATGCACTATTTTGCGTGTTACGTGCATATGTGCAAGACAAAGATATTGGTAACTTGACAATAAAGAAAACTAAAGAACCTGATAAAGAAACTATTAAGAAGACAAGTCAAATACTTCAAGTCAATTGAACCCGATGTTACTATAATTAAGTCAATATGCATTGACTTATACTGTAACCGAAATCGAAAGCTGTGATCAACATGTGTTATATATAGATGACGATGAAACCCTGACCTCGCTATATATAAGTCAATTTGCATTGACTTATACTTAGTGACTGTTGTCCAAATCAAAAGCTGTGAACAGCAGGATTATGTCAGAATGTTTTATATATTGATAACGATGAAAGCACGACGTCACTATAGATGAGTCAATTTACATTGACTTATAACTAGCGACGGTTATCTAAGTCGAAAGCTATACTTAGCAGGGTTATGTAAGGATGTGTTATAATATAGATGACGATGAAACTTACCCTCCTTTTCCCATCATATATTCATTGCCTTCTGCATCCCCTAACAAAGGGCCAATGGTGCTTAAAACATATGACATCTCCGACAGCTCCATGAAGTTTTTCAAAAGGTCTACCTGGTTGTCAGACAATTCAGCGATGTCGCGTTCCCATTTATCGAAGAGATTCTGGAATCAAATGGGTTCCTGAACACGACATCTCAATATTGAATTGAAATCGTCTGCCGCGAAAGGATTTGAGGTTATATAGAATCATATCAGCGTGCAAAAATTGTACATCTCATTTCGGAGTCACAATTTACATTTGTCACATTTGACATTATGTTTATGTTTGTTTACCTTTTTTTTACATTTTTTAGCAACGAGAATTCAAATTTACCCAGTTTGAGTTTGCTACAGGTCCGTAGTACATAATGAGATTATAATACAAGGACAAATCAAAACAAACGAAATCATATCAAAAATAACTTCATTCAAATATGACTTTATAGAAAGGTCTTTTGAATCGTCCAAATTTGTTTTCCTACCACCAATTCAGGACATATTTTTTAGCTGATAAGAAGAATGGGCGCAAGAAACTTATCAGCTTTATCAAAAGTAATGACAACATTTACAATAAATTACGACTTTACCATACAACGTACACATGAGTTTACGATTTATACGGAAAAACAAATATTTACACTTCAGAATGTAATGTCTTCAAATCAACATCAAGCATCATTTAAATAATCACTGACTTTGTAATAGCCCTTACTCATTAGTGGCTTTTTAACATGTGTCTTAAGCTTATGAAAAAGCAATTCAGCTACACTATGTGTGGTCTTGTTATAAAAATTTATACATTTGCCCATAAACGAACCTCTAGTTTTTGTAGCCTGTACGTTGAAACGGCAAGTTTATTTTTACTTCTTATGTTTAATTTATGCATATGAAAATTAGTATGAAATGTGTTACAATTTTATACACATAAATCAAATTTTCATAAATATACTGACCAGCTAAAGTCATTATATTAATCTCTTTAAATAAATCCCTAGCTCGTAAATTATAAATAGCGCGGACTGATCATTTTCTTTCCTTTTTTTTTTGACAGATTGGATAGTATTTTTCCGTAAGGCTTGAAGCGCTTTACTCTGTCAGACATAATTTTGATAGTATTTTACTGTTCTCTTTATTCAATTGATGTGTATCTTTACAAAACAATTCTAACATTTATGTTAGTATTTAAATCGGTTGTGTTTCTATCAGTATTAGACACTAAAGAAGCTGGATTCAAGGTTGTTTGTTACGTAAACCTTATTGATTCGTGTTTACTGGAGCTAATGGAATGTTTAATAATTTTATATTATGCAGTCTGTAAATGTTAATCTTACACATGTACACAAACGAAACATTAATATTTCATGTGCGCACTAAATATTTTTTTTAAATATATAAGGCAGTAAATCATCTATTACCCTTAAATATTAAAAGCGATCTCTATGCTCTGTTGTCAATGAATTGACATAAATGAAAGCCCGTCGAATGGATCGTCAATTGACTGTATTTTAATTCCATACTTATTATTATACGCATCACAAGCATGGAAGTCAAAGTTTCATGGCATGCACATAAATAAATCGAATGGAAAATGTTTAAAAAATAGTTTATGTTATCACTAGAGATCGGATAATCGGATGCATATTTACCTAAAGTTAGTTTTTGGCTCACAAATTATGGAAGCGGCTTTTTAAAATACATTTTGTTAAATAAAAATCCCGGGAAAATACGGGACTGCAAATTTAACGTAGTGATATTGTTTGAAAATTACTAAATTAGCACGTGATATTTATTTTCAAAAGACCGAGACTCCGGGTTAATTTATACAACTATGCATACGTATTTACATGAAGTGTAGTTTCAGTTCTCCGTGCGATTTATGAATGTACGATTTATTACATGAAGAGTGTTATACGAAAGTAGTGAGCTAGTTTAACTAAAACAATAATCAATTAAATAATTGAATAAAAAAACAGAAATGGTGAAAAATTTTATCTAACAAAACAATAAAAAGCCGTCTCCATACTTTGTCTTAAACTAACTTTAGGTAAATATGCATCCGATTATCCGATCTCTAGTTATCACACGAGTATACTATGCAATTTAAATAAACACATTAAAATTTCCATTTCACTACACTGCAAGGCCGAAATATTTCAACACAACATTGCATTGCAATTGGTAGCCGCGAGCTTTACCGACTGTTGCAGCTTAATATTCGCCAAGACAACTTCGTTGAATCAAACCTATTAAAGTACATGCGAAAGCGAAAAGAATAAACAATGAAATCCTATTAAATTTTTATAAAAAACAAAGAACACACTTGAATATGGAATTTGAACTATAAATGCATGAAATTATTTTATTAAATTATACTTATTTAAAATTTGAATCATTTAATCTATATACCAGTCTTGTTAACAGATTTTTTCTATATGTATTTCATTTACCACTATCATCATCCCTTTCTAACTGTCCTCAAGCTGGTATTTGAATTTAAGTTTGAGAAATCAAACTTAAATTCAAATCTGTGCTTGATTACAGTTTGAAAGGGACGGTATTATTGAACTTGCATAGCGCCATCCCGTTCGTTATGTGTTTTGTGTGGAAAATGTGTTGCGCCCGCCGCTGAGAAAGCCGCGGGACTATATATGTATATAAACTCTTTATTGTACACAATTAAACAATAAGACAATAAATAACTATATATATTAGGAGGTACTAAGTTAATTGGTCCAAAGACAGACTTATCTCTCAGAAAGATTTCTTCCAGCCAACCCTAGATAGTTTTGTGAAATTTTAAAGAAAAATTTGCGGGAAGGCAGTATTTCTACTCGATTGTTATAAGTTGTCGGACTCTCAGCAGACTTGGGGGTCGAGGCCAGCCAAACCCGAGGCATACCGACTAAAAACCACACAATGCCCAAACGCCGCAAACGCCTTGGCAATACCAAACAAGGTCGTGGGAGCCCTAGCGGGAACTTCCAGAACCTTATCGACGTCTGCTCATCTATGACGAGCCTCTCATCTCTCAGAACGATCCCCAGGGCATTCAGTGGATCAACAACTGGTGGCAATCCGTGCAATGCAGGGACCGGCCTTCCCTGAGCGGGACCCCGCTGCTTGCCGTCAGGAGGAAGTAGACTCATTGGGTAGACTGGAAGAAATCTCTCAAACTAAATTTAATATTCTGTATTTTACTCACAGTACCTACAATAAACTCTTTCTTTCAAAGAGAATACCTGCCTCATGCATGGCCATATCACGAGGATGCATTGCTTTAGGTTCATCAATTACGGGAGTTATTTTTATATCCTCTCTGACCATCTCCTTTTTCAGGTACCTCAACTTTCTCTCCATCTCGGCACAGCGACAAACTTCTGTCACGTAGCTTCTTTGGAACAACTGGAGCTCTGCATTGAGCTGAGAAAAGAAAAGTTAATAAATAATGAAAATACATGAAATTTTATTTAAGGTATGGTATGGTAAGCAGGTTAGTGTCTTCTGTTCAATTCTCCTCTTCTTAGTTCTGCGCTTTATTAAACTATGAGCCCCTAAGATGTATATATACAGTAGGTGCGATAATATAGTATAATATAATAAATTACATCTATAAACTGAACACAACCCATCTCGCCCAGCTGCGCGAGCACTTCGAAAGCCGCTTCAGGCTGGAGGTAGATATCGCACAAGGTCATTGGATCACTTCTCAGCATTGACACCATTTTGATTCTGTGAACAGGTTATTTTTTAATTTTTCATTAAACGTAGTAATTATTCATCTGGGAAACAATTATGTTTTTTAATAGATTAGATAAGTCAATAAATAATCGTTAAGCATACATATGTATACTTATAAGTATACTTATACACATAAGTTAAAGATATTTATGATAGTTACAACAATACTACACTGTCTCATTAAGTTTATACCTAATGTTTGTTTCACATGTAACATGTTTCTACTTTTAAAGATAACGTAGAAATATCGTTTTTGTATATATAATATTATATGCTTATGTGTATGCCTATGTATTAATGTCCGTATGTGTATATGTATATATAGAATGGACAGTTTCAATGGGGCAGCCAAGGGAGACTACAGTGTCGCATTAGATATAAACCTGAAAAGATAGTATAAGTGAATAAATAAATAATTACCCAAAATAAATAAATGAATACAAATCAATATTCTAAAGACCAACATTTAGATAACTACCTAATATAAATACCAAATTACAAACACTTAGTTATAAATAGATTGGATGCTAAATAATTAGTAAACATTATCCAGAACAACGTTATCCAGAACTTGAAAAACAAAAATAGTACGCTAGACTTGACCTCGGCACCACACAGCACACACACAATAACATATACTCACATTATATAAACATACACCATGCCATACAATAGCTACCAATTTGTTTTATTTTTTTATGTTTAAAATAAAACAAATTAAGTTAAATAAACAAAATTTAACTAATTAATATTAATTACAATTATATGATCAGATGTTATTGCTTGAATCATCATGCAATATTCTCAACAATTTAAATTTAAATATGCGTTTTGACAAATTAAATACATCTACAGATACAAACATAGAATTATAATTTTTCAAAATTCGATTTAGAGGATAGCGCAGTCCACGAGACGAATTTTTGAAACAATAGTAAACCAATTCGCATTCGCAATCGTGAGATTCGTATACGAATTACCGAATTCACCATTTTTGAACTTTCATTTCGTGCGTTGTGCAACGAGTGGTTCAACCCACTCGTTTTTGATTTCTACTAGTAGAATATCCAACGCTGAAGTGACGTTGACAGTGATCCGCTTCACGTGCAGTCATCGCCGGATTTTTGTTTTTGTTACCTATTGTGATTTTTAATTTTTCTGCGTGAAACGTAATTTAATTAAGAATTTGTTTTTAATGACAACACTGAATTCGAGTGATTCAAAAATCTAAAAAATTGTATTCGAATTCCAAATTCACGTCTAAGCTTATATATAAAAATGAATCGCAAAATGTGTTGGTAAGCTCATAACTCAACAACGCCTGGACCAATTTGGCCAATTCTTTTTTGTTAATGTTCGTTGAAGTTCAAGGAGGGTTTTTACAATGAGAAAAATTCGAATAATTATCGGAAATACCCTAAAAACAGCCCTTTTATTTTCCCATGGAAACGTTTTCTAACTAAAACGTACAGTCGAATTGAGCTTTATTGTTATTGTATAAAGTTCATATTGCAAGCACTCACTGTTGTCTAAGCAATGAAGGTGTGTTCCTAACATCATAGAGTCAATTTGCGCTTTATTAACGCTACATATAGTTGAAATTCAATCATATCTATCAAAACAGTGTGCGTGCGTGCGTTGCAGCACAGAATACATCGTTGGAGGATTTAATGTCACGTTCCAAAATTGAATAGCCACAAAATGTAATAGGTCATTTAGACTTTTTTTGCGATTTGGTTGGCTATGCGACATTATCTATAAAATAATTAGGAACAAAAAACTGCCACTGTACAAATCTTTTTGACAGGACGAAGTCTGTCGGGTCCGCTAGTGATTCATAAATACGTCTCCAGTGTTTCTACGACAAACATAGCAAATAAAATTATCAACACGGACCTTACGCTTAAGAACGGATCTCGGAACTGTGTAAAAATTTTGTTATGATGATACACTGTCGCATCAAGTCAAAGACTAACGGTATTATGAGAATAAATGAATTAATACATAAAAATACTAATTAAAACAGACGTTGTATTACCTTAAGCAGAGTCGATTATGCTATTAAAAAAACAATAAGTTTTAGTTCTTCATATTATAAAATAATGAATTCTAATGAAAATGTAACAATATGAAAAATGATAGAAAATAGAACAGAAGAGTGACATTAAGTGACAAGAATATTTAGTTAACCTCATTTCACTAAAATATATTGTCTATGGTGTATAGAAAATGTATTAAGTAAATATTTATATTAGTAGTAGTAAGGAGTATTTATTAATATATTTTTCCTCCAAGTCCGTGCTTTTCTTTGACTAGACTACGATAGACTATGTTAGAGGTTGGAATTTTGTATTTATGTCTGTTTGTCAAAATTCAAATATTTTTATAGTTATACTAGCTGTTGCCCGCGACTTCCTCTGCGTAAATTTCGAGTTGAATGTTATTGATACACAAATCATATTAATATACGATTTTACCGATTAAAATATTTTTGGTATAAAGCAATTCCTTGAGGTAAAGTAAACTCAAAGAATTTCTTTATATACCACATTATTCGTAAGAATGGTGTACATTATAATTCGCAATATTATCATGCCTTGAGTTCATTAAAATGACGATAACTTTTTTTTTAATGAACCGATTTTGATGAAACAAAGTTTAGATATTATTCTGAGTTAAAACAAAGCAAATAGTGAAAGTTTCAAGCAAATCGGTTCAGTACTTTCGGAGATAAACGTGAACAAACATACAGACAGACAGACAGACAAAAAATTCCAAAAAAATTTTTTTGCTTTCTAATAATCTATTTAAGTGCCCCTCTATCCATTTCAGTCAAAAATACTAAATGTACAGACAAAATATTTTTACTGTCTTATTATATGTATAGATGAGTTAAAAAGAAAGAAGAGTTCTCTCATTATATTAGTTATATTAGAATATGAAGTTATATTTGGAGCTTTTTTAGGAGCTTAAGTTTTTCAGGATAGATATTCGATGAATTTTTGTAATATTAAATAATATTGAATTTTTTAGAATAATATTGAGTGATTGAATTATATGTGTGAGAGTTATGTTGTTATTTATTTGGAAATCATAAATTTTCCCTACAAAATATAGTAGATAGACACAGTATCGCTACTCCTCTCCTATTAAGCTTAATACCATAATTAATTGCGCAGCACTTTACTTACATAGATAAATCATTAACTAAACTACAGGTTGCTGCAAACTGCTTTTTAGGGTTCCGTAGCCGAATGGCAAAAAACGAAACCCTTATGGATTCGTCATGTCTGTCCGTCCGTATGTCACAGCCACTTCTTTCCGTAACTATAAGAGCTATACTGTGGAAACTTGGTAAGTAGATGTATAGATGTATTCGGTGAATCCCATTAACATTTTCATACAAATTAGAAAAAAAACAATAAATTTTTGGGTTCCCCATACTTAGAACTGAAACTCAATTTTTTTTATGAAACCCGTGTGGCGGACCTACGGATAGGTCTTCAAAAATGATATTGAGGCTTCTAATATATAATTTTTTTCTAAGCTGAATAGTTTATGCGATTGCAATTTGGAAAAATATGTGCGCCCCCCCCCCCACCCTAAACTTCTAAAATAAGACAATGATAAATGTAACAACATAATATATGATGTACATTACCATGCAAATTCCAGCCAAAATTAGTTTGAACGAATCAGTTTTTTTTAATACGTTATAAATCTTAAACCGCATTTTAACTTTCATTCAATCAACTCCAATATAATAAAGAATAAAGAAAAACATCTATATAGATGTATAGTGGTACGGAACCCTACGTGCTCGAGTCCGACTCGCACTTGGCTGGTTTTTTGTTGTAATATTCTTCTAGCGCCTGATCTGTTGGCATGCTGGGAACTACGACAAATCATGCTAGGTTAAGGGGTGTAATAATAAATAAATAATAAATATTTGTTACACTTACACCAATTAGCCTAGCCCAAGGTAAGCTCTGTAAGGCTTGTGCTATGGGATATAGGGTAACGGATAGACATACATATATTATACATATATAAATAATTTTTATTGAAATATATATATCAACAACCATGACTAAGGTACAAATGTTGGTATTCATCACACAAACATCTGCCCCCACCGGGATTCGAACCCGGGACCTCAGAGATGGCGACACCTTGAAACCGGTGTACTATCCACTCAACTATGGAGGTCGTCAATAATGCAGTATTAAGAATGGAATTTTGAGTTATAAATGGTGTATTCCCTATTTTGAGAAATAATATTAAATCGAAAGCATAGGCAACCTAAAACAAAATAAGTTATTAAAATATGTGTATTTTTTTTTAATTTCATCTATAGAGAAAATTAGTATTTATTATATATCTTACATACCACCATTATACATCTAATATTCATTGAAGCCTTAGGGCCCTTATGGCCAAGGCTAAGGCCGAGTTTAGTCAGCAGCGGGCCAATCGCACTAATAAATATCAACCAAACCAAAACCGTACCGCAACAAAAACGCTGTCAAATGACACATTCCGTATCGCACTAATGTAACGTTTCACATTCGATACGTTCCAACTTTGGTCAAACGTTCGTGAAAGGTTGAGACGCTGGCTAAATGACTTTTGCTCTATTACCGTATCGCACTATTTTTTTGACAGCGTTTTAAACTAAACTTGAACCCAAAGCGCTGTCAAAATAACGTTTGAGAAAAAGTTGGTTTTAATGTACTTTTTGGTCGTAATAATCAAATTTTTTTTATAAAATGTCGCTATTTTACTTTGAATTGCTGGATTTTGCTAGTGCAGCAGATGCTAGTGTAGCACGAAAAAAAAATTCAAGGACTCGTTGGGCGAATAATGCTTTTGCATTACCGCCAACAAAATTTATTAAGAGATTCCGCCTTACAAAAAGTCTTGTTTTAAGACTTGTGAGAGAATTAACGCCCTATTTACCTAGGACGAAACGCGCCGATGGATTGGACGTAAAAACAAAGGTTTGTGTACATTTTACACCCTATTTAAACTTTACCAAAGTTGTTATTGTGATTGTGATGAATGTTGATTATCAATAAACTCATACAATTTACAGATACTAATCACGTTGCAATGCCTTGCCACCAACTCCTACCGTAGTCGTAGTCAGACCGCTCTGGCCACGTGCAGTACGACATAATCACCACACTTGCCGTTGCGGGGGTATCCTGGACACGTTTCGTGCTCCTTGTGAGGATTCTCAACCTCTCTCTCCTGAGGGAAAATAATATCTAACATCATCTTCTAATATATAAAAATGAATCGCAAAATGTGTTGGTAAGCGCATAACTCGACAATGCCTGGACCAATTTGGCCAATTCTTTTTTAAAATGTTTGTCGAAGTTCAAGAAAGGTTTTTACGGCGAGAAAAATTCGAATAATTATCGGAAAAACCTACAAACAAAACAACCCTTTTTTCCATACAAACTTCTTCTAACTGAAACGTACAGTCAATTTGAGCTTTATTGTTATTGAATAAAGTTCATATTGCAAGCATTCACTTATGTCTAGGCAATGAAGGTTTGTTTCTAACATCAAAAAGTCAATTTACGCTGTATTAACGCTGTATAAAGTTGAAGTTCAATCATATCTATCGAAACAGTCTGTGTGTGTGCGTTGGAGCACAGAATACATCGTCGGAAGATTTAATGCCACGTTCCAAAGTTGAATAGTCACAAAATGTAATAGTTCATTTGGACCTTTCTGCAATTTGGTTGGCTATGCGACATTACCTATCTATAAAATAAGTAGGAACAAAAAACTGCTACTTTACAGATCTTTTTGACAGGACGAAGTCTGTCGGGTCCGCTAGTTTGTTATATAATACTATTCCACTTTGTTATCTATGTTGAGTATGGAATTTTGAATTATCTGTAATCTTTCTACCCCAAATTTCAGGTTATTCTGGAGTAAGTACAACGGAACGCGGCTGGACAAAATGGCGGCATATTCGAAAAATCTCATCGACACTTGAATTTTTAATTTAAACTGCAAGTTATTCAGCTTACTTTAGATTAAGACTTTAGATTAAGCAATTATATACATAATCTTCTTGCACGTGCAAAGTTTTGTTCTAATAAGCTTAAGTATGCTTTAATGTTAATAAGAGCTTTCTTTGTTGAATAGCGATTGTTTTCTATTCTTTTGCTGCATCAATGAATTCTTAATAAGAATTAAGTCAACGTGTAATTGATTCAAAATGTCCGTATGTATTTCCAGATACATACTGCTAATTACCTTCATGATAAGTAGGAAAATAACATTGTAATCAAATCTATATATATAAAAATGAAACCCGTTTCGCGTTGTCACGGCATCACGTGTGAACGGCTGAACCGATTTCGATAATTCTTTTTTTTTAAATGTTTGTGGAAGTCCAAGGATGGTTCTTACGGAAAAAAATATTAAGAAAATCTCTCAGAAATATTGAAAAGTATACATTTAATTTTGCATATTTTAAAAAAACGCGCGTTACGAAATGTCAATTTTTTTTTATACGAATGTCAACGTCATTCACAGCCATAGACTATATTAAAAGAGCATCGTTTCAACTATACAAAATAAAGTAGTGCATCAAAGCTACGCTAAGGCGGTACGAAGTTCGCCGGGTCAGCTAGTATATTATAATAATACACATAATTCATAATCACTTTAAAACTTGCGAAAATAAATTGCGTCACGATTCATTTGTCAGACTTTATTAACTTTTGACAGACGGTTGAAAGTTTAAAAGTATTGCCATAATTAAGCTTCGAAAAAAGACCGCGTCACGATTCGTTGGTCGGACTCAATTTTATTTTTTATATTCCTTACACCCACACCAATTAGTCTAGCCCAAAGTTAATACTGTAAGGCTTGTGTTATGGGATCTAGGGTAACGGATGGACGTAGATATATTATCTATACTAATATATTAAAGCTGAAGAGTTTGTTTGTTTGTTTGTTTAACGCGCTAATCTCCGAAACTATCGTTGCGATTTGAATAATTCTTTTTTTTGTTGGATAGTCCATTTATCGAGGAAGGCTATAGGCTAATAAACATTACGCTATGACCAATAGGAGCAAAGACAGAGCGGTAAATGTGTAAAACGGGGAAAAATATTCATTTTTGGAAGGCTTCTTTGCGTGCGCTGCGAAAACGGTTCAAGATACACAAAAAATATGTAATGAAAGAATTATTCCTCTATACATGATCTAAAAAAAAGTCCGCGACGGCATATGTCTATCTTTTAAGGTTTGTCACTGACCGTTTTTAATGGTACCAAATTTGGTCGAAATAATTTGTTTAAGTTGTATCACATAATAATATTAATCTTTATTCAAATATAAACTATGTTTGTTGGTTAACCAAAAATCTGCCGGAAGTCACTATTCCACGCGGACGAGTCGCGGGCAAAAAGCTAGTTACATAAATAATATGTCTGATAAAAATATATATTAAACTGGATAATATGGAGGAGAGGATCGTGATTCCAAAGTTCAAGTCCATGTTCAATATATAATTTGTGTAAGTGCAAATTTTGTTATATATATATATATATATATATATAAATAATATATATATATATGATAATATATGTAATATAGGTGCTAATTACATATTTGCTCGTTTGCGGTAGAAACTATGGTCCGTGGGGACCGGAGGCAAAAAAAAAAGTACATGTCTATCAGCACTGTTGGTGAAGCCTCCGGTGATCAGAGCTGGCAGTTACCTCTGTCAACTTATTAGTTTGGCGATCCAAAGAGGTAATGTTGCCAGCATCCTAGGTACTGTTCCCATGGGCCCCGAATCGCAGGACATTTTTTATTTATAGTTTCTAGTTTTATTTTAGATATATATAATTTAGAAGTATTTTAAGATATTTATTTTAAGGTTTAAATTATAGTTTTAATTGTATTTTTAATTTAAAAGTATATAACACATTATATTAGAAAACATAGATTTAGACAATGAAATTATTATTTGTCCTATAACCTTAAGTTATGTATATATAACAAAACTAGCTTGGCCAAACAGACGTTGTCCTGTCAAATGTCTCAAATTCAAATGTCTCAAATGTCACGTTGTCTCACGTTGTCTCAAATGTTTTTAAATAAATAATTTAGCTGAAAACAATATTCTATATGACGTATTGTGAATCTAACCATTCTCAAGCCTGGAATACACAACAAAAAATTTCATACAAAATTGGTCCACTCGTTTAGGAGGAGTTCAGTCACATACACACGCACACAAGAAATATATATATTACGATTTACACGAAAAATGTCTTTGTACTAGTTTTCTAATGAATCCTTAGAACTGGCCATCTCAGACTGGCAGGTAAATTGTTCAACAAGCGAGTGGCGGAAAGAGTAAGCGAGTTTGAGACAAACCCAGATCGATGTGATGGAACAAATGTGATACAAGAGTAACTGAGGCAGCGGAACGTAAGTTGAGCCCATGGTCTTCACCGAGCGTCTGAAACCTTCCCTTTTAATAATTGGGAGCATTCGGATCGTAGAGTATGCTAAAAAGTTGAAAAGCTAGTCCTAAATTTCTTCGTTGGCGAATAGGCAGCCATTTTGTTTTTGCGATACTGTTTGTCACAGTGGATTGAAGTGCGAACGCTTCCACAGAATAATCAACACAGTCTCATTTATCTCACGAAATAATTTATACTTGAGTTGCTTCAAAGTAATATTTATGTTAACACTACCTCGTGCCGCGACTTCGTATCAATGCACGTTTTCAATGTGCGAATCGATTTCCGTAAATTGAGTGGTTAGTATAACCGGTTTCAAGGTGTCGCATCTTGAGGTTTAGGTTCGGAGTCCGGTGGGGGCAGATGTTTGCGTGATAAATGCGAGCACTTGTACTTAATCATGGTTGTTGATATATATTTCTATAAAATAATAATATGTATGTCCATCCGTTACCCTGGATCCATAAGACAAGCCTTACGGAACTTACTTTGGGCTGGACTAATCGGTGTGAGTTAAATAAATTGTTGTCAATTATTGACTGTTATTGATATTTTTATTCATCTGTTAGTTATAATGAATAATTAATATTTTTATGAACTCTTCTATAGACCAATACTTGCTTATAAGAACATTCGTTTCTAATACGAATTGTGTCAGTTCCAATCGAGTTCTTGGATTTAATTAAAACCGTATTTTAAACGGATGAGTGTTTCTTTAAAACCCACAGTGGGTTTGAAACAAGCACAAACAATATTTCTCAGTGGATTTGTTATAGCTACTGGAAATTTTACTTGTTGTTTGTTGTTAACAATATAAGATTGATTGCAATGTGTTCTGATTGCTATGTTGCTGAGGGTATTTGCTCAATAAAGTAACAAATGCGTTTAACAAAAAACAAATCAATACGCAATAAATAAAAATAGTAATATTATAAGCGCGAATGTTTGTAAGTATAAATGCATTTACATAAGTTACTCTTTCACATAAAATTTACTAAATGGATTTTAATGAAACTTTGCAATAATATAGCTTATATGTACATCAGAATAACACATAGGCTACAATTTGTTAAAGTATGGACGGATTATGTTACTCTTTCACGTAAAAGTAGATGATACTGGTTCAGCTCGTTAAAGAGAACAACATTACATAAAATCAGCAAATTCTGTCGAAAACCACGATTTTCTAATTCAGACACAGAGCCCCCTAGCGGGAAAATGAGTCGTTAACATTTTTTGCGACCATTACATTTTTTGCTCAGCTCGACCAGGAGAACAACATATCCCAAATTTAGACCTGGGTCCCGAAAACCACTTGGCCATTTAAACAGTATCATCTACTTAACTAAATGGATTTTGATGAAACTTCACAAATAAGTATACATCGAACCAACATATAGGCTACAATCTTATATATAAAAATGAATCGCAAAATGTGTTGGTAAGCTCATAACTCAACAACGCCTGGACCAATTTGGCCAATTCTTTTTTGTTAATGTTCGTTGAAGTTCAAGGAGGGCTTTTACAATGAGGAAAATTCGAATAATTATCGGAAATACCCTAAAAACAGCCCTTTTATTTTCCCATGCAAACGTTTTCTAACTAAAACGTACAGTCGAATTGAGCTTTATTGTTATTGTATAAAGTTCATATTGCAAGCACTCACTGTTGTCTAAGCAATGAAGGTGTGTTCCTAACATCAAAGAGTCAATTTGCGCTTTATTAACGCTACATATAGTTGAAATTCAATCATATCTATCAAAACAGTGTGCGTGCGTGCGTTGGAGCACAGAAT
This sequence comes from Scirpophaga incertulas, assembly GCA_036419045.1. Taxonomy (NCBI): domain Eukaryota; kingdom Metazoa; phylum Arthropoda; class Insecta; order Lepidoptera; family Crambidae; genus Scirpophaga; species Scirpophaga incertulas. The sequence goes on along the minus strand of CM071626.1, from coordinate 6,299,522 downwards.
ACATCGTTGGAGGATTTAATGTCACGTTCCAAAATTGAATAGCCACAAAATGTAATAGGTCATTTAGACTTCTTTTGCGATTTGGTTGGCTATGCGACATTATCTATAAAATAATTAGGAACAAAAAACTGCCACTGTACAAATATTTTTGACAGGACGAAGTCTGTCGGGTCCGCAAGTATATAAATAAAGTATATAAAAAATAAATGAGTGAATTGTCAAGTAGGAAATAATCTACCATCCCCGAATAATCACGTCAGAATAGCTGACGTACGCTAAACCTAGAGTTAACACATATAAATGTATGATGGAATTATGTGATTTAATGTCATAATATTAGTTCGTTTCTACGCCACGCTAATATAAGCTACTTGAACTACTAACCTTGTGCAGGCGAAGTCGCGAGCACCAGCTAGTGCCTAATTATAGTCGTTTGCTACGTTTAATTTAAAGACAAGTTAGTTCTATGATTTGATTGAAAATATCAACTTACATTTTCAGCAAATATTAATATTTATCATTTAATTTTAACAGATAATTTTTTTAAAGCGCTCGATGCCATCTTTGGTCTATAAGTTATTTGTGTATGTGTACTCATCTACTATAGTTCAAGTCTCCAGAGAAAGTGAAGCCGACGAATAATTTATCAATTCCTGAAACTTTTAGGTGGGTTCGTCCCTGGAGGTTTGTACTCCCTTACATTGTTATGTTAAGAAATAAATTCCAGAGCCAAATTTAAAAAAAATATATTTCTCTATCTCTAGGGTTCCGTACGCGAAGGTACAATGGAACTTATTAATAGTTCCGTTTACCTAGCCTTGAATTAGTTTTCCATGACAAGAATGTCGAAGAAGATGGCGTTCCACACATGACGTCGTTTAGGTTCCATTGGACCCCAGGGGAGCGTAGGCCGCGGCTCCTCAGGGTACAATCGATCCTGAGGGCGGCCATCGCTAAGGTTTTTAGTGGGTAGGTCTCAAGTTTATACTTCGCAGCTTGCTGCAAATGTACGAGTAGGCCCCATCAATTTACATAAGTAGGAGCCACTTTGGTGTACTGCGCTTTCCTTCGCGCATATGTCATCTTCGGAGGGCAGCGCAGACCGTACACTCTCCTAAGGATGTGGCTAACCTCTCTCCATTCAAGCCATAGGCCCCTTATGGCCAAAACTCAGGCTGAGGTTATTTGGTAGACCATGCGATCGGACCGCTCCGGTCGTGTGGAGTCCAACATAACCCTCGTGACACTTGCCGTTGTGAGGTATCCTGGGCACGTTTCGTGCTCCTTGTGATAGATTCTCAGCCTTCCTCTTCTGAGGAAAAGAAGAGAAAAAAAAGACGTTAACAGTAATGTATAAAGCTGGATAATAATAATTTTATAAAAATCTTACAACAGGCAATAATACCAACAAATTGTATTCAAACAAATTATTTTCTAAGAACTAATTAAGGCTTCTGATTAAGGCAAGTTTGCTTTATAACTACTCACGTGTGGTGAACAGTCTATTGTGTGGCCATATTTGTTTCTGAAGGCTGTCAAGTATACGTTTCAACATGTCTAGACTATAGACGGTTCTTAATTACTTCACAACTTCTGTACATAAATTGTGAAGCACATGAAATGTTTGACGTAAGCTCTTTCTTCATTATTGTTTGTGAAAGCTTATAATTGTTATTATTGTAATACATTTTGTAATAGAAAATAAAAAGTCAACTAGTTTTTTCAACAATTCCAAAAAAGGGGGAGGCAATACGCTCAAATTGAGAGATATGACTGTATTTTTAATGTTTCTTTTTTATTTTAAAGGTGGTGCATCTTGTATAATCCCATTTCAATATGATCTGGTCCTGAAAATGGCAGCCATAAAAAAATCCATTTAATAGTTTTTACGTGAAAGAGTAACAAACAACCTTTTTTTTAATGTTAGGAAAATGCGTTACGCATACCCCGCGGCTCGGAAAAACCGCGGGGTTATGTCGGACTCTCCGCGCGCTTGGGGGCCGAGTGCCAGCCAAGTGCGCGGCCTACCGACTAAAAACCTAACAATGCCCCTCACTGACGCCTTGCCGCGAGAGCTTTGATCGTCGGCGGGTCCCCCCCCCCCCCATCAAATGAAGGAGGGGACATGCCAAGGGGAGCTGCATCGCAGCGTGACAAGGTCATGGGAACTCGTGAGAATACTTCCACGAGAGTAACAAGCAACCTACGCACTTATGATATCAGCAGAGATACTGTGAATTGTCCAAAATAGGACGATAAACATCTACCATTTCTGCAGACGAAGTCACAGACGCCAGCTAGTGTATAATAAATATAACAAATTTTTCATCGTAATTTAATGCTGATAAAATAAAACAACATAAATATTCAAAGAAAGCTGTGACGACACAATCAGCAAGCAGAATGAGGCGCTAGTGTTTCCGGCGGAAGTGTTGATACGCTTCCTGTGCGAGGGGAGAGGCAGGGTTGCCTCTCGCTCAGAAATTTTAGGAATTTCAATAAAAAGTCCATTGATTTTGTTTATGCAAACAATTTTGTAACTAGTTTTCGATTTAGACGCTACTGTACTTTTCTGCTGTTTATACAATATACAGTATTATTTGTTAGTAAGAACTAACATTGGAGTTGTTAGACAGACAAAACAGCCTCTCAACGAACATGGCAATAATTGTTTATTTTCTCTGCTCTGAATCGATCAGAGCAGGTAATTCTTTTTTGTGTTATAGTTTAGTCAAATTAAATAAAAATATTATGACACACGGACAAAGCCCTTGTATGTTGTAATCGATTGTAAAAATCGTTTTTGAATAATTTACATTTTTCTGTTCAATATTTCAACAGTAAAGAATAATTAATTTTATATAAGATCCCGTGTTTCACAAATCAAAGAATTAAAAGGACACAAAAAGGTTACGAATTACATAGGTAACTATTTCTTGTACGCGGATTCACACAAGGGAAATAAATCCTACTAGACTATATCTGTTCAGGAATTGGGAGAGCCTATGACGTGCAGTGATTGTAAAAATCCTAATCGAAGAGTTTATTTTTGATTTTAAAAGTTATGAATTTTCTTTCAAAATGGCAACCCTGATCCCGCTGCTGTGCGTATTCGGGAGCGGCGCGCCACCGCGTCCAAGTGCCTTATCGTCCCCAATTTCCTTGCGGAACTATCAACTCTATGAATTCCTGTTATCGCGCACACATGAATTAAGCTTTTGTGTCACTAATACCGACGTTCAGTTTTCTTTGGCTTGTGAATGTCTGCGTGGTATTACCGCGTGTATCAAATCAAATTGAAATCTATGACTTGGTAATTGCTACTCATTGCATCGTTAACACAACGAATCTATGCCGATTCCTGTTTGACAAACAGTAATGGATACAATCATACTGTTGAATTAAATATGTATAAGATTTTGTGGTAAATATAAATGTCACTTAAACTAACATCAATTAAATATATATATAGTTCCAACACTTGTTAATTGGTGAACAACAGCTAGTTTTCTTAGGTTTTATAATAAAACTGGAGTATTTGATAAAGAAAGTATATTTTGGGTTCTCAATTTTAGACAGAAAAAAACAATAAAATATTTGACAGACAGATATAAAATTTTATAAAACGAATAGGCACAAACAAAGTTATCTTTATATTAAAACTCTTATAAAAACATAGAGCTACTTTTATTCAAAAGACAGCAGTCCCCCTCAATAAAAGTATTTTAATATTGATAAAATTTGGATACAATTATAATGTACCTAACATTGGTTATTTATTATAATTAAACAAATAGTCACGCGTGCAAGTGGAAAAGTTAGTGGGGAAGAGGTTTTGTCAGAACATCAGCAACTTGCTCTTTTTGTATTAATATATTTAACTAGCTGACCCGGCGAACTTCGTACCGCCTTAGCGTAGCTTTGATGCACTATTTATTTTGTATAGTTGACCTAATGCTCTTTTAATATAGTCTATGGCTGTGAATGACGTTGACATTCGTATAAAAAAATTGACATTCGTAACGCGCGTTTTTTAAAATATGCAAATTAAATGTATACTTTTCAATATTTCTGAGAGATTCTTAATATTTTTTTCCGTAAGAACCATCCTTGGACTTCCACAAACATTTAAAAAAAAATTATCGAATCGGTTCAGCCGTTCACACGTGATGTGACAACGCGAAACGGGTTTCATATATATAATTTTAATATAGCCCAAAGAACCTTTTCCTTTACAAAGTGATATTTGATATTCAAATGTTTCATACGTTTTGATTGAACGAGAGGATCGGATGACTTAATTGCTGACTGATTGTCTTCATAAATAATCACGACAATTTGGTCAGACATTTACATTTCTAACAATAAGGTACGAATCCAACAGGCTTCGCTAACTGCAGATGCCAGTGCAATGTACTCTGCCTCGCAAGAAGAAAGAGTAACAGAAGATTACTTTTTCCACTCCTAGATTTTCTATCGATTGGATTACCACCCCAGTCAGCGTCTGCATAACCTAATAATATGTCACTATTTTTATGATATATTAATTTAAAGTTTAATGTTGATTTAATATATCGTAGAACTCATTTGACAGACATGACCATAATAGTACATAATAGTAAAAATAGCTAGTATTAAATAATATTGCCATTGAATTTTCCTTTAACTATATTTACATTTATAATTATTTGTATTATTTATATATACATATAAATAATTTACCTGTGAAACGCTTTAATTGTAAGTTGTCAGTTAACTGGGAATATATCCAGCTGTTTATTAATCTTACATTTCGATGCCCTTGCAATTTGTGTAATTAACGCGGCAACAACCCATAAAGACTAATAAAAGTTATTAAAAAAAAATTACTGAAGGAAACCAGCCTTGAACGCGTGTCTCATTGTCCATTGATACTTTAATCCTAACGTGACGGGATTACACGCATTTTATGGATGTATTTACCCTTCTGTAAGCATAAAAATACACTGTGTTCAATTGTAATAAGTCCTATGTAAATATTTCTTGTGTATGTGTCTCATGTGTCTATTGAATATGTCCACTAGTGTTATCATTTCATTGCCACTTAGGAATGAGTTAAATAAAATTGGTTATAACTTTCTCTGTCTATTTGGATGGCTCTATCATCACGGATAGGGTTATTGTTTGTATTGGCCTTTCCTGAAGTCCGGTCCTTCCTATCACGTCAAGCTATAGGGTCATAGGACTTAAACCTAGAATGCCGCCAGTAGCAAGGCAAGGCCCAAACAAACCGGTGGTTAGGGCTGCAGACAGAGAAATCTCCGGACAATACGTGCCGTGTCGAGAATCACTGCTTTTTGTATCCGACCCTTGATCCATCCGTCAAGCGAGAGCCTCTTAAGATGTTGATGGAGACTCTTTGCTATCAAGCCATTCGCAGACACAACTATCGGACAATGATTGTCGAATCAACATCCCACATGGCGGTTATCTCGTATGCCAAGTCAAGGTACTTACTGGCTTTGTCCTTCTCGGCTTTTACGAGGTTCTCGTCATAAGGGATGGTAAAATCGACGAGCATTACACGGCGTTGGGGGCGTTATTATTATTATTGTTATTATTCAAATAAAATTAATTATTTACTAAAATAGCTGTGCTTCCTCCGCGTGGAACAGCATTTTTAATGACTGAGAGTGTTATAAACGTAACATTAGACAAATATCATCAGAAAGCTTCGAACTGCTAAGCTATCGGGAGTTACACGTGTTATTGTGAGTCAACCATAAAAGATAGACATATACTGATATAGGATATTTTATACATAATTTTAAGGAGAACATTTCCGTTGTAAATGATTTCTGTGTAGCTTTAACCACTAAGATTGCACACGCGACGAGCTTAAAAAATGGAGTAACTTCTCCCGTTTGTCCAAAATTTACCTTTACTGCTCTGCTCCTAAAAGTATACTATAACTAGCTCAGGAGTATGAAAAATAATGGTACCAAGTTTCTTTAAAAACCGTCGAGTAGTTTTTCGTTTCTATAACGGTTATACAGACAGACAGACAGCAAAAGTTTTACTGATTGCATTTTTGGCATCAGTATCGATCCCTAATCACCCCCTGATAGTTATTTTGGAAATATATTTCATGTATAGAATTGAACTCTCTACAGATTTATTATAAGTACATACTTATAATAAATGTAATACTTATAGTAAATACTTATAGTAAAGTATACTTACTTTACTTATAGTAAATACTTATAATATACGTAAGGTGTACTCATTTGTAAATAAAATTTGAAAAGATATGATAAAACCAAACAGACATTTAGAATCTTGCCTGTTCTAGTCGTGAAGGCTCCCAATTGCAGAACAGGTGTAGACTAGTAGGATTTATATCGATTGTGTGAATCCGCGTGTAAAAGTATGTAGTTCATAAAAAAGTCAAAATCAAATCAAAATAATCTTTATTCAACATAGACCTTTACAGGCACTTATTGACGTCAACAAACAAAACAAAAAAAAGCTTAAAGAAAAACACAAAAACCTTGTCCGTACGTACGAATAAGGAAAAAAAAATATTGATTCGACACCCGTTCGGAAATTGGGAGAGCCTTCTCGAGAAGAACAGGCAAGAAACTGAAGGTCTATTTTTTATCTCCTCTTTTCAATGTCAATAATTATAATAATATAATATAAAAATACAATATAATATAAGATACAATCATACCTAATACGATTACAGTCGTATGTATGTTTACATACACATATAAAATAATACAATATTATAAATAATGTTACCAAACATGGCTCTATGAATAGTGTCCCTATTCCCAAATAGTGTGATCATTTAGATAGTCACTTACTTTATAATAACCTTTACTCATGAGTGTCTTTTTGATATGGATTTTAAATTTATATAAAGGCAAATCAATGACACTTTGCGGAAGTTTGTTAAACATAGATATAAGCTAAGCTCGTTGTGTCCTTGAAATTCTTTGGTTTGGTGAACACGGGAAGTTTATGTAAAATTAATCATTTTTTACTGATGAAGATGAAAAACCAAATCTAAAAAAGGATATTTACAATCAATTTTTGACGTCAAAGATGCTATTATGATTCGCAAGTCTACGGCGAGAGAACTTGTACGGGAAAGAAACAGGAAGGGCTGTTATTTCTTCCACTGTGTTATGACTCTGTTATGTTATTTTTGATAACTGGACTTTAAAGTGAGTTTATAACAATATGTCTGTATGTCATAGTTTGTTTTTTATATGTTAAGTTGGATATTGTTTAAAAATATAAAATATTCTCTTACACACTGTATTTTACAGAGATGTCAATTAGAAGCTGACCTGAACCCAAATTTAAACAAGATTAAGCAAGTTCACATTATATCTATAAAAGCGTTATGTTATTTTTTTAATGGGTTATTATAAGGTAAGTTCATTTCATCCAAAAGGCAATGGAGACGCTGTGGTTGGAGTTTCTCTACGTGGTCGAATAAATGGTGGAAGCATGGAACTCTGAATAAAAAAACTTGACAGCTAAGACAAAATAATTGGTACAGTTGACAGATACTCTTAGGGAGTGACAAAGATGGATGCTATCGTCGATCGATTTATGCCGACACCACAGATGATGAAATGATGTAACCAGTAGAAGATAAGAGTCAGAAGACAATAACACAAATATTGCACTCCAATTCATCAAAACAATTTTAATGCTACAATGCTACATTGTGCGATCATTAGATAGGTCACATATTTGGCAGCTAACTAAATTATTGTGTTCTCTGTCACCTGTATTCTAATTTTGTAGATAGAGAATCGTCGACGTGTCTGAATGCATTCGATCCCATTGCTACAGTTGTCTTAAGAATTGTCTTTTTTTCTCTTTAGTTACATGAGATTCCAATGATTTTACGATTTCATCTTCTTCATTCAGTAAAAAGATGAAAAGTGACAGATGTAGTCTCACTTATTGTTAAAAAAAACCTTATTGAAAATGTTTCCTATACTTATTTTATTTTTTCGTACATTGAAGAAGAAGTACGAGAGGCGGACTTACAACCTGCAACATGTGAAAGCAATTGTGTACGGTGTACGATTTGCGATTTGCTGGTCAGTATTAATCGATACTTTAGACAAAACAGACATCATAAATTTGTGGATGAAGAAGAAATGAATAAAGGGAATTTAATAAATAGAAACTTCTAGCACAAATGGTTCCACTTGAGACAGCTGGGCATCTTAGGAGCAATTGTCAGGCCCTTGTAGCACAATTAAAATAAATCTTTATTCAACTTAAGCAATCGACGTCAAAAGAGTAAGTTTGAGGGAGCTTTCTCGAGAAGAAGAGACAAGAACCTCTGAAGTTCTATTTGTTTAATCTCCTGTTTTAAATCTTCTATTACAATGTTATTAAAACCTTTACAGTCATATATATAGATAGAGAGATATATAAAATCTTTATTTACAAAACATCTTCATCACACACAAACATAGGAACACCAAGAAACTAAAATTAAGTTTTTCTTAAAACATAAATCAGGGTCTATACCTATACCTATATAGCCCAAACAATTTAACAATATAAAAAATTTAAGATATTCCACAGGAAAAATTATACTTGAAGGATATAAAACTGTTACTGCCTCAAAAGAAATATAAATATTCAGTAAAGAAATATATGTGCCATAAAAACCATTTAACAATGGACAAATATAAAACCTTAAATAAATAAATTGACATTAGAAGTTATAAAAAAAATTTCATGGAAATACTTAAATAGACGTATAAATAAACGAAATAAATAAATCATATTATAATTAAATAATAATCATGTAATAAATACTAGTGGACCCGACAGACTTCGTCCCACAGAACAAAAAGATTTGTAGTGGCAGTTTTTTGTTCCTACTTGAAATGACATACGATGACATTAAATATGTTTGACAGAACTATACGTCACTTTTTTGTCTTCGATTGTTTTGCCAAAGGTTCAAATTGGCTTTAAGTATTAATACAAATTGTTTGTATATGGCAGTAAAGAAAGATTTTGATTTTGCACTTTTTTAAGATTTTTTTAATATTTTCTCTATGTACAAACTCTGGACTTCCACAAATAATTTAAGACCAAAATTAGCCAAATCGGTAAAGGCATTGTGGAGTTATAACATTACAACGAAAAGTGTCATTGATTTTTATATATGTACTAGCTTGTGCCCGCGGCTTCGCCCGCGTACTAATCGTATTTTTCAACCGTCTACATAAAGGGGCTTCTCAATGTGACCCCTATGTTTTATGTACGTATGTAAGTATGTATGTTTGTCCACAATTATCTCATGTTTGAATTTATCTCATGTCTCTGGAACCAGCAGCTAGGGTTGTGCGTTGATAAGTCAGTCAGTCAATCAGTCAGTTTCTTCTTTGATATATCAAGAAATGTTCATGTCCACAATATTCAATCTTAAAATCGATGCCATTTTCGTAATGAACGTCCCAAAAAACCATAAAAACGATACCCATATAGATAGTTAGATATTTCAACCCCATTTCACCCCGATAGGGGAGATGTTATTTCACGTCCGCCACGTTGGATTTTAAAATCATTGTCGTTTTCGTAATCAGCGACCCGATAAACCATAGAAACAATACCCATTGTCGATTTTCAGACTTTGACACCCCATTTCCCCCTTTTAGGGGTTGAATTTTCAAAAATCCTGAAAGACGTGTTTACTCATTTATTGTTAGGAGTACTCCTGTGAAGTTTCGAATAAAATATTCAAACAAATCTTGTTTCTCCATACAAACTTTGACCCCCATTTCACCCCTTAAGGGATGAATTTTGAAAAATCCTTCCTTAGTGCACCCCTACACCTTATAAGGACCTACGTGCCAATTAGTAATCTCTAGACCAGCGGTTTGGGCTGTGCGTTGATATGTCAGTCAGTCAGTTTCTTCTTTTATATATTTAGACTAGCTGTTGCCCGCGACTTCGTCTGCGTAAATTTCGAATTGAATGTTATTGATACACAAATCATATTAATATACGATTTTACCGATTAAAATATTTTTTGGTATAAAGCAATTCCTTGAGGTAAAGTAAACTCAAAGAATTTCTTTATATACCACATTATTCGTTTTTCCTTCAGGGGCTAAAAAAAACAATACTAAATGTACAGACAAAATATTTTTACTGTCTTAATATATGTATAGATTGTATCATGATGATGAATTGTCTTTAGATTTTAAAATTTCCATGTAGCTTATGTAAGATGGTGTACATTATAATTCGCAATATTATCATGCCTTGAGTTCATTAAAATGACGATAACTTTTTTTTAATGAACCGATTTTGATGAAACAAAGTTTAGATATTATTCTGAGTTAAAACAAAGCAAATAGTGAAAGTTTCAAGCAAATCGGTTCAGTACTTTTCGGAGATAAACGTGAACAAACATACAGACAGAAAGACAGACAAAAAATTCCAAAAAAATTTTTTTGCTTTCTAATAATCTATTTAAGTGCCCCTCTATCCATTTCAGTCAAAAATACTAAATGTACAGACAAAATATTTTTACTGTCTTATTATATGTATAGATATAAGATAATTAAGAAAGTGATAATACAATAAAAAATACAAAATAGGTACAAATTTTTATATATCAGTAAGATAAAACATCCATATACAAATAATTTTAATACACTATTTATAATTAATATGCAAAAGATAAACATAAGTAAGACAGGTCTCTCACAAGATAGGTGGACGATTTGGTAAGGATCTCAGGAAGGCGCTGGACGCTAGCAGCGCAGCACTGTTGAGTGTGGAGCTCATTAGGGGAGGCCTGTCCAACGGTGGGCGCCTATTGCCTAAAATGATGATGCCCACATGAATAGAAAAGAAAAATCTATATAAGATCCTTTAGCTTTCCTTTCAGTTCATAGTCCAAAAAACAATAGGCGCATAATACGTCGTTTATACAAGAAAAGCAAAATTGTTTATGGGCGTGAGATTGGAGAGATGCTTTTTTGGTTATTCTCTACGTTCTTAAAGCTAGTGAAAACAAAACACTAGGGATTCCTGGGGGCTTTTATCGTGCAAAACATCCCATATTTACTTTGCTCTCCCTCTGTTTGTTGTTGCAACCACACAGGTTACCGAAACAAGCGGCGAGCTCGGAACTCAAGGTTCTATTTAACTTTGGAGTTCATTGATAAGTCTTACATGTCCGTCTGCTTTCACGGTTGCTTTCGAATGATTATGTGAACCTTTAATTTAATGAAGCTGGTTTGAACATGCATTTGAATAAGGGAAAATGTGTGACGATAACAAACCGCGTTTAGTGTCTAAATTATAAAAGTATACGTCACGCTAATGTAAGCTATTCGAAACAATTACGCAGACAAAGTCGTGGTCACCAAATAGTATTTTAATATTTCTTACACTCACACCAATTAACCTAATCTAAAAAAGTAAGCACTGTAAGGCTTGTGTTATGGGATTTAAGGTAACGGATAGACATACATATATTAAACATATATAAATTCTTGATGAAATACATATTTACAACCATCACTAAGATACAAATGCTCGCATTCATTCCACAACATCTGCCCCCACCGGGACTCGAAGTCAGAAGCTCAGACACTTTGAAACCAGTGTACAGTGTCCAAAATATGACGATTTGATGCCGATACTTATTTTCTACGCCACGCTGATATAAGCTACCTACTCGAAATACTAATCCTGCACAGACGATGCTATACGAGATACTATAAAGAATAATCGAGTACACGAATTTTTCTGCTGTTGAAATGTTGCTGAAATGTTTTTATTTTGGTAAAAGTCTTTATCTACCGCCCTTAGTACAACTGTCATTAAAAAGGAATTTCTTGTTTCAAAAAATGTGTTATCACTTACTATTACAAATTGTCATACATCGACATTAATGAACTTCGGCTGATATTCCATTAGTGTGCAACATTCCAAGTCAGCGCTGCTTATAATAAATATCATCTCTGCTCGGAGTTCGCTCCTCAGCCTCAGGCATTCAGCGCATCTCAGAAACTTTATATTAGTCTCGGGATTCTTATTGTCGCATATTAATTAGTTCTTCATTCTAGTTGAAGGAAGCTGCCGAACTGAAAACTCCTTGCTTCGAGGGACACTGACTCCTGTCTTAATCACTTGACGTACTTCGCTGGAGTGCAAAACAAAATCGTCGCATTCGTGCAACGTGTGTGAAACTTTAAGCATTTGTCAGACTATCGCCTTACTCGCCGCCCGTGAGGGCGGGATTAAGCTGTCCTTTTGATTGGCGCTGACTCTAAGTAAATTCATCTCATATCGTTCCGTTTGTTGTTTGTATTTGAGGACAGTATTTAGTTGCTTAAAATAATTGCATAACTTTATTCTGCGATCTTACTCGTATAATATCCCTACTAAGATTATAAACGCGAAAGTTTGTATGTATGGATGTTTGTTTCTCCTTCACGTGAAAAATTCTAAATAGATTTTAATGAAACTTTACAATTATATAGCTTATAATACATCAGAATAGTACATAAGATGAAATATATATATACGTGGGCCCTTTTTTTTCATCCTCCGATCGCTCCGTACAGTAGACGTTACGCGGGCAGAAGAAAGCGGGCATGCGCTGTAGGCGACAGCGCAGCTCTCACACTACACACTCCGCCATTGTTGACATTCAGACGTCAGTCGGCATTGTGCTACAGCCACGTAAACATGTCCGCCAATATTGATGCTCCCGCCAAGTGTGAATTGCGAAGTACCAATCTTTTGGTAATAAAATTATTGTTTTATATGAACTTGTCTTTTATTTATAGCCTATCGGAGGTTGAAAAAAAAACGGCCTGCGTATATATGTATATAGATATACTAGCTGTTGCCCGTGACTTCGTCTGCGTAAATTTCGAGTTGAATGTTATTGATACACAAATCATATTAATATACGATTTTACCGATTAAAATATTTTTGGTATAAAGCAATTCCTTGAGGTAAAGTAAACTCAAAGAATTTCTTTATATACCACATTATTCGTTTTTCCTTTAGGGGCTAAAAAAAACAAATGCTCTGCACTGGTATCATGATGATGAATTGTCTTTAGATTTTAAATTTCCCATGTAACTTATGTAAGAATGGTGTACATTATAATTCGCAATATTATCATGCCTTGAGTTCATTAAAATGACGATAACTTTTTTTAATGAACCGATTTTGATGAAACAAAGTTTAGATATTATTCTGAGTTAAAACAAAGCAAATAGTGAAAGTTTCAAGCAAATCGGTTCAGTACTTTCGGAGATAAACGTGAACAAACATACAGACAGACAGACAGACAAAAAATTCCAAAAAATTTTTTTGCTTTCTAATAATCTATTTATGTGCCCCTCTATCCATTTCAGTCAAAAATACTAATGTACAGACAAAATATTTTTACTGTCTTATCTATACATATAATAAAACAGTAGGACCCGGTGTGTCTGTACATTGAAGATAATTGACAAAAATGGAGTCAGGGCGATAAAAGAAAACTAATGAAACACAAAAAAATTTTTTTTTAATTTTTTGTCTGTCTGTCTGTCTGTCTGTCTGTCTGTTTGTTCGAGCACATCTTCGTAACTACTGAATGGATTTTTATGCGGTTTTCACTAATGAAGAATGCACACTCCCGGGCAGTGTATAGACTTTGTTTCATCAAAATCGGTTCATTAAAAAAAAGTTATCGTCATTTTAATGAATCTATACTAATATTATAAAGAAGTAAAGTTTGTGTGTTTGTATATTTGTAAGGGGTAATCTCGGGATCTACTGAACCGATTTTAAAAACTCTTTCACCAATAGAAAGCCACATTATTGCGGAGTGTCATCATCATCATCATCATCATCATCATCATCATCGATTTTAAAAATTCTTTCACCAATAGAAAGCCACATTATTGCTGAGTGTCATCATCATCATCATCATCATCATCAGCGGACGGCGCGCGATGGCTTCGGGTTTAATTCCGTTCGCTTTCGTGCTCGCTTCGGGGATTATTAATATTATGCCCAACGAAGTGGGCGCGGGTCAGCTAGTATATAATAAGTTATATATATTCTTATATATATAATATGTATAGATATGTATGTATATATATATATATCGCCCTCGAGCGTGATAGCGGAATTCACAAAATAAAAACGACAAGTGACGTGACGGACGAAAGTGAAGTTCATGTCGGTAATATATGAGGCCCATCGTCACATCAGTCATTACCAACCGGCAGTTTGACATTAGATAGCCACACATAATTAAACCGGCTTACCGACAGATAGTGTACCGCGTGGACACAGATAGTGAAACCTTGTGGAAGTAAAAGATAGTGGACCGACACTACCTAGCCGACATATATATATATATATATCCATACTAATATTTTAAATGGGAAAGTGTGTCTGTTTGTTTGTCCGTCTTTCACGACAAAACTGAGCGACGAATTGACGTGATTTTACGTGGAGATCTATCTATCTATCTTAGGGGCCGGGGTGGCTACCGTGAGGTGCCAACGCACTTCGACCCATTATGGGTCTTTTGTGCTACCCCATTAGTTCCTACTCCTTAATGTCGTTAGACAGTTACTTGACCACCGTCAGTCCAATCAATCGTGCTCAAGAGCCTGATTATGTCCCTTGGTGGCATTACCCTAAAGTCGTTGGGTTTTGGGTATCCAATCCCTATCAACCTTTGCCTACTTCCGGCCAGAGCATCGCAGTTGCACAATAGATGTGTCATGCTCTCCTCCTCGGTCTTGCAGGCCCTGCATAGAGTGGTCTTAGTGAGGCCCATCTTGTGCAGCATAGCTCTAGTACCAAAGTGTCCTGTAAGGGCACCAAGCACCAGGCGGGTGTGGAGCCTACTTGAGCTAAGTGTGAGCTCATGTACGTGGAGATAGTTGAAGGGATGGAAAATAACATAGGCTACATTTATCCCGGAAAAATTGACAGAACGCACGGGATGTGTAACAAAGGCTTTGCTCAAAAACTACTGCACAGATTTTCATGCGGTTTTCATCAATAGATTCTTAAGCAAGAATTTGCGGTATTTTTATCTCGGAAAAACGGATAGTCCCACGGGAAGCGCGATAAAGCCTTCGCGCCATAAACCGACTTCCGCGCATATGTATCCATGGGAAACGCTATGACCCTTAACCCTCTGTAGACTCAATCCCGAAATCCACGCGGGCGAAGCCGCGGGCAGAAAGCTAGTATATAATAAATTAATAAGTGAAGTATACTCGTACATAGATACATTCTTTATTGCACAAGTTATTCATTTATAAATATTAAATCGAATATATTTCTATCAGTAATTTTGATGATTGTTTTTGAGCCTCTTGCTAAAGAGCAATGGCAAAAAATGACTAATTATTTCGCAGCGAACGTAAATGTGTGATTTATCAAAAATGAAATTTCATATTTTTTACGATATAACAAACTTCTTAATATAGAAAGAAAGAAAGAAACAAACTTCTTAATATACCCTTAATATATTATTATTTAAAGAATATCAAATGATAAACGTGTATTTATTAAATAAGTATATATTAGTAATTACATTCTATCATTTATAGATGAGCTATACTGTGGAAACTTGGTAAGTACTAAGTACATGCATTTATTTATTTATTTATTTATTTAATCTTCATTGCATAACAATAACACAATCGGCGGACTTAACGCAACAAGGCATTCTCAACCAGTCAACCGGAACAAATGTTGTAGACTAAAGTGAGGCGATGGAAGAAAGATTAAGACATAAATAATTATGTAGTATTCCTATAAAATAGATATATGTTAATTATACTAAAGATATAGAATAAATATTAATGAATAAATACATATAAATATATATACATAAAATATATAATAAATAAATAAAATATATACTAATATTATTACAGCTAGACAGAGACAGAAAAGTGATCACGCACTAATCTCTTAAACGTGGTTTTATTATCAGCGCGACGGATATGTATTGGAAGATTATTCCACAGACGTATAGCGGATACAGTAAAGGAATTGGTTACGAAGCCGGAGTGATGGACGGGAAATTGAAGGGTCAGGTTATCACTTGAGCGAAGGTCACGCTGGTGAGAGTTCCCCAGAAACTGAAACCTAGATTTTAAGTATCCTGGAGTATGTGGATCATAAAGGATATTAAATAGCAGACGGACAACTCTGACATTCCTACGCTCGCGGATAGGCAGCCATTTGAGTTGGTTTCTATAATCCGAGATGTGGTCGAATTTACGTAAACCAAACACAAAACGAATACAGCTGTTAAGCAAACGATCTAATTTGTTCAAAAGATGTTGATTAATATCAGAAAAGCAAACGTCAGCATAATCTATGATAGGGTGAATAAGAGCTTGTACAAGCGCGATCTTTGTGCTAAATGGGAGAAAGAATTTAAGCCTGTACAGAGACCGTAATGCGTTGACCACCTTGCGAGAAATCTCATTGACCTGGTCCTCCCAGGTGAGAGAGCAATCGATAAGAAGGCCTAAATTCTTGACTCGAGGTAGATACGGTAAGCAGTTGCCGTTAAATACCAAAGAAGGCATTCGGTGAACCGCATTAAGATTTTCATACAGAAATAAATAAACAATACATTTTTGGAGTTCTCCATACTTAGAACTGAAACTCAAATTTGTGTGGGATATGTATGTATGGATAGGTCTTCAAAAATGATATTGTGGTTTCTGTAATGTATGGTAGATTTAATATTATTATGTATGTCGGTAGTTTGTATTATTGTAGTTGAAATATTATTATGTATGTCGGTAGTTTTAAGTTAATTTTAATATAAATACGAGCACATCTGTAATGTTTGTTAATCCTACAATAGACGTCGCAAGATCAACACAGTCTTTCATTATTCCTGCCCGCTCCAGATTCTTCAGTGGCGACGAGGATTATTCTACGAATCGAAGCGCGATATTAAGCTGCAAAAAAAAAAAAAAGAAGAAAGTAAGATGTCGATTGGAAGAATAGCAGAGTTTAATGTGCGCACGGAGAATTGGAGATTGTACGTGGAACGACTCGAGCAATACTTTGTTGTCAACGACATAAAAGAAGATAGACAAGTGCCGACGTTGATCACGGTTATGGGAGCGGAATGTTACGAGCTGTTGGTAAATTTGTGTACTCCAGAAAAGCCGACGAGTAAATCTTTTAAACAGCTTGCGGATATTTTGGAAAGGTACCTCCAACCAAAGCCGAGTATATTATCAGAGCGGTATAAATTTCGTCACAGGAAGCAGGGTAGTGATGAAACTATTTCTGAATACGTAGCCGTGTTAAAGAAGATGTCGAAGACTTGTGAGTTCGAAAGTTGGCTAGAAGAGAGCTTACGTGATCAAATAGTATGTGGGATCAAAAGCGAAACTATACGACAACGCTTATTTACGGAGAACAAGATGGATTTCGCAAAAGCTTATGCCCTATCTGTGAGTATGGAAGCAGCGGAGAAGGACGCGGCGACAGTGGAAGGCCGAACAATGGCAGAATGTGATAACACAGCATCCTGTCAGGCAATCGCGGAATCGTGTCGAAATAAGGGACCGACAAGACTGACGACCAGTGGCGGCGGTGGCGAGTTCCGTGGCCGCGCACGGCGCGCGCGGGGCAATCGGCAGGCATCGGCGGCGTGCCTTGGGCGTGCTGCGTTTGGCCAGCGGGCGAGAGAGAGCGCTCCCCAGCAGGCATGTCGGGTATGCGGTGCGGATCACGACGGGTCGCAGTGTCAGTTTTCTCACTACGTATGCAGAGTTTGCAATAGACGGGGGCATTTACGGCGAGTCTGCCCCAATCTATCAAGTCACTACGCCGTGGACGTGACACCAGCGATTCGGGAGGATCACCAGCGATTCGGGAGCATCGACGAGGACAGCGATGAGGTACCACTAAACCAATTATCTTTTAAGCAGTGTAATCCAATAATGATATCGCTTAATATAAATGGTCACGATATCGAGATGGAATGTGACACTGGTAGCGCAGTGTCATGTATAAGTTTAGTACTTTACAAAAAATTATTTAATAACTTAGAAATTCAAAAAAACAAATTTGCACTTACGATACTATACAGGAGAGATAATAAAACCGGTGGGTGTTATAAAACCTATAGTAGGGTATATGAATATTAAAAAGAATTTAAATTTATACGTTATAGAAAATGCGAAGACGTCGTTACTAGGCAGACAGTGGCTTATGGCGTTAAATATTCAACTGCCAAGGTTCGAGAGTTTAAATAAAGTGAATTATCATAGTTTTGACATAAATGATTTTAGTTCCAGATACTGTGATGTGTTCGCGGATGGTCTGGGTCGTTTCACGGGCGGCCAAGTGGGCATTCACTTACGAGAGGGGGCGCGGCCGGTGTTCATGCGCGCGCGGCCGCTGGCATACGCGCTGCGTGCGCCCGTGGAGCGTGCGCTGGATCAGATGGTGCGCGACGGCATCCTCACTCCTGTAGACCGCTCGGACTGGGCCACGCCCATTGTACCAGTCGTCAAAAAGGACGGTAATATTAGAATTTGCGCTGATTATAAATTAACTTTAAATAAGGTTATAGAAGTCGACCGTTATCCGTTACCCAAGGTGGAGGATTTGTTAGCACGTTTACACGGTGGGGAAAAATTCAGTAAAATAGATCTGTCACAGGCGTATGCACAATTCGAATTGGACGATTCTAAGAAGTATACAGTTATAAACACACATAAAGGCCTATTCATGTATAATAGACTCGTATTTGGATTATCGTCTAGCCCAGGAATTTTTCAAAAACATCTCGAGCAATTGTTTGCTGACATACCATATGTAGGAGTTTTTTTGGACGATGTCATTATTTCTGGGCGAGGGGACCTGGAACATCTGGATAATTTAAATAAAGTTTTTGAGCGTTTGCGGAATAATGGACTTAGAGTAAAAAGGGAAAAGTGTGCATTTTTTCAAGATAGTGTAAATTACTTAGGACACGTTATAGACAAAAAGGGCGTGCGCACTTGTGAAGACAAGGTCAAAGCCATTTTAAATACCAGGCCCCCCACAAATGTTTCAGAGCTACGATCTTTTATTGGTATGGTCATGTATTATTCAAAATTTATTAGAAATGTTAGTACTACCTTGGCGCCTTTATATAATCTATTACGGCACAATGTAAAGTTTGAGTGGAGTTCAGAGGCTGAAACAGCATTTACCTCAATCAAACAGAGCTTAGCTTCTAGTGAAGTTCTAGTACACTATTCGTTAGAGCAACCGTTAATTTTAACAGCAGATGCAAGCTGCGTTGGAATAGGAGTGGTTCTATCGCATATTACACCAGATGGAGAGCGTCCTGTAGCGTACGCGTCTCGCTCACTTACGACGGCTGAGCGAGCATACGCACAAATAGATAGAGAAGCTTTAGCTATAGTGTTTGGGGTTAGGAAATTTCACCAATATTTATATGGCCGTAAATTTAAACTGAGAACCGATCACAAACCTTTGACATATATTTTTGGTAGCAAAGTGGGTATACCTGTTATGGCAGCGTCTCGATTACAGAGGTGGGCTATTTTGTTATCCGGGTACACTTATGAAATAGAGTATGTGGCATCTAAAAACAATTGCGCTGACGCTTTATCTCGATTGTCACAATCGGAATCTAAATCACACATACGCAAGGAAGTAACATATATAAACTTTGTTGAGAAATTTTTACCAGTAACACACGATGATGTCCGGATGGCTACGGCAAAGGATATCTTACTTAGTCGTATTATGTACTATATTCAATCGGGCTGGCCAAGTAAATGTGACGAGGAAGACGTTAAACAATTTTTCAATAAAAGGAATGAATTGTATTTAGAACGCGGTTGTGTTATGTGGGGTTATAGATTGATTGTTCCTCAAAGCCTCAAAGAAAAAATATTAATGCAGTTACATAGCGGTCACATGGGTATTGTAAAGACGAAATCTTTAGCTCGCAGCTATGTATGGTGGCCAAACATAGACTCCGATGTTGAAGCACTCTGCAAGCAGTGCGAAACGTGTGCGGCGGAGGCGTCGGCTCCACCGCACGCCCCGCCAAAACCGTGGCCGTATCACATTCAGCCATGGAGTAGGGTACATCTCGATTTTCTTGGGCCATTACACGGAAAAATATATTTAATATTAGTAGATGCCAGTTCGAAATGGATTGAGGTGTTTGATATGCCCAGAACGAATGCAGCGACAGTAATTAGAACACTTAGAGCCACATTCGCACGATTTGGACTACCCAAAGAGGTAGTATCAGATCAGGGACCACCATTTACAAGTTTAGAGTTCCAATGTTTTTTAAAGAATAATGGTATTCGGCAGTCATTTTCGCCCGCTTATCATCCTTCATCAAATGGCGCGGCAGAAAACGCGGTAAAAATATGTAAGCGGGTCATTAAAAAAGCTAATAGGGAACTAGTGGATATAGATAGCGCATTGCAAACATTTCTACTAAGCTATAGAAATAGTATTCATAGCAGTACGGGTGAGACCCCCGCTATGTTGCTTCAGCGACGCTCACTACGTTCGAGGCTCGACTTATTACGCAGCGTGAGTGCTCGCGAGTTGTGCGTCAGCCGCGCGCAGCACAGCCAGCAACAGCACGCGGGCGGCGTGCTGCGAGACCTCGCGCCTGGCGAACCAGTGTGGGCTAGAAGTTTCCGTCAACCAGATAAATGGTTGAAGGGCACAGTTGCTAATAATCAGGGTACTAATAGATATGTTGTGAATAGCGGTGACGGTCGACTTATACCTAGGCACATAGATCAAATCAGACGCCGATCAAGGATGTCGAATGTTCCTTGCCCTTCTGGTACAAATAGCGATCAATTTGAAGGTCAGGTCAGTATTGGCAGTGAGGATGCTCTAGCGGATTCCAATATACCCGATGTGGGAAGCAATGATGATGTTGCAGAGGCAATATCAGTTACAAAAAGTAACAGTGAGATATCTGTGCCAAAACCAGTGGAGGACCCCTCTGAACCTACTTGTACGCCCGTGAGTCGCCCCCGGCGAGTTCGTAAACCCGTACTGCGCTATGGGATAGATTATTAATTTTTTGTAATATATTATTCATTAGTGTTAGCAATTACATTTAAGTTGGGAGGTGTAATGTATGGTAGATTTAATATTATTATGTATGTCGGTAGTTTGTATTATTGTAGTTGAAATATTATTATGTATGTCGGTAGTTTTAAGTTAATTTTAATATAAATACGAGCACATCTGTAATGTTTGTTAATCCTACAATAGACGTCGCAAGATCAACACAGTCTTTCATTATTCCTGCCCGCTCCAGATTCTTCAGTTTCTAATTTTTTTTTTTAAACTGAATATATTGCGCGACGGTTCCAAATTGGAAAAATGTGTAACCCCCCCCCCCCCCCCGCCACTGTAACTTCTAAAATAAGGGAAGGCTAAATGTAATGTACATTTTACCTTTCATACAATTAACTCAAATATAATAAAGAAAAACATTTATTTAGATGTATTGTGGTACGGAACCCTACGTGCGCGATTCCGACTCGCACTTGGTCGGGTTTTATAGATATGCGTCGTAACCCATTTATGCGACTGCCGTTAAAAATATCCAAATTTCGCTTGCCATAATAATACCGAAAATATGATATAATAAAAAAATATTTTATTCAGCACATGCAAAATAATAAAAAAAATACATTGCAAAAAACGCTGACGGGGTCGTGGTAGTGTCTGCCAGGGTTTCCGTGGCCTCGTCGGGCGCGATGCAGTTCTCCTTTGGGATGACGCGCTCGTACTCAGGCGTAGTGAGGGAGATCGCTAAGGTTTTTAGTGGGCAGGCCTTTCCCTTCGGGGGAGGAGAACCCCACATAACCACCGATTCCCGGGGTATGTCCACAGCGCAACAAAAAGAAGGTACAGGTGCCACGGGGTACGAAGTCAGATAACCTCCTTATGGAGCATCCTCGGCAACGTCAAATGACGGATAGCACGCCCCGCAACAGGGGGGCTTGAGATGGCCGGGTCCAACATGGCGTGCCGCTTCTAAAGGGCAGTGGTGGAGTGGCGAAGCCCCCCTTCTTATATTCTTATAAGGGTGGTTGTTGTCAAGGAGACCCATTTTGTGTCGGAGGATGGCCGGACATGTCAGGCAACTTTGTGGTGGCTCGTTGTGGGCGCCAGTCCCCTAAATGAACGGTAGCCTAGGTGAAGCAACTCACCGACAGCTCGCCATGAGCTACCCTGAGGGCGACTGATTGCGCTGATTGGGCATTTATTTTGATGATGATATATGTACTAGATACATATATCAAACACCTTCAAGAAATAACGGTTTAATTATTTAAAGCAATGGAATACTAGCGTGACTTTTAGGACTTGCACTCTTCCCGACTGACTGAATACTGTCGCTGACCAAGTCATGTCTAATCATTACACCTTTTAAAATCAAATGTGCATCTGTGTTCCGCCACGTAACTCACTATGCTGCCATCTATTGGGTAACGTCACAAACTGAAAAGAGATCCGCAATCTATCATCATGGTATAACTCAAGCATGAGAAGTAGAATTACATATTTATATTACAATGACTGCGTATAATAACTTCCTACGCACTTATATAACCATTAAAAAGTCAACTGATTCTACATATTCGCCTATATTTAAAGCACTTTTATGATATCGACAATAAAGAAGCATTCCAAGAAAATTTGAATTATCAAAGCACTTTATTTATATCAGAGAGATTATTGTTATTTGCTCTTTTTGTGATTCCACGTTAACTGGAAAGTGTGGGTTGTTTTTTGACTTTGTTCTCGTACACAGCCTTTACAAGTTTCTTGTTATCCATGTTTTGCTTAAGTACTGGTTATGTTTCTTGTTAACAGTATAAGTTTAAAAGCAACTCTGTCCGTCTGTCGCTTTCTCAAATTACTAATGTGACTTAAATGAAATTTGCTACACAGATATTCTACTTTCAATGAGAGAAAATGGCTTTATGAGGATGAAAGTTTGTAAGCGAAATGCGTCACTCTTAAACTTATTTTGTAAGCTTCTGATTCTGATCTGAGATACTCGTATAAGTAAAAACCATATTCAAAGTGCTTTCACATTTTACCGGAAGGGAAAATTTAAAAATAGGTGGAAGAAAGATTTTCATTGAATCGAGTCATTGTGTTGTTGTGAGGAAACTTCTGTCTATAAAGGCAGAAATTATCTTACAATTCAGCACGTGTTTAACAACATAGCTTTCTGCAAGAGGATGTACGTTAATTTCTGTATGCATAATGACACCAAGTTTGGTTGCAAAATGCGAGATTTGATTTCTGTGGTTGAAAGATTGATTGGTTCGCTTTTGACTAAATATATTCTATTGTTTTTTAATAACTATCATAATATTATTGTAAGTAAGCCCCGCTTAACTTCCACTTAACAAAATAGCTATTTATAGCTTATTACTAACGCATTACCGATGTGAGCGACGGTGGCTTTAGAACGACAGACAAGTGAGCTCAGTGGGCCGCGAAATTAGAATTTATAAATCGCTCTTTTGGACTTGGAAACTACACAAAGGTGACACCAGCCAGACAAATTGAACGGCCTACAGGCAGATTAATATTAATAAACTAGGAATAAAATAAGACCATCTTAATACATCTTTGGTTGGTATTTTATTTTTCCGTTTCTTTTAGTTTTCTTTCGTAACATCGACAGCTTAATCTTAAACGGATACAATAGTTAACTTAAATAAGTTCATATAGAAAAGTCTTTACAGATTTTCAAATTATAAGTAATTGTATTGTAAAGTTCTAAAGCCTTAATAACGTAGTCATATATATACATATAAATATGCAATTCTACTTCTCATGCTTGAGGTTATGCCATGATGGTAGATTGCGGATTTGACTACTGTCTCTTTTCTGTTTGTGACATAATCCAATAGATGGCATTACAGTGAGCCACGTGGCGGAACACAGTTGCACATTCGATTTTATGAAGTGTAATGATTAGATATGACTTAGTCAGCGACAGTATTCAGTCAGTCGGGAAGAGTGCAAATCCTAAAAGTCACGCTAGTATTCCAATGCTTTAAATAAATAAACCGTTATTTCTAGGTGTGATATTGTTCACAACAAAAAATAGTTGCGAAATTGAAAGTCGTGTAATTTTTTTTTTTTTTGTTTTGACATAAGCTATAAATACAAGTAAGGCTGTGCGTGTTTATATGTGTATATACTTATATAGGCACATTAGAATCGGATACAGCTAAAAATCAAAAGGAAACTACACTTCAATCAATTTATTGAAAAGTAAAAAATTTTGATATGTTTATCTTCTTATATATAAAAATGAATCGCAAAATGTGTTGGTAAGCTGGTACAATTATGGTATTAACGCCTGGACCAATTTGGCCAATTCTTTTTTGTTAATGTTCGTTGAAGTTCAAGGAGGGTTTTTACAATGAGGAAAATTCGAATAATTATCGGAAGTATCCTAAAAACAGCCCTTTTGATTTTCCCATGCAAACGTTTTCTAACTAAAACGTACAGTCGAATTGAGCTTTATTGTTATTGTATAAAGTTCATATTGCAAGCACTCACTGTTGTCTAAGCAATGAAGGTGTGTTCCTAACATCAAAGAG
Source organism: Scirpophaga incertulas (assembly GCA_036419045.1). Lineage (NCBI taxonomy): Eukaryota > Metazoa > Arthropoda > Insecta > Lepidoptera > Crambidae > Scirpophaga > Scirpophaga incertulas. The sequence continues at coordinate 6,274,823 of CM071626.1, read as the reverse complement.
TCAATTTTCACTTTATCAACGCTACATATAGTTGCAATTCAATCATATCTATCAAAATGCGTTGGAGCGCAGAATACATCGTTGGAGGATTTAATGTCACGTTCCAAAATTGAATAGCCACAAAATGTAATAGGTCATGGCTATGCGACATTATCTATAAAATAATTAGGAACAAAAAACTGCCACTGTACAAATCTTTTTGACAGGACGAAGTCTGTCGGGTCCGAACTTAACATTCTAACATTCTACGTAAGTCCATGCGAAATTCTCTGATGATGTTATTCCAAAACTTATATGTACGCCCCGACTTCGCACGAGTGCAACGCTGATACTAAATACACTACAGAAAATCTGTGAATGTTGTGTAAAATAAAAATTAAAAAAAATGTTACTGTGGGATATCCATAAGAGATAGACATGTTAATATAATGTTCAGACTCCATAAAACTAGCTGTTCGTTCTTGGGGAAATGTATATCTATGTTTAACAAACTTCCGCAAGGTGTCATTGATTTGCCTTTATATAAATTTAAAAACCATATCAAAAAGACACTCATGAGTAAAGGTTATTATAAAGTAAGTGACTATCTTAATGATCACACTGTTTGGGAATAGGGACACTATTCATAGAGCCATGTTTGGTAACAACATTATTTATAATATTGTATTATTTTATATGTGTATGTAAACATACATACGACTGTAATCGTGTTAGGTGTGATTGTATCTTGTACTATATTGTATTTTTGTATTGTATTATTGTGATTGTTAACATTGAAAAGAGGAGATAAAAAAATAGACCTTCAGAGTTTCTTGCCTGTTCTTCTCGAGAAGGCTCTCCCAATTTCCGAACAGGTGTCGAGTCAATATATTTTTTTTCTTTTTTTTTCCTTATTCGTACGTACGGATAAGGTTTTTGTTTTTTTTTTTTTATTTAAGCTTTTTTTTTGTTTTGTTTGTTGACGTCAATAAGTGCCTGTAAAGGTCTATGTTGAATAAATATTATTTTGATTTTGATTTATATCTTGGCGGAGTTGAACCTTTTCAATGTGTACAATAGTTAGTACATTATTTTGATAAATCTCGTAGGGTTCAGCCTGCGTTTGCAATGTAAGCGGAAAAAATGTAATTATTTACGACGTCACATTAGAAACCTCAAAAATAACAGTATTTCTCCACTATTTAATGGATATTATTATACATATAAACCTTACTCTATCTATTAAAAAAAACCGCATCAAAACCGTTGGGCAGTTTTAGATACAGAGAAAGCGACTTTGTTTTATAATATGTAGTGATGTGGCGCTTAAATTGAAAAAGATACAATCTTTTATATACAAGCTGAAAAAAGAATCACTTATTTGACGACTTATTACACATATAAGTGTGTTTCTCACTTAAATATTGGTACATTAAAAACATGTGCGTTGCTCTGGAAATAAGAGAAACAACACTTAATGTTTTTTATTTTAAAATTAATAAAAGTTTTTATTGTATTATTATATAGTTTTAAATCTTTGACTTTTATGTCGATTGACGCTTCTTCAAGTACTGTACTGACAAAAACTTTGGGTAATCTATGGTACTGACATTTCAGCTGGCATCAACATGAAGATTATATAATAGTACCTATAACTAAAATTAATGAAAATTAACACAGATAAAAAAATCTTGCAGAATCAAAAGGTATAACAAAGAAATAGTATTATTTGATAATTAATAATCCATTTCATATTGAAGATCTGCTTTGTAATTGCAAGCAACGCCGATAAGCGAAATAAAATTAACCGCGCTTAGAAGAAGCGCGGAATTGCTCCCTTCACTCCTTTATTGTTCTTGGAACAATAAGCGGAGTTCTCCATCGAAGTCGCCTGCCAACTGACTCGTATTAGGGCTATTGTCGACTATTAATTTGTTGGCCTCAAAAGGCTCTTATTGTTTTAGTCGATTCCACTTCAATTCGGTTTATAAATAAATCAATTTGGACTATCTTAAAACATCGGGGCTAAATTAATATAGATATGGTTTTATTGGAGCTCAACGAATCATTTTTATTTAAAAATCGTGCATTTCGTACAACTTCTTTAAAAAAAGAAGACAAACTTTGAATCTTCTTTTTGTTTATATCTGAACTAAAGTTTAAAGAAAATTACATACTTTCCATACATTTCAATCCTTACAACGTCTGTTCCGCCATAAAAAGTAGCCAATATAGCCAATAGTCGTTAGATTATCTGTGCACTAAATTTAATTCTGACTCAAAAACGCTACAGACGGATAGACACAACAACACTAGCATTCATAAAATTAGTAAGGTTTTTTCAATTCATTTAAAACTATAAATTAACATCTTAATGCTGTTTATCTAAATTAGTCTTAAACGGAGATAATAAAAAGCACAAAATCTTAACACAATATTGTTTTTCATATATTTTGTATTTATATTTAAAATGAAAATAATCAATTTAAATATTTCTGTTTAATTTTTTTTTTCAATTAATCCATCCTCCGTAGTCGAGAGTCATAATACACCGGTTTTAAATTGTCGCCATCTCTTAGGTCCCGAGTTCGAATCCCGGTGGGTGCCGATGTTTGTGTGATGAATACGAGCATTTGTACCTTAGTAATGGTTGTTAAAATATATATTTATATCAAAAATATTTATATATGAACAATATATGTACATATGTCCCATAATAGAGATCCCGTAACACAAGCCGTATAGCGCTTACTTTGGGCTAGGCTAATTGGTGTAAGTGTAACAAATACTTATTTATACTTATATCTATACTAATATAATAAAGCTGAAGAGTTTGTTTGTTTGTTTGTTTGAACGCGCTAATCTCCGAAACTACTGGTGCGATTTGAATAATTCATTAATTAAAATTTAAATAATTTTTTGTTGGATAGTCCATTTATCGAGGAAGGCTATAGGCTAAATAACATTACGCTATGACCAATAGGAGCAAAGACAGAGCGGTAAATGTGTAAAAAACGGGGAAAATTATTCATTTTTGAAGGCTTTCTTTGCGTGCGCTGCGAAAACGGTTCAAGATACACAAAAAATATGTATGAAAGAATTATTCCTCTATACATGATCTATGTGGGAAAAACCAAAAATCTGCCGGAAGTCACTATTCCACGCGGACGAAGTCGCGGGCAAAAGCTAGTCTTAATATATAGAATTCACAACTTAGTTAAATTTTAAGGGAAATCTTGTATTTATGTGACCGGCTACCAGCACACGTTATGTTCTCAAATAACTATTTTCGTATTCGTATTTTTTGTATCCGTAACTCTGCGAATTCGTCTTCAAACTCTGACCAAGAAGACAATGAGTATATGCGACCGTGTTAAGACTTATTCGCAGAAATCCAGCTCATCCTGTCAGCTACACTTTCCACTAGGAAACCATTCGGAACAAAAGTCAATTCAGTCAGAGTATTTCGGTGTGGCTCGCGTTTAAACATAGTATCGCCCACGTCGCTCGCACGCCCAAGGAACGTCTCATGAGTGGCCAGTCCCTTCTACTTTCTCACCGCACATACACGCTTCAGGTCAGTGAATTAATGATAATCTATCAAAAAAGCGAATTTATCCGATTCTAGTTCGTATGTATTTTGCTCTGCGATCTGTTGTTCAGTTTTATCGGCTCGTGTCCTCAGTTCATTAGTTTTTGATATTTCAACAATCGCAGTCAATCCAGCGCCGTTAGCTTCAGTGGTGTGTGTATTTATTTTTAAATATACAGTTTGAGATTCACTGTGTTCATGATACAATACATCGCGACGTACAAAACCCGGTTTTCGTTACTAAAAATACTCCCATATCGAATGTTTGCGAAATCTATTTTGAATTTGTTGCGTTGATTGACACGGCGCCTGGTATTTGGGGAGGTTGATTAATCGTTCAATCAATTCAATTCTATAATATTGTTATCAATAGAAATATGGACGTTGCTTGTTGGGTATGTCATTTCTTTCTTTTCCGCGTCATCTTCCAGTTTTTGTCGTACACAGTTCATGTTTATATTTCTCTTGATTTTGAGACTATTATTATCATGATTATTATCGTTTTGGCTTTCCAGCATCTATAATCAATTTTGCTTTTCATATTACGTCAACACTACGTCTATTTAGGAGATTTATTGTAACGATACTACAAACAATATTGGATTTCGGATTATCCCGTATAGCTTTTAATTAAATCATTATTCCAAATTACATTTCTAATATTCTCCCGTTTTATTTATTTTTAGTTGCTTATTAAATTTCGTCGTGGACTACGGAATCTGTTTTGTCTTGAATACAACAAAAGTGTTTTGTTTGATATGAAAACGCCTTATTGTATATAATTTAATTGATAACATTATAATTAGGAATTAAGTATTATTTCGTTAAGTATTTTAGTTTTATTTATAAATACACTTGTTTACCTTCTATATTTAAAATATTATTCGAATAGGTACATGTTTGTCTATTGCGTATTGTTTATTAGTAAGTTCTATTTTAGCTATTCTTAGAGCAAAGAAAACCCATTGAATTAACCAGTTTTTTTTTATTAACAATAAACCTCTGTGCTCTGCCATTTTATTACCGCTGACGCTATTCTCGTATCGTACGAAGATTCTATAATCTTTTTATAGGTTACATCATTCAGATTATGTCCGTCTTGTTTGTAAACAAATAACTTTAAATCACTTTATAATAAGTAACGTAACTGTATTTGATTTACAATTTACGATTACATATTAAATATGGCGATATTCTAGTGTCTAAACAATTACATAAATTAACATTAACTATATTGTTTGTCTTATATTTAATTCTGTTAAAAAGATTTGTAAAGTGGCAGATTTTTGTTCCTACTTATTTTATAGATAACTAGCTTTCTGCCCGCGGCTTCGCCTGCGTGGATTTCGGGATGGGGTCTATAGAGAGTTAAGGGTCATAGCTTTTGCCCACGGCTACATATGCGCGGAAGTCGGTTTATGGCGCGAAGGTTTTATCGCGCTTCCCGTGGGACTATCCGTTTTTCCGAGATAAAAAAATACCGCAAAACCTTGCTCAAGAATCACTCTATCTATTGATGAAAACCGCATGAAAATATGTGCAGTAGTTTTTGAGCGAAGCCTTTATTGCGCATCCCATGGGATCTGTCGATTTTTCCGGGATAAAAAGTAGTCTATGTTACTCGGGGATAATGTAGCTTTCCAAAGGTGAAAGAATTTTTGAAATCGGTCCAGTAGTTTCGGAGCCTATTCATTACAAACAAACAAACAAACAAATCTTTCCTCTTTATAATATTAGTATAGATATCGCATAACCAACCAAATTGCAAAAAAGATCCAAATTAACTATTACATTTTGTGACAATTTTGGAACGTGACATTCAATCCTACAACGATGTATTCTGTGCTCCAACGCACATACGCACACTGTTTTGATAGATATGATTGAATTTCGACTTTATGTAGCGTTTGTAAAGCGCAAATTGACTCTTTGATGTTAGGAACACACCTACATTGTTTAAACAACAATGAGTGCTTGCAACATGAACTATATACAATAACAATAAAACTCAAATTTACTGTTCGTTTTAGTCATAAAACGATTGTATAGGAAAAAAGAGCTGCTTTTAAGGTTTTTCCATAATTATTAATTTTTTTCTCGTAATTCCGTAAAAACCATCCTTGAACTTCAACGAACATTAAAAAAAAAATTTGACCAAATTGGTCTAGGCGTTGTTTAGTTATGCGCTTACTAACACGTTTTGCGATTCATTTTTATAAATAAGATTTATCAGATTTGTTATTTCCGTTCCTATGGAAAAGACTTAGGCCAGTATCGTGTGATTTACCAAATTGAATTGTTCGTTATTAGTAGTGACTCAGTGTTATTGAGTGACAGCTTTTTTTGGAAACTTCTGTCAATTACAATTTTACGGTTCATGTGACGGTAATACAATGTGCATTATTAAATCTGACGCACTGACAACTTTATATAAATTGTTTTAATTGAATTTTAGATATTTATTGAATAATAAAAAAAGGTTCAAGATTTTTCTTTTGTTCGTTTATTAAACTATTAACAGCCAGTGTAATTGTTATGCAACTCTTAAACTCTTTTTGTCTTTAAATCACATATTTGTTTGATGTTAATAATGCCTGCGTTCGTTAAAGCCGTAGAACTTATGGCCAAGGCTAAGGCTGTGTATAGTCGGTAGGTCAGGCTGGTCAGACCGCTCTGGCCACCGCGACACATGTTGCCGTTGCGGTAGTATCCGGGGCAAATTTCGTACTCTTCGTGAGCCTATGTTTAACGAAAATATTTTTTTATCGAATTCCCCAAACATATTTTTTGGATAGATGGAGGACAAATTTTACAACTAAAAATAATACAATAACATCTATTTACATATCAACACGATAAACATATTGTATATACACATGATCATTCAATTTATATCATAAAAATTCAATTTAAGCATCTTCTACCGAAACCTGCAATCGTTACTACAAATAGTTTATTTTTAGACGTACAACTCACTTTAGAATAAACGCGAGGATTAGTCATTAATATGTAATAATTTAATCGACAAGACACGAACCACGAGTTTTTAGAGAATAAATTAAAATAAGTTCCAATCCAAAAAGAGCGAACTAATACAATTTTCTTGGAGCCTGTCCTTATTGGACGCGATCATGTCAATTACTTTGAAGCGGCGTGTTCTTTATTCAAATCTTGGCAACCACGTCATAGGTCAACTTCCAATGAGTTCGTCATATCTCCCATGACAAGATCAAACGAGGCGAGAAGATATCGCCTTTGGTTATCTTACTGCATCACGAACTAGTGACGACGTTGTATCCCGAATGAGTCAGTCTCAATCTATTCACCTCGTGGAATCTGCCTGCTGTAATTATAGGAAAAATTAAGGGTCGTATCATATGATTTAAATTAAATAAACCGCCGATAGCGGTAGATGTTATCTACCAAGGACCTTGGCTTAGTTTGGTCGATAGATTTCATCCGTCGATTCAGTCAGAAGTGACCATCACCATGCGACTTGGTTGCGGTGATATCCGTAAGGATTCTTAGCCTCTGCAATCATGAGGAAAAAACAAAGCACTTGCACCATCCGTAAACCGTTACGGAAGAAGCAAGGAAGCGAATAAATTAAATAACAAACAGAACTGTATAAATTGCTGCAAATCGTGAGCCAGTCCGTGCGGCTTGGAGCGATTTTCTAGTTCACTCGTATGAAAACACTATTTGGCTGTATTACGTGACAATTCGCCTAGATGTTGTCGTTGTTAAATATTTTGAACACACAATATTGCTAGTTCAATATTCAGAAAGCTACGCATCGTGCTGAGCGGAGCTATTCAATTCAATTCAATTGTCTAACCTACAGTCGGGTCAATTTAATAGGCCACATTTGACATTTCATTAAAATTCCTCAACTAACCTTGTAATGGCGGACATAAAATATTCAATATTTTTTTAGTTTGGAAATGCACAAATGACCGTTGTTACAATGTTGCGTTCAATGAAGTCTATACGTAAGTGATGTCCCTCAAAAAATCGAATGAATGCAATGATTACTTGTGAAGGGATTATTCACCATGAATGTACGGAAGTGAAAGTTGGGTATGGAGAAAACGACATGAAAGCAGAATAAATGCAGTAGAAATGAGAGCTTTGCGGAGTATGGCAGGAGTAAAACTGAGTGACAGATTGTATAATGAAGTGATTAGAAAGAAATGTGGTTTGAAAGAGGATATCGTGACAAGAATAGAGAAAGGGATGCTTGGGTGGTTTGGGCATGTGGAACGGATGGATGAAAGTAGACTGACCAAAATGATTATGAAGCTGGAGTGAGTGGAGATACGGGACGAGGAAGACCTAGGCGAACATATTTCGAACAAATCGAAAGTCTCCTCAAAAAAGGCCAGGTCAGAAGTACCCGCAATCGTCGAGCATGTATGAGGAATGTTATGAAAGTAGATGAAGCGAAAGAGATATGTAAAGACCGTAGCAAGTGGAAAGACGTAATCTCTGCCTACCCCATGGGAAAAAGGCGTGAGTGTATGTATGTAAAACATGTTGTTCTTTTGTTTTATAATAAAAAACAATAATAACTTCATAAACAGAGAAATAATTGATGTTAAAAAATTTTAAGGCAATTAAAATCGTAAAATATATTAATGCAGTACCTATAAAAAAGAGCGTATTCCCATTTAAAAGGCCGGCAACACATCTGTTGTTGCGAACAGCGATAATCACTTACCATCAAGTAATCCATTTGCTCGTTTGCCTATTACAGTTATTGTGGAAAAGTACTTTTTTTATAAGATAGGGATCTTATAAAAAAAGTACTTTTCCATAATAACTGTATTCGATTCACATATGTTTGAAGTAAATATCGATTTTTTCACCATAATCGGAGTGTTTAAGCAGGTCACCTCACTATGAACAAATGTCAAATGTGGCCTATTAAATTGACCCGACTGTAGTTACATCATGATTTTGCTGTCGTTTGAAATAATTTTACTTAGGTTTGACATAATTTTGGCGTCAGTTAATAATCGATAAATTTCGATTCTGTATATCGATTTAGCTAGGTCGTAATATATCGTTTCATTATTACTCATTTTGTAATAACCTCGTCGACTGACTACATCGTATTCATTTGTGTCAATTTATTCTAAAGCAATCCACTTTCTATATTAGAAATCGAATTTCGTATTTTATGTATTCAATTCTGACCAATGAATGGTAACGTGACCTATTTTTGAATGTTCTATTATGACGGCAATTTTAAACTGTCAACCGGTGTCAAAAGTTCATTGAGTCTGACCAAAGGATGGTGACCGAATCTAATTTTAAATATTCTATTATGACGGCAATTTTAAATCATAAACTGATTGTCAAAAGTGCATAGAGTTTGACCAATGGATAGTGATGCGATCTATTTTTGAATGTTCTATTATGGCGGCAATTTTGAACTGTCAACCGATTGTCAAAAATTCATAGAGTCTGACCAATGGGTGGTGACGCGATCTATTTTTAAATTTTCTATTATGGCGGCAATTTTGAACTGTCAACCGACTGCTAACAGTTCATAGAGTCTGACCAATGCGTGGTGACGCGATCTATTTTTAAATGTTCTATTATGGCGGCAATTTTAAACTGTCAATCGAGTATCAAAAGTTCATACAGTCTAACCAATGAATTGTGACGCAATCTATTGAAATTTTGCGAGAAATAAAAGGCTGTGATGTGCCTTATAATTTGTATTGTTCACTTTTTTATTCATTCCAATGTTCTTTGAACAATAAGGAAAAACTATTATATTTTTTTTATATTAAGCTAGCACTACAGAGTCTAGATACTTTTTACTACTGTAAATAAATGTAAATGCTGAAAGTTATTCAAACTAAACAACTAAACTAAATTCTCAGCAGGACAAGAAATGAGCCGTGTGGGCAGAACCAGGCGCACGCGCGTCTACGATTGTAACTACAACAAAGGGGAGAGCTACTACCGACCAGTATTGGATCGGCTAGACGGCAAGACACCAGTAGCCCGCGAGCCGGACCGCGACCGGATCCGGTCAGATGTGGAAAGTCGCATCAAGAGCGCACTTGATGACATAGAGGCGCCGCATGACGAGCTGTTCGATTCAAGGGGTGCGCGTGCGCAGCGAGGCAGGCCATTGGCTTCAGCGTTTGAAGAGGACGAGTTTTCTGATGATGTGCGTAAATTGAGATGTATTTTTTAGTTTTACCTAATCAAAATCATCTATATTCAACATTGGCCTTCAACATAGGTGGAAGAACGATTTGGTGAAGGTCGCAAGTAGTAGTCAATTGGTAGATCTCACAAGGTGGGAGAACGATTTGGTAAAGGTCGTAAAAGGAAGTAGTAAGTAAATTGTAGCCTATGTTCTTATGTATAAGCTATATTATTGTAAAGTTTATTTAAAACCCGTTTAATCATACTATTAACACACGTGGAAGAGTCGTCATGAAATCGCAGAAATAATATGTAACAAAGCTAGATTAAAATTACAGTGATTCCTGGGGACAATACTCTTTCGAATTGACATAATTAATAAAGGTGAGTGGACAAGGAAATGACACCTACGTACAATATTTCGCCTTCGTCGGAGATAAATTATTACCGTTAATTAACAGGAAAAACTTCGAAGAAACCGATGGAAAATTCCCCGCTCGTCATATTACAATATAAATACTCGTATATGTTGCCAAGTCAGTTTTTCTTTTCATCGCGACGCCAATATTTTCCTAAATGCTTTTCTCCTATTATGTATTCACATACTGTTATTTCTTATTTCTTGGAAGTTGAGCGACCGACCGACCGACCGACCGATAATGGTATGTAACAAGCCAGTGTTCAGTGGGTTCGTTAAAATCTTTCGGATATGTTTATTAGCACAGACTATGCGAACAGGAATTTTTATGACTACAAATCTAGATTGCATTGAAATGCCTTAGTACGCAGCTTATAAAAAACAAATTAATTAAGCTTATTATACTAGACAATGATCTAAACGAGGACAAGCAAATAAAAGCACGGACTACGAGTCCGTGGCTATAATTAAAATAAATCTGTAGAAAGGTCAATTCTGTACATGATATAAATTTCCAAAAGAACTACCAGGAGTTGATTAGGGATCAATACTGATACTAAAAATGCAATCAGTAAAATTTTTGTCAGTCTGTCTGATAGACAACCGTTATAGAAACAAAAATTACTAGACGGATATTAATCGATTATTATCGAATTATTGTTATTAGTACCCGCAATCATCGAGCATGTATGAGGAATGTTATGAAAGTAGATGAAGCGAAAGAGATATGTAAAGACCGTAGCAAGTGAAAAGACGTAATCTCTGCCTACCCCCATGGGAAAAAGGCGTGAGTGTATGTATGTATGTATATTAACGACACTTGGTGAAATTATTTTTCATGCTCATGAGCAGGTTATAGTACACTTTTAACTATGCTACAATCAATAGGAGCAGAACAGTGAAGGGAAATGTTGAGAAAACGGGAGAAGTTACTCCATTTGTTAAGCTTCCGTTACGTGTGCAACCTTAATGGTTAAAGCTACACAGAAATCACTTATAACGGAAATATTCTCCTTAAAATTATATAAAAAATATCCCACGACAGCATATGTCTGTCTTTTATAGTAGACTCACAATAACACGTGTAACTCCCGATAGCTTAGCAGTTTGAGATTTGTGATTATATTGTCTACTCTTTTTTTTTTTTTTTTTTTTTTATATGCTAGGCGCGGCAGATGAACCTCCTCCCGCCTGATGTTAAGCGGTGAAAGAGGCCCAAATGAGATGACAGATAGGATAGTGACTTTACTCCACTCTCCTACCTGCCCTATCCCTGCCGGCCCAAAAGATGCCTTTTCACGCCTCTTTTGAAGGAACCCATGTTGTAGGATGTAGGAAACACATACGCAGGCAGAGAATTCCAAGTGCGGGAAGTACGGCAGAAGAAGGAATCTTGGAATTTCTTAGTGCGGTGTGGAATGGGGGACGTAGTGTACGGATGGCTCCGAAGACCCTTACGTGTGTTTCTATAAAGGAAAGGAGAGGGAGGGATAAGGCTAAAGAGTTCTTCAGAGCATTCCCCATGAAACATCCGATAGAAGGCGCTAAGAGAGGCGATATCACGACGAAGTTGTAGAGGCTCGAGGGTGTTGGTTGCCTCTACATCGCCGATTATGCGGATTGCGCGCCGCTGCAATCTGTCCAGAGCTTCAAGAAGGTATTGAGCGGAGCCGTCCCATAGGTGCGAGCAATATTCCACACAGGACCTGACCTGAGTTTTGTAAAGCAGGCAGAGTTGGTCCGGGGTAAAATACCGTCGCACCTTGTTCAGGACACCGAGTTTCCTTGAGGCAGTGGTTATGACGGACTCTATGTAGTCTCTGGTATTCAGATCGCAGCGGATGCTCATACCAAGCAAGGTGATGATGCTCTGGGCGGGAAGAGTAGCGCCCTGAAGACAGGGAAGGGGAGGAAAGGTGACTTTTTAGCCGAGAACGCGCACACCTGAGTTTTCTTAGCATTGAACTCAACGAGATTGCTGGAGCCCCATTCGGAGATGAGATCCAGCGTCCCGTTGAGCTCAGTAATAAGGTTCTGCCTGTCCCTACTAGTATTGTCTCGCGTGGCCCCTGAGCTTCCATGATATCCTCCGTGCACTGTACTATCATCTGCATAGCAATGTATACTACCCAGGGAGAGCATGTCATTGATATGCAGAAGAAACAATGTCGGGGATAAAACGGAGCCTGCTTACGTTCATAACACTCTCAGCCATCCCTCAATAAAAAAAAATACCTTATCAACTATTCTATAAAAAGTATCATACAAATAGGAATAGAACACCAAAGTTATACATGAAAATTAAATACGCAAATGATAAGCCATCGCGCGTGAATACTGACTCATGCTATAAGGAAAATGCTACCTAAAATTACGATTCCACGCGGACGAAGTCGTGGTCACAGCTAGTACAGATATAAATCTGTATTGGAAACTAACGCGGCATACCAATTTTATTATCTGACGTGTTGAACAGGTTGCACCGACTAATGTCTCAGGCAGAGGGTTGCACCGCACCCTACTCTAAGGACCGGTCGTTCTCACTTTAAGCCATTAGGACTATGGCTATAAACTGAGTTTGGTAGGTCACCACCGTGGCACTTGTTACGGCCATGAAAGTCTCAGCCTCTTCTCTCCTGGAGGAAAAGAAATACAGAAACTTGGTCTAAACGTCAGAATAAAATTAATCGTGTTAATTCCCATTCATATTCTATATTGAAAGGTCAGGTTAAGAGCAGCACTCAAGTGATAAATCTCATGTCACAATGTTTGTGCTCAATGAACTCCTAAACTACTTAACCGATTATAATAAAATTCGCACACCATGTGCAGTTCGATCCAACTTGAGAGATAGGATAGTTAAATCTCAAATGAGTGTCATCATCATCATCATCATCATCATCAATTTAAAAATTCTTTCACCAATAGAAAGCCACATTATTGCGGAGTGTCATCATCATCATCATCATCATCATCATCATCATCATCATCATCATCATCAGCGGACGGCGCGCGATGGCTTCGGGTTTAATTCAGTTCGCTTTCGTGGCTCGCTTGTGATTATTAATATTATGCCCAACGAAGTGGGCGCGGGTCAGCTAGTAATTTTTAAAATATCTTAAATTAATTTATAAAACTACAAAAATTTGGTTCCATATTTATTTGCATGAGACATTATTAGTTTTGAAAAAAGACGTTTTTGAAAGTATCAAACGAATTTAAGTTCTCGTCTCGCCAAAGACTTAGCAATAAATATATAGGCCATATTTGTTTGACGTCACTCCTATCGGAACTAAACCCCTATTGGAATTCAACGCGCAGTCCTTTTAAGTACAAGGAAATGTTTCTTGAGGGTTCGAAACGCGCCAGTGCACCGCTATTCAGCTCATGGTGAACTTACACCATTAGCCCTTTAAGAAAAGTTTATTTCTTCACTTTATTTTCATCATCTTGCAATGCTAAACATACGAAGTTCCTATGTAGTTATTGCATTGAAAATAAAAAAAATGGTTGCCTGTAAAGTCGGTTTTACGGGCGAAGATTTTACGTGACAACGTCTTTTTCTCGGTAGAATATTTATTGATATGAATATAATTAAATTGCACAATAGGAACAAGGAATTGAATGAAAAAACTCAGTTTCTCAACTTTTGTGTCAATCTAACAATTAATCAATCAATCATAGTTTACGATAATGAAATATCAGTGTACAATTATTTACCTTTATTGTTGTAGTTGTTGTAAATGACGAATCTAAGCACTCCACATTTTCACTACAGACACAGCTGACGATACTTTAACCACACGTGTGAACTTGTATTATGACGCTTTCTTGTTTTTCCAACGCCAAGAACGTTCGAGAAAGACAAAGACAGAGACACAAGCATGCGCCGATTCAATGCGCCTAATTCTCTAGTGCTGCGCGCGCGGCAGACCGATCATAGTTGAGTGGGAGAGAGACGCAAGGCATTCGGCGGGCCTCTCTCTCGTTCGGTGACTCATCGTAACGTTACCGAGCGTTACACTTTTTCATAAGTGACTCCCAGCCGCAACCTAATTTAAGACGTTGTCACGTCAAAAAAAATAACTTTGTCTCGCATTCACGCTAAAACTGAGACGCCTGAGAAAGGGCATAAGCTACATTTTGATAAAAAAGAAGTGTAAGGACTTACATTTTGTAAATATTTTTTTAAATCTAGAAGATTGAAACTTAATTTTTAGGTTTTCGTTTATATATAAATATATACAACACTCAAATAATTTACCTTGAAGAGGGTAAAAATAGGGGATGAAAGTTATTATATGAATAGGCCCACAAATTACTGAGAAAAGACGTAACTTTTTAACGCAAAAAAATATCTGTAATACATTGAAATATTTGGTTGTGAAACATTTGTGATTTGGTGTTAAACATAATTTTAAGGCTTTTGATTACACATAAATAACTATGACAAAGTTTGTAAACATTTTACCTTAAACATTGTAAAAATAGAAGATGATAAATTTATTCGATTAGAATTACAAACCAAAATAAATATATTCTTTTAATATTTATGTATGACTTCTATTTAACAGTGGTAATTTTAAATAAGGTTTTATAATTGTATATCTTTAAACAGAGTGTTTCTTAACGCCAAACTTATTTAATTAACAGAAATGTATATATGCATTTTGCATATAAATTCTCTTTGGTTCCTATTTTTTTTTTCTTATAAATAAAAGCGTGACTTTTCTTTGCGAAACTATTAACTTTTGATTACCAAACTGTGCGGTAAACGAATTTGATACATACTGTTACGAGCTGGGGTCAGTAAATTAAACGGCGGTCTACCAAAACACTAAACTTTTATTAATTATCACACTAACTTCACTAACTTCACTGAAAGCACTGAAAGTCGCTTCTTAGTTCTCCAATATCACTTAGATGTTTTCGCACTGTATCGCAAAACAATACTGCTTCCCGGCGGCCGGACACAGCCTTATATAGTCCCCTAAGATACTTGCCACTCTTGCCAGAACATTCGCGGACACACTCGAATGTGTAGTCCAATGCGTCGTCGCGCGTTCGAGACGTTTCGAGTATAACTGTCTCGATACTCGAATATTCTCGATACACAATACTCGAATATTCCCGTACTATCTTTCTCGAATATTCTGTGTTTGTCTATCTCTTTCTAATGATGTTTTCTCATTCTAATACTTCTCGAATGTTCTAACTATCTCTGTCTCTTTCTACTATTGCTATCTCTTTTACTCCTATTGAAATTTATGTCCTTTTACTGAAGTAGGCTTAATGGCTCATAAGGGGTCCTGAAAACGCCTGAAAACGGGTTTTCAGGTTATTGCGGCATTGGATAGAGGGTAGCCTGAAACGTACTGAAAACATGTTTCAGGCGCCTGAAAACTACTGTAACTTGGGTGTAATTTAGATTTTTTAGTATGTGAAAGAGCTACTTCTGAAACGGCCTGAAACGACGTTTCAGCCTGCTGAAAACGTTTCTAAGTCACAGAAAATCACTTTTGAAGTTTTACTAAGCCACCGGCGTAACACTACCCCCTCCTAAGACATGCTCGTCCCGAGCATCATTATTTCCGTGGTATTTCGCCAGTCGGTCAACGTGAACAATCTTACAGGGACTACGTGCATTCTGCTGTATCCGGTACGTGACGTCGTTGATCCTCTTCAAAACTCGATAGGGTCCTTCCCATTTGGCTTGAAGCTTCGGAGATTTCCTTTACTGCGGACTGGATTTTGTAGCCACACAACGAACCCTCTTCAAAGCCCTTGTTGTTTACATTTCGGTCGTAGCGGGTTTTTCATCTTCTCAGACATCTGTTGGCTTGATTGTCTGACTTGCTCGTGTACGTCGTTCAACTTGTTGCGCAAATCATTCGCGTACTCGTTATATTCCGCGGGGCGTCAGGTGGAATTCCAGTAAGTAGATCCGCAGGCAACCGTAGTTCTCTACCAAAGTTTGCAAATGCTGGTGTCACCGAAGTACTTTCATGGACTGCGCTTCGATATGACATCAGGAATGGTTGGATGTGCTTGTCCCAATCCTTTTGCCTGTTTGACACAACCTTTGCAAGATACCTCTCCAATGTTTGGTTAAATCGTTCCACCATTCCATCAGATTGCGGATGGTAAGAAGTGGTCCTCGTTTTATGGTACCCATAACTCGACACATCTCTTGAAATATTTGAGACTCAAAATTTCTTCCCTGATCACTATGAATTTCCAAGGGTACTCCAAAACGGCAGAAGACTTCATGGACTAATTTATCCGCAACTGTTGAAGCCTCTTGGTTAGGAATAGCGAAGACTTCGGCCACTTAGTGAAATAATCCATCACAACCATGAAGTACTTGTTTCCGCATTCACTTTCCGGAAATGGTCCCGCAACGTCTATGGCAATCCTTTCCCATGGTGCACCAACGTTATACAGTTTCAATGCACCTCTGCTGCGTGTATGAGGTCCCTTTACTGCAGCACAACTAGTACACTTGCGGCACCAATCTTCAACATCGTCACGGCAATTTATCCAGTAAAATCGTTCTCTTATTTTCAACAGAGTTCTCGTCACTCCCATATGACCTCCCGAACATCCGTTATGGTACAGCTGTAGAACATCCGGTATCTTGGCTTTGGGTACAACCATTTGTAGATGACAACGGTCTCCTCGAGCGTTTTCCCATTTGCGGCACAAGACTTCATCTTGGATAACCAGGCTGTCCCATTGAGCCCAATAGCTCTTCGTGATGGAACTCTTCGACGCAATATCACTCCAGGCAGGTTTAGGAGTACCGGCTTTGATCCATTCGAGAATCGGTTTGATGTCTACATCATACTGCTGAGCGTGCTGAAAGGTTTCTTTCCATTCATTGCTAAGATCCGTGTTTAGCATTCTCACAGGTAGGTCTGCTTTTGCCTCTTGTTTTACGCAGTGCTTGCAGTCTTCAGAGCAAGGTCTTCTTGACAAAGCATCTGCATTACCATGAGATCTTCCACTGCGATGTTCAATCACGAAGTCATATTCTTGAAGTAACTCGATCCATCTCGCAACTTGTCCTTCGGGATTCTTGAATTGTAATAGCCACTTCAATGCAGCATGGTCAGTACGCAGATGGAATTTTCGACCAAGCAAATATTTGTTGAAATGCTGCAATGTTTTCACCACTGCCAGTAATTCTCTTCTCGTGACACAGTAATTTCTCTCAGGTTTGGACAAAGATTTGCTGAAGTATGCTATAACAACTTCGCGATCTCCTTTCCGTTGCGACAATACACCACTAGCCCAGTATCACTTGCGTCTGTATCCACTATGAATCATTTTCATTATCGGGATACCCCAGAATGGTAGGTGTGTTACACAGATGTCGTTTCAGTTCTTGAAATGCGACGTCACAGTTTTCATCCCAGCAAAAACTTCTCTTTTCTTCCGTGAGTTTATGAAGAGGCTTGGCAATGTCGGCAAAGTTCTTCACAAATCGCCGGTAGTAGGAACACAAACCCAAAAATGCTCTTACTTGTGTCTTGTCTCTCGGAACTGGCCAATCCTTTACGGCGATGATCTTCTGCGGATCTGTCTGGACACCCGCTTCCGAAACCACGTATCCTAGGAAGCTCACTTGTCGTTTGAAGAAGGAACACTTTTTAGGGCTTAACTTCAGGTTGGCGCTTCGAATTTTTGATAGCACCCGTTCTAGATTCTGAAGGTGTTCTTCAAACGTACGGCCCACGATGATGATGTCATCCAAATAGACCAGACAGGCTTCTCATCAATCAATCCGCTGAGTACCAGCTCCATCAGCCTTTCGAAAGTCGCCGGTGCATTACACAGCCCGAACGGCATCACTTTGAACTGCCATAGTCCCTTTCCAGTAGAAAATGCAGTCTTCTCCTTGTCCTTAGGGTCAATTTCTACTTGCCAGTAGCCACTTTTTAAATCTAACGTGCTGAACCACTTCACTCCGGTAAGCATATCCAGCGTGTCATCAATCCTGGGTAATGGATAGCTGTCCTTCTTTGTGTGTCGTTCAGGCGGCGGTAGTCAACACAAAAACGCATGCTGCCATCCTTTTTCCTAACAAGCACACGGGTGAAGACCATGGCTGGACGAAGGCTCTATAACACCTTCCTTCACCATTCCTTCATCATGGTCTCCACTTCCTTTTCCCGTGCTATCGGTAGTCTTCTTGGTCGCTGGCGGATAGGCAATTCGTTCCCAGTGTTAATTCTGTGTTGAACTAAACTCGTCTTCCCAATGTCCTCGTCGTTAGTAGAGAAAACATCAGCGTACTTGAGTAACATCTTCTTAGCCTTATCTATCTGTTCCTTAGACAAAACGTCTCGACAGTCTTCCAAAAGTTTTGACACGCTGATTCCTTCCTTTTTGTTGACATTTGTATCAGTCGTGTCTTGACAACGACGCAACCAGTCTACCTCCTCACTCGTACCAAGTAACATTCCCTTTTCGATCACGTGTTCTTTATCGTCAAGATTCAGTACACGAACTGCTGCAAAGCCAGTGGTTCTTACCAGAGTTCGTGCCATCTTCCATGGCTGGTCATGATCTAATCTTTCAATGAGTACATATCGATGTATCTTCCCAGAATTGTAAGGGAGACTAACCGGCACAATGGTTTCTGATTTGGGGGTAGAGCGGTTTTCTTTAAGCTATACACTTTCCCGGTGTGGCTCCTTCCATGAACAATTCTTCTCGTCCACAACTCATAATCCTTGCTTGATGTCGATCTCACAACCATTCTTCCTCATAAAGTCTAGTCCGAGAATGCAGTCATCGACAATATCAGCCACAATGACGTTGTGCAGGTAAACTTGATTACCCAACTTCAACTCCACCTTCTGTTCGCCTCGGACGGGTATGTGCTGACCGGTGGCGGTTACTAAATTTAATCGCTCCAGGCTGTTGTTTCTGAAGTCCCTCAGAAACCGATTCGCAAGTTGGGAACTGACAACCGTGCGAGAAGCTCCGGTATCGATTGTCAGCTTACATGGCCTTCCGTTAACCTCGCCATTGATGATCAGGCTGTTCCCATCGTGGGCTTGTGAGATCGAAATCCTTGGGGCTCTGCGAACACCAGCCAGCACTCGCCCCGCAGTCCTGGCGTTTACTCGTTTTCCCTGCTGTTGTTGGACAGCGCTATTAGCTGCCCTGCTCTCCTGAGGCCCATCTTCATCATTCCCTGAGCTACGCTTAGGACAACTTGATCGGAGGTGTCCCTTTTCGCCACAAGTGTAGCATCTAGGGCTGTATCCCTTGAAGCGGTCACGCACAGGTGTTGCAACTACCTCCCTGACACGGTGAGACCGATGGTCTTGCCTCACAGCTTCTACTTCTAGAGCATGGGCCAGGGCGTCTTTAAGGGTTTCGTGGTGCCGAGTCTCACAGCAGCTCTCACTTCGAGGTCCCGAATGCCGTCGACAAAAGCCTGGACAAGGTTGCCCACAATTAACGTCGGTGCGGACTGGTACGCTTTACGTACCAGTTTTTCTACCTCTAGGGCCCATTGTTGCAGGTTTTCACCAACACGCTGAACCCTATCTTTTAGCTGGGCCGAAACACATGTTCAAGGTGTGCGTCGCCGTATCTTGCCTCAAGCGCTTCCAATAGTTCCTCGTAGCTCACCTTCTTGTCAAGAGCTTCGAGGACTGTCAAGGCTTGATCTCGGAGGCCTAGCTTGAGTGCGGTCATGGCCTGGGCTTTAGTCCACCCATTTGCCTCCATTACAGCCTCAAACTGTATTTTATAGGCTGACCACGAGGAACTCCCATCAAAAGGTGGCACTTTGAATCCTCGCACCGAAGGAGCGGCACTGACGATAGTGGCTGTCCCATCTCCGACCTTCAGATTACCCAAAGCCTTCTTGACATCGGCAATCTCAGATTCAGCTTCGGTGAGACGGTTCTCGTGTTGCAGAACCTTATCTTCAATCACTTTGACCTTATTGCCGAAAGTCGCTTGGAGATCTTTGATCAGGACCATTTGTTCTTGGCCGAGCTGCAGTTGTTCCCTCAAAAGGCGAGTCTGCTCCTCTTGACGGCGGGCCTGTTCCTCCTGACGGCGGGCCTGCTCCTCCTGACGGCGGGCCTGCTCCTCCTTATCACGCTGCAACTGCTCTTCCAGACGGCGTGCTTGCTCCTCCTGACGGCGGCCTGCTCCTCCTTATCACGCTGCAACTGCTCTTCCAGACGACGTGCTTGCTCCTCCTGACGGCGGGCCTGCTCCTGCATCATCGCCATGAAAGCCGCCCAATCTGGTGCGGAAGCCGACGTTGAGGGAGTGGCTTCCATAACTGACTGCTGGTCCTCGTCAGTTGGCGGCTGAGTAGCTCCGAAGCGTCTCTGGTCGGCTTCCTGTTGTCGCTGGCTTCTTGTCCGGATTCTTCCTTCCGTGTCTTCCTTTGGTAGAACCGGCATACTGATCCCACTTCTGACACCAAATGTTACGAGCTGGGGTCAGTAAATTAAACGGCGGTCTACCAAAACACTAAACTTTTATTAATTATCACACTAACTTCACTAACTTCACTGAAAGCACTGAAAGTCGCTTCTTAGTTCTCCAATATCACTTAGATGTTTTCGCACTGTATCGCAAAACAATACTGCTTCCCGGCGGCCGGACACAGCCTTATATAGTCCCCTAAGATACTTGCCACTCTTGCCAGAACATTCGCGGACACACTCGAATGTGTAGTCCAATGCGTCGCGCGTTCGAGACGTTTCGAGTATAACTGTCTCGATACTCGAATATTCTCGATACACAATACTCGAATATTCCCGTACTATCTTTCTCGAATATTCTGTGTTTGTCTATCTCTTTCTAATGATGTTTTCTCATTCTAATACTTCTCGAATGTTCTAACTATCTCTGTCTCTTTCTACTATTGCTATCTCTTTTACTCCTATTGAAATTTATGTCCTTTTACTGAAGTAGGCTTAATGGCTCATAAGGGGTCCTGAAAACGCCTGAAAACGGGTTTTCAGGTTATTGCGGCATTGGATAGAGGGTAGCCTGAAACGTACTGAAAACATGTTTCAGGCGCCTGAAAACTACTGTAACTTGGGTGTAATTTAGATTTTTTAGTATGTGAAAGAGCTACTTCTGAAACGGCCTGAAACGACGTTTCAGCCTGCTGAAAACGTTTCTAAGTCACAGAAAATCACTTTTGAAGTTTTACTAAGCCACCGGCGTAACAATACCAATTACGAGCAAGTAGATATTTCAACGAGTTTTGAAAAATCTATTCGAACACAGTTGAAAGTCTTTATTGAATAAAATTCCTATTTTCATGGAAGTTATATTCCATTCACTAATTTATTGATAAATTTCAGAAGCGAGATGCCAAAAAGTCTCTTAAGATGTTGATCGAGGCTCTTCGCTATTACGCCGTTTGCAGGAACGACTAGCGGAACCATGATTTTCGAATCAACATTGTTTATTTTTTTTATTGTTTTATAATTCCGTAAAGAGCAGGCTTATCTTATCACGTGGACCCCACGTGGATTGATGAAGTAAGAAAGGACATTGTTCAATTTTGGCCTAAGAACCGATGTGAATATAAATTATACTATAATTTTCATTTATTTTTATATTATTTGAAACATATTTTAGTATTCCACGGACACTTCAAATAAATAAATTCCAAATAAAAAGTTGGGTCACAATTATTGATGTCGTATAAAATGTTTTCCGTCAGCCAGTGCTGCCAGTTTGGGAAGTTTTCGCGATTTCGGTAAATACGGATCGAATTGAGAACCTCCTCCTTTTTGAAGTCGGTTATTAAAATTAGTTGATAACACTTTATTCATTTAAATACCTAAATTGACTAGCTAGAAAAAAACTAGTATTATATATTTTTTAAGCAAAATCGCTAATTTCTAGCTTGGAATTCGAGTATTATAGTTTTCTTAATTGGCAACACTGGTGTACTTCATACCTTATCTGTGTCCGTTTTATTTAATTTTTGATTGCTTTGCGACTATCGTTTCTTTTGTGATTTTCTATGCGTTTCATGGTTTTATTCTAACAACTTTGGCTTGATTACGGACTCCGATTACATTGCGTACTTGGTAGACTCGGCTGTGTGTAGAGGACTTGATTTTGTAAAATGACAATTGTCAAAGAATTATCTTAAGCTTGACTATAAATCTCTTTTCCTAGTATCTAGTAGAGTAGTCCTTTCCTAGTTCTAGAAGAGAACATATATAGCTGTACATAGTATTGTTAATATTACTTTGATATTACTACTCTGATATTTCACGCAAGGTTGGTTATTTTTTATTTATAACCTCAAAATATTAACTTTTTTCGTAATTATTTTAGTTTCCTGAAGTGTCATTTTTTATTTTAAAATCTTTACTTCAATTAATTTTAAAAACATGTTTTTTAATTTTATCAACAATAATGTATTACATACAACGTTCACAGTTTTTCTGTAGCGTTTTTAGTATCAGCAGTTGTAGATAAAGTAATTGTCACGTCTACAAAATTATTATACAAGTCATTGTACAAGTTTATTGTACAGTATTGGAATATGGTGAAATATTATTTTGAAATCAGTATCGTATTGTTATCGAAAAAATACAGGCGTGTCATTTACAGTACAGTTACAGTACAATTTGTCAGTTCCCAATTGTACTAACCTGTGCGTAAAGCATTTCTTGCGGCTTACATTTATGGTAGTATTAATTTCACTGATTATGTTTAGATGTTAAATTATTATGACAAATAAATAAAGTAAGTTAATATTCCTTACACTTACACAATTGGCCTAGCCCAAAGTTAGCTCTGTAAGGCTTATGTTATGGGATCGAGTAACGGACAGACATACACATGTTATACAGATATTAATATTTTGTTAGAAAGATATAATAACAACCATGACTAAGGTACTAATGCTCGCATTCGTCACGCAAACATCTACCCCCACCGGGAATCGAACCCGGGACCTCGGAGATGATGATTGAATCCGGTATAGTAATCACTCGACTACGAAGGTCGTCTATTTGGAAAATATCGGAACTCTACGCTTTTCTAAAATTGAAGAACCCATAGTAGAAAATTGTATTATTATAGAACCATGTTTTGAGAAATTTGTCTCCTATCTTTCTCATTAAGCTTAAAGAGCTTGATATAAAAGCTTAGTACAGTATTTCGATGAACGAACAAACAATTTGTATCTTAAAATCGATATTCTTTTAATATCATCTAATAATGCAATGCTTTTAATAAGTTGTCAGAAGAGTTCAAAAACTTCGATACCTGCTCTCAATAATTGTGCTTCATGATACTTAGAACACAGAAGCCTTTCTAAGCGGATTGGGACGTTTAAAGACAGTGTATTACAGACTTATAAAATTATCGATCAACAGATAAATAGACGTTGCAGGGTATTAAGAAATATCTTCATTTGAAATTTCACAAAACTGCCTGAGTGAACTCTTAGGAGCTACTTGATAAGCTATTAGGAAATGGTAGCTTGGTAGGTAAGTAGTTGATAAGTTTGAAAATGGGAGACACTTGTCGCTCCAATATCGGTAAGAACATTAATTTTATTCGACAGATTTTTTCCAGTACAGAATAGTGGTCCATAGGGCTAACTGGATACAGCAGGCTGTTCCACTCCATGTACATGAGAGACTTATGTGGCTCCTGAAGGCTTATAGCGCCTCTTATCTGAGGTTATATAACTACTATTTTCTTTCTTTATACTTTCTCTTTCTTTTTTTCGTTTATTTTTATGTTTTAGTAATTAAATGGAAACTTCATTGATGTGATAAAATTTTATATATTTTTTTTTAATGCTAAAGTTGACAAACAAGCAGGCTGCCCACCTGATGGTAAGTGGTAACAGTCGCCTATAGTACATGTGGTTCCCACAAGATTCGCAGCAAATCTGCAAACCTCATAAGAACCACAGTGTACGTTGCCAACTTGTGACATAAAATCATAAGATCAGAAGTCACAGTACCAGTAATTTCACTGCCTACCTTACCCTTCACGCCGGAACACAGCAAAGCGAACCCTGCTGTTTGGCGGCGGAAATAGGTAAGACGGAGGTACCCATGCAGACGACCCTGGTACAGAGTCTACCTCCTAGAAAAGGTAAAAATATATAGTCTTTAAGTAATATGTTAACTATGTGTTCCCAAATATAAATAAATAACTAAAACAAAATACAATTATGACGTGTGAGTTAAAAATGCAACCTTTGACAACAAAAAAGGTATTACTGTGACCATCCGATTTGATAATCAAAGAACATGTACACTTTTCAATGCGCTACACGAACTGAAGAGCACTGTCTAAATTTGGGCGCACGGATTCACTCTCTATATATAATCCTCTGGGTGAGATGTCTTGAAATATTTGTAAACATTAAAATTATTATGTGATGCCAATAAGTCTTACGCGCTGGCTAATAATATCCACTGTGAGAGCAGAAACTAATTTAGACATGATGCTCCTTATAATTGATATCCGCTGCTGTTAACCATAAATAGATGTTTTCGTTTCCAATGTTATAAAACGATTCCATGACGCTGCCTGAAATATGTTACAATGCATTGTACATATGTAAAACGTTATTAATGGCATCAAAGCTTCAATAAAAATAACTTATTAATGAACTAGTTAAGTAAAGTGTATTAGAAAAGTATAAACATTATATTAAGCCTCTATATTATTAAATGATGAAAATATATCTGCCAATTTTGCTTGTCAGTAAATTTATTACTATTATAATAGGGTACAGGGTGCAACTAATTATGAACAATTTATATCTCAGGAAAGTATGTCAATATTGATCTTTACAAAATGGGCAATTATTTTTAACGTAATTCTAATTAAACCAACACTTTACGAGCATTCTCACATTAAATGTAATATTATTTAATAAAAAAGGATACATATAAACGTTATTTCCAATGCACGTTTTGTTTCATACAAATTAGGCGAGTTAGTATGGAGCGTTTTTGAGCGATCGTTTTTGATGTATCTTCAAAAGTAATAAGCGCAGGTATACTGTTAGTTCTCCAATATTTCTCAGGTATAAGAGTACTCTTATTATATATAGAATTTTAAAAAAATACGTCGTCGGCCATTAGCAGCTTCATCATCGTTGATGAACGTTCGATGTATCTCAAGAGTTGATGGTGACTGTCAACTTATCAGAGCGTTGATATATTCCATGCGTTGCGTTAAAGTCTGTTAATCGTCCGAAACTCGACCTTAAGACGTCTTCGACAATGAATACAGTGCTGTTTCCTATAAAATAGATCTTACGTAGGCGTTCGATAAATAAACACCGTAGCATCGTTGTTTTTCAAACGTTCGGCTTGTGAAACTTTTGCGTCAACAGAATTACAAATGGATTTATATTTATAAACGAGCCTGTCGTTTGAATTTCCATTCAGAAATCTTTTAATATCTTCTTAGTACTTCGTCATGCGAAGTGATGAATTGTATTTGAAATGAATGAGGGAATTGTTTTATTGATACACGCACACATATAAAATACTAGCTTTTGCCGCGACTTCGTCCGCGTGGAATAGTGACTTCCGGCAGATTTTTGGTTAACCAACAACATATTTATATTTATATTTGAATAAAGATTAATATTATTATGTTGATACAACTTAAACAAATTATTTCGACCAAATTTGGTACCATAAAAACGGTCATTGTGACTAAACCTTAAAAGATAGACATATGCCGTCGCGGACTTTTTTTTAGATCATGTATAGAGGAATAATTCTTTCATACATATTTTTTGTGTATCTTGAACCGTTTTCGCAGCGCACGCAAAGAAAGCCTTCAAAAATGAATAATTTTCCCCGTTTTTTACACATTTACCGCTCTGTCTTTGCTCCTATTGGTCATAGCGTAATGTTATTTAGCCTATAGCCTTCCTCGATAAATGGACTATCCAACAAAAAAAGAATTATTCAAATCGCACCAGTAGTTTCGGAGATTAGCGCGTTCAAACAAACAAACAAACAAACTCTTCAGCTTATATATTAGTATAGATATATTAGTATAGATTAAAGTAGCAGTACAAAAAATAAAACAAATTAACTTTTATTACAACTTGATAATCTATACTTATTTATATAGCAGTTTCAAATTGAAATCGCAGAACGCATATTAACACGTTTTCATTATCTATCGGATCGTCTTTTAATCTCATGAACTTTGCATCGTATAAGTACACGATAATATAATCGTATACTGATAAACTATTTGAATTGATAAGCCTTGTCACTTTAATATGCTAATTCTAAATTCGATTTGTTTTCGCTATAAATTATAATAAACATTGATTTAACGTTATACATATATGATTTGAATGAATGAATGAATACTTTATTTGCATCATTTTACAACACACAAAGACACACAAAAATAAAATAAATCAAACTTAATAACTAACAAATTGAACGAGGAAAGGATGGATTGCTAACTTCTGACGAGTTAAATACGTATACTTAGAACCAGCAACCAACTCACCTCAGTCCATGTTACTACATACTTATTACTAAATAATGATACAATACATGCGTGCTGCAGAGATACAAAAAGGCAATAGCTTAGCGACTGATTTTGCTTCAAGAGCAAAGCACTGGTATTCTGCTACAGCCCAGAGGATGAGGACAGGAAGAAAACTAAATGAAAATGTAAATTAATAAGATAATATATAATACTATATCAACCACATCTATATCAACCGTGGAATAAACCATGAATAACAGCTGAATTGTTGAGTAAACAAGTGAACAAGCGATGCCTGTGTACCAAATAAATACATATATATAATAATGAATAATATAATATAGAGAACCCCAGTCACCAGATCAACACGCCCCACACACGGTTGAAAGAAAAAAAAAAGAAAAAAAACAGTCGAGAATTAGATAATAAAATTTATAATATTTTGTGATGATTTCTATAATGACATCTTAAAACTTGATCTTGTTTTTTAGCTGCGAGAAGTGTGAGAAATCGTAAACATGGTTAAAGCTTTATTCGTCCCGGTACGTGCTAATTGGCCCTTATACAATTTCCTTTTTATATTTATCTCTTTGAGACTTTCGCTTTTCTATACTTATAATAAATCTGTGGGGAGCTCAATTCTGTACATAAAATATATCTGTAAAATAACAGCATCGGGGATGATTAAGGATCGATACTGATGCCAAAAATGCAATCAGTAAAATTTTTGTCAGTCTGTCTGAGAGACAACCGTTATAGAAACAAAAACTACTAAATAGATTTTAACGAAACTTGGTAAAATTATTTCTCATACTCATGAGCTGGTTATAATATACTTTTCACTGCGCTACAATCAAAGGAGCAGAGCAGTGAAGGGAAATGTTGGGAAAACGAGAGAAGTTCTCCAATTTTTAAGCTTCCGTCGCATGTGCAACGTTAATGGTTTAAGCTACACAGAAATCATGTATGACGGAAATATTCTCCTTAAAATTATATAAAAAATATTGTACGACAACATATGTCTATCTTCTATGGTTGACTCACAATAACACGTGTAACTCCCGTTAACTTAGCAGTTCGAAGCTTTCTGATGACATTTGCCTACTCTTACGTTTATAACACTCTCAGCCATTAAAAATGCTGCCTAAAATTACGATTCCACGTGGCCTAAGTCGTAAGCACAGCTAATTCTATATTAAAGTTTATTTATTAAACAAGAAAGAAAAATATTTTACAAATTGCAAGAACGATACGAGAAAATGAAATGCAAAAAGTAAGTTTCTGAAAGGCAAATATAAAAAAAAAAAAAACATTTTTATCTAGCGATTGATTTTCATATTTACACTCCCACATTGCAACCTAAATAGTATAGTGCGTTTTCAGAGGAACTTTCCCAAAAGGCTCTATGTATGAGATTCTTTAAAAGGGAAGTAAAATTATTTCTAAAGGGTGGGCAAAGCGCAAGTGACTCATCTGGAGTTCTAAGTGTCCCTAGGCTACGGTAACCGCTTACCACCAAGGCAATAGACATGTTTCAAAAACCTATAAATCACTTAAGAAGTATAAAGTGTTGTCTTTGGAGGACAGACAGAGTAGGTACCTCGAAATTAACATTTTGTACGCAATTATTAATAATAAAATTGGCATGGACCTAACTAGTAAAATTTATTACACAGTTCCGATATCCGCTCTTACGCGTAAGATCCGTATTGACTTGAATTGTTTGTCGTACAAACACTGGACTGCGCTGTCCTCTAAATCGAATTTTGAAAAATTGTTATTTTATGTTTGTATCTGTAGATGTATTTAATTTGTCAAAACGCATATTTAAACTGGAATTGTTAAGAATATTGCATGATGATTCAAGCAATAACATCTAATCATATAATTGTAATTAAAATTAATAAGTTAAATTTTGTTTATTTATATATTTAACTTAATTTGTTTTATTTAAACATAAAAGTAAAACAAATTAGTTGCTGTTCATGGTGAATATATATATATATATATATATATATATATATATATATATGTGTGTGTGTGTGTGTGTGTGTGTGTGTGTGTAAGTATGTGTGAGCGTGTGTGCACTGTGTGGTGCCGAAGTCAAGTGTAGCGCACTATTTTTGTTTTTTTAATTTGTGGATAACGTTGTTGGTTGCAGTATTAGCATGCTTGGATATTGTAAACGACATAATCTTTTATATAAAAATAAGTCGGGTTTTCCTTCCTGACGCTAACTCCAAAACGCACGAACCGATTTCTTCGGTTTTGCATTCGTTGGAAAGGTCTCGGGCTCCGTGAGATTTATAGCAAAGAAAATTCAGGGAAAATTTCCTTATCTATAAAATAAGTAGGAACAAAAAACTGCCACTTTACATATCTTTTTGACAGGACGAAGTCTGTCCGGTCCGCTATTATTTTATATATTGTAACTGTTTTTTATCCCTCAATAACTAAATAAATAAGAGGCTTAAAGTTATATTTTAATAACATCTAAGCGTTCGATGAAACTTCTGGATTAACGTGTCAGGTAGTCAATGCTTCTGCCACCTGTATTTGCGTGCAACATACGGCTAAGCAATTGATCCCCTCCATCTCGAGAAAGCAGATGCATTTCAAATGCCAACTGTCACTTGTCGTGCACTTTATAATAAGCTTGGTTAGATAAAAGCAGACACATATTTTGGAATGAAAATTCGAACTGGTCGAGCCAAATCCCTACTTATATACATAGGTTTGTTACTCTTTCACGTTCCAACGTACAGACTCCAAAAAAGAAGAGGTTCGTTTAATGGCAAATGTATAAATTTTTATAACAAGATTCCACATAATGTAGCTAAATTGCCTTTTCATAAGTTCGAGGTACATGTTAAGAAGACGTTAATGAGTAAGGCTATTACAAAGTCAATGATTTATTTAAATGATCCCAACGCTTGGTGTTGATTTGAAGGCTTTACATTCTGAAGTGTAAATATTTGTTTTCCCGTATAAATTATAGACACATATGTACGTTGTATGGCAACGACATAATTTATTGTAAATGTTGGTATTATTGGCTTTTGATAAAGCTGATAAGTTTCTTGCGCCCATTCTGCTTATCAACTACTAGCTTTCTGCCCGCGGCTTCGCCTGCGTGGATTTCGGAATTGGGTCTATAGAGGGTTAAGGGTCATAGCTTTTGCCCACGGCTACCACGGTTTTATCGCGCTTCCCGTGGGACTATCCGTTTTTTTCGAGATAAAAAATACCGCAAAACCTTGCTCAAGAATCACTCAATCTATTGATGAAAACCGCATGAAAATCTGTGCAGTAGTTTTTGAGCGAAGCCTTTATTGCGCATCCCGTGGGATCTGACGATTTTTCCGGGATCAAATTAGCCTATATTACTCGGGGATAATGTAGCTTTCCAAAGGTGAAAGAATTTTTGAAATCGGTCCAGTAGATTGGGAGCCTATTCATTACAAACAAACAAATCTTTCCTCTTTATAATATTAGTATAGATATACAGCTTTCTATAAAGTTATATATGAATAAAGTTCATTTTGATTTTGACGTAAAAACTACTGAATGAATTTTATTGAAACGTTTACAATCATATATCTTATACATTAGAATTACACATACGTTACAGTGTATAAAGAAATTATATGAATTATCCAAGATATGACGATAAGTTTCAAGTAAGTAGCAAAAAATCTACCATCTGTGCATTGGAAGTCGCGGGCTCGTGTCAGCTCGTGTCATTATAAATTGTACCCTATATGTTATTCTACAAACTTCTCCTATCCGACCCGCCCGACCCCATCACACGCGGAAACCAATTCCTCCCACCGGCCACCAACCGCGTCTTCCCTCACGCCTCACGTGTCTCGCTCATTCACCGCGCTCGTCGACGAGCGCGATGACCCGAGCCACACATCCGTCAAACACCCGTCAACACCACCAACTGTGAGCCTATCTCAAGGCAACACTAGTCACTACCGGCAGAGGATACGTAGACCGCGACATGTCCTTAGCGACCCCCCTAACCAACTCACGCAGGAACTTCTAGACCTGCAAGCGGCGGCGTCTCAGCCGTCGCCCCTCCTTGTCAACCCCTAATCGGCAGCCTTCTGCTTTGCCACGCGTAGGTTCGCGTCAATACAGGCCGGTCCCACTTTGGAGATTCGTGCCTTCTTCTAGCGCATACGCCCTCACCATGGGGCAGCGCTAACCGTGCCTCTCCTGAGGTGCGGCTCCCTCGTCAATAAAGCCAGTAGGGTCAGTCTGAGTTTAGTCGGTAGGTCTGTGTAGTCGAGCCGCCTTGACAGTACCAGGAGTCCGACATAATCAACGCATCCCTGCTTGCCTGTTGCGTTGGTATCCATGATGGATTCTCAGCCTCCTCTTCTGAGGAAAAAAAAAATCCGTCAAACATATACCCGGTACCGTCACGTACCGGGTAGATTCTCACCCTCCACTACACGGCGAAGTTGAGCGTTCAAGCCATTAGACGGCGCGCTCAAGTTGCGTCGACTCCCTTTGCTTCGACCCTAACGACTCCGGAACGGTCGCCGGTGTCGTTAGTCGACTAGACGTCAAACCTTCTGTTCGTGCGTCTTCCACAAACACACTCATTGCAAAGCTGAACATAGCCATCTGAGGTGTCTGCATAGGTCCGTCCAAAAAAAAAATTTATTATACAGTTTCATTAAAATCCATGTAGTAGATTTCACGTGAAAGTAACAAACATTCATCCATACAAACTGTGGTGTTTATATTATTGACTAGCTGACCCGCGCCCACTTCGTTGGGCATAATATTAATAATCCCCGAAGCGAGCACGAAAGCGAACTGATTTAAACCCGAAGCCATCGCGCGCCGTCCGCTGATGATGATGATGATGATGATGATGACACTCAACAATAATGTGGCTTTCTATTGGTGAAAGAATTTTTAAAATCGATGATGATGATGATGACACTCCGCAATAATGCGGCTTACTATTGGTGAAAGAATTTTTAAAATCGGTTCAGTAGATCCCGAGATTACCCCTTACAATTTACAAACACACAAACTTTACTTCTTTATAATATTAGTATAGATAAGGATGTAGAAAAACAAGCGAACCACTCACTTGACAGTAAGAGGTTAGAGTTGCCCAGAAACAAGTGTCACTTATGAGATTCGCAGCAAATATGCTACCCATAAAAATACAACGTAAGCTGCCATCTTGTAATATAAAGTTATATCACTACCCAACTTATTCATCACGCCGGAACACGAGCACTGCTAGCTTTGCGGCATTGATGGGTAAAATGGAAATATCCAAACAAATCCGTTTTAACACTAGACTTATTATATACTAGCTGTGCCCACGACTTCGTCCGCGAAGAATCGTAATTTTAGGTAGCATTTTAAATTATTCTTCAAATAAGATACATTTCATAATAAAAACTAGCCTATGTCCTTCCTCACGGTTCAGTGGTTTTAATGTAACAGACAAACTTTCGTATTTTAGTAGGGAAATATAATATATTATCAATCTAATGCACACGCAACGATAGCTTAAAAAATGGAGTAACTTCGCCCGTTTCCCAACATTTCCTTCACTGCTCTGCTCCTATTTATTGTAGCGTGATGAAAAGTATACTATAACCAGCTCAGGAGAATGAAAAATAATTGTACCAAATTTCATTATCATCCGTCAAGTAGGTTTGGTTTCTATAACGGTTATACAGAAAATAGACTTGGCATCATTTTTAGCATCAGTATCGATCCCTAATCACCCCCTGATAGTTATTTTGGAAATATATTTCATGTACAGAATTGACCTCTCTACAGATTTATTATAAATAGATTAATTATCAACTTACTTTAAGCCGCCGATCGCGAATTGTCTAACTAAATTTAATTTGAGAGATTCTTTGCAAATGGCGTTCTTTGTCAGCGAGCGATCCGACAACCTGAAATTTTTAATAATAACAGCATCCATAACCGTAGGACGGGAACAAAGGGGATGTTAACAATGAACAATAGGGCACCCCCTTTATTAATTAGGAATAAGTATAAAAAGAGCCGGGAGTCGGTCCAATGCTTCAATGCAAATAATTATATGTTTTAATTAGCATTTTTCTTCGGTACCCCGCAAAGAACCTTTGTGTTTTTACGCGAATATTTTATTTCATTTAGTAATATGCTTTCATCTTAGCAAACGGTAAAAGGCAAAAAAAACCCTAAGATGTGTTACGGAGTTACGGAGTCTCCAATAACGCTGTCATGTATTTATATAACATGTGTGTATTATACACAACATGTATTTGTATAACGTGTATTATAAGAATTTTGATTATGTAAAATTTAGGTATAATTAATTTACGTATAAATAATTTGACGACAAGTTTGGCGTTTCGAGTGATCGGCTACTACGCAATGGGTCGCAGGTTCGATTCCCGCATTGAACAGATATTTTGTATGACCTACAAAAATTTGTAGGGGTCTGGATGTATGTACATTTAAAATTGTATGTTTGAATGCAACCACCATACAGAATACAAATCCTAGAGCGAGGCGTCGTTTTTAGTAAAAAAAAAAGAGTTCCCGTGTCAAAGCTTGCATGATACTAATGGAAGTCGAGATAGCTAGGGAAGTATGTATGGATCGTAGGTGGAAAACTGTGATCACTATCACTACCTACCCCCATTTATGTATGGATAAATGTGGAAGGATGAAGGAGTAAATTTATGTATGGATGTATTTTAGATACAATATTTGTTGTGACACATGATAAAAGCGCTGGAAGAGGGAAGAGCGACGTTCGGGGGTACCTGAGCTTAAGGGCCGGTTCTGATGTAAACTGCGGTCTTACATGTTTCAAGTAAAAAGACGGGTTGTGGCTGAAAAATGTATCGATAAAGTTAATAAGCGGGCGCCCGAAGTTAGCCGAACAAATCAGAAATAGAATTTCCATTTGCATTTATTCTGGATATGTCGCACGGACACTGAAGTATTAGGACAGCTAGTTTTAATTGCAGGTTTTCAGCGAATCCAGCTCTTCGTGTACAAAATTCAATCAGTATCGATCCCTTATCACCCCAAGATAGTTATTATGGAAATATATTTCATTTAATGTACAGAATTGACCTCTCTACAGATTTATTATTAATATAGATGAAATTTAATACGCCCCGCCATCCGATTACAAAACTTCGCGGTCCTACATCACGTGCCAATCTGGGGTCTAATGCTCCGATTAATAGAAAGAGCAAACCGCACAATACCTTGAATAATCGCTGTGACAGGGTAGGTATTTTCCATCGTTTCGCTTCTTTCGCAGTAAACTAATGAGGCTTTGGTACTACTCAGCAGGTGCGTTGTAATTATTTTAAGGATTGCAATTTAGATTTAATATTTATTATTTATAAATACATTTTATTATTAACTAGCTGACCCGTGCCCACTTCGTCGGGCATAATATTAATAATCCCCGAAGCGAGCACGAACGCGAACCGAATTAAATCGCGCGTCGTCCGCTGTTTTGGCCTTCACACTTAAGATGATAAGTTTACTTTTTTTCATAAAGATTCATAATTTTTGGTAATATATGACTAATAAATATGACCTAAAGATTTAAATTATTTTATTAATATTAAAATCACAACTTTTAGAAACTTAAATATAAAAGACATATGCTGCATATGCATAAGTTAGACATATGCTGTCGTGGACTTTTTTGTAGGCATTTTCAAGCTCCACATCTTTTCTCTAGAACTCAAAAATATATATTTCATAGTTAAGGCAGCGTTCGTCAGAAACGCTTTCATTCGACTGTTTTTTCTCCGATTCACTTTGCAAAACGGACTACAACGTAAAAGACTTTTTATTTTTCGTTTTTTATATAACCTTTAACACTCAGCAATAATGTGGCTTTCTTTTGGTGAAAGAATTTTCAAAATCGGTTCAGTAGATCCCGAGATTACCCCTTACTATTTAACAAATATACAAACACACAAACTTTACTTCTTTGTAATATTAATATAGATGAAATTACTTTATTATCTGATCCATTTAGTCAGTTGCTTAACAATGTTGTGTCACTTACAAAGGAGTGTGCATCAGAGTAACTCCAATATTGTAAAAGTAAATCTTATGTAAACAATCCATGTCTTTGTAACAAAATTAAATTAGTTATTGACGTCATAATAAATAAGGGTTCAAAATAAATAATAGCTCAAAACCCTTGTACGTTGTGCACATACAAAGTCTAAACGTCCGCCATTAAATTGAAAATTGAAACCTAATGGCGAACGCAGCTTTCGAAACACAAAATAACTTTCATTCAACGTGGGCCTGCGGTTACTTATTGACTTTAAAACAAATTTAAGAACTAACATAACATAACAAGAAATTGGTAAGTGCATACGAACTTGGGAAAAAAATGACTACGCTTCTTCGGAAATAGGGAGAAGGAATGGGCAGAATCTGAAATCAATTTTCTATCTACTCTTTTCGATCTTCAGTAATACACAAATAAGGACAATTATACATACATACACATTACATGTCACAAACTAAAACTGTGCTATAAATAAAGTATGTTGTACTTTTGTTAAGTTTTATTATAGTAGCTAGTTTTACGGAGTCTTTTTTTTTGGGGGGGGGGGGGAATGCGACCATATGCACCATGACACCGCGCTGGCAAGGCGTGGCCGTGAGTGGGGCTCTCCGGTCATAGAAGACCGGCCTACCCACTAAAACCCCCCCGAGTTCTCTAGGTCACTTTTATTGAGCCTGAAAATTCAAAGCGCGTACGCTATTATTATTGAGTTTATTATAATTTTTTTAAACAGTAATTAAATTGCTGTAAATAAATTGAACAGTCAATGTTCAAATGTTAATTTCTCTATACAATATGGAGTTCGAGCTCGTAATTTACAGATTATACAACGGATAGCGTCTTCGACCAGCCCCTCTATTCACAACTGTCGGATCACGGATTCACTTCAGGAAATCGTGTCCCGTCTTGCTTTTATGCTTAGAAATAGACAGTGATAGGTATAGAGATTCTGTGATTCAAGTGTCTTCTGACAGTTGTGAATATTGAGGCAGTTGACATTGTCATTAACATAAAATATTATTTGGTAGGTAGTAATTTCTAATTAAATATAATAAAAAATATGCTCTTAATTAAATATAAGAGTTCACTGTATTATTTAACTGGTAAAAAAGAACTCACTTAATGCTAAAGTTAACACCGATCGCGATGCGGATAGTAGCTTCTGAACCCAAAAAAACCTTGTGTATTTTGTACTTTTCCTGTCTATTTGAGATTATTTTAAGGATAATTAAAGAAAAGCAATGTGTTTTTTCTGTTCTTTTGTCGTTAGATCTTTTAACTAATTCGTCCCCTGACCTTGTTTTCGTCTTTTCAATGCCGCAAGTTATTCACGGATTGTAAATACAATAGGGTTTGCTTCGTTACGGTCATTATTAAGAAATTTCCGACAAGAAAATCGTTTTTAATATAGAAATAGATATTCAATGTTTTCTGTTTCGTAGTTATTTATTTTGTTTGCAAAATACTTTTTTATAGCACGATGGTTATAGCAAACAGGCGTACTGACACTTGCAACGCCAGGGGTGTCATTCGCGTCTAGTGACCCTGCCGCGATGGCAGCGTGCACGGCCGGCTACCGCGCGTGGAAGTGCCTCTCTATCTGGGGGATTGTCCTTTTTTCTTTTTTTTTTTTTTTTTGTTTCCCTGAGGAAAATGCATTAAATTGCATACCCCGGCTGTGGCGAGCCGGCGGTTATGTGGGGCTCTCCTCTCCAGAAGGGGGAGGCCTACCCACTAAAACCTCAGGGATGGCCTTCCTCAGGCATGTAGGGAGCCCCCGGGAACACAAAGGCCACTTCCGGGAACCCCCAGCCTCCGCTCCCCTCTCTAGAGGGGGTTCCTCCTCGGGGGAGGCTACCACCTCCCCCGGTCCCCTCCACCGACGACGCCCCCCGGCCACGGAAGGGGCGTGGTCCATCCCGGGTCGCCGTAGCGGTCGCGACTTCCT
Source organism: Scirpophaga incertulas (assembly GCA_036419045.1). Lineage (NCBI taxonomy): Eukaryota > Metazoa > Arthropoda > Insecta > Lepidoptera > Crambidae > Scirpophaga > Scirpophaga incertulas. The sequence continues at coordinate 6,238,111 of CM071626.1, read as the reverse complement.
CGCGCCCGCCGGCGACCCGCGGCGACTCCGCAGCTGTGCTACCGAGCCCGGCGCCGCCTCCTTCGAGCGGGATCGGCCATCTCCCGACCCCGCTCGACGGCCTCCTTCTGGAGCATTACTGCTTCACAGAAGGAGGCCACAGCCCTCCAACCTCCCTCGTCCGCCAGCATTGCCGCAATCAATGCCGGCGGAGACAGATCTCGCCCGAATCTGGGGGATTGTCCTAGTGTTCTCGGACAATGCCCCCCTTGCCGATGGCTCGACCAACTAGGTCGAGCTAGCTCGTGGACGGTAGAATCGTGAAAGCGCAACATATGAGCTTAGAGGACACCGGGGGTTATGCATTTTCCTCAGAGGAACAAAAAAAAAAAAAGGTAGGCAGTCTTCTCAGACCGGAGAGCCCCACACACGGCCGCGCCTTGCCAGCGCGGTGTCACTGTGAATAAGGAGCATTTTCACCCGAAAACAAGAAAGGGGGTGTCGATCGCGCGTTGCTGACCCTTTAAAACTTTTGTTGTTGATTTGTGAAAACAGATTAAGATGGAGACTTGTCTCCAGTAGTAGAGCACGTCCACTTTAATGATCTTGAAATCAAAATCTAAATAATCTTTATTCAATATTATCTTAACAGGCACTTAATGACATCTAAATAGATTTTAGTATTAGAGAACAAAAAATATCTGCCGCCCTACCGTCATAGCGGTGGTTATCATAACATTATGATAACCACCGGTTATAATATTATAATGACTGTATATCATTTCTCTGGTTTGGTTGTGTTAGATTAGATATATTACCCAAATTCTTATCCAATACTGTCTAAATTATCGAATGATAATCGAACAATATTTCATTTCAGATCACTGAATCATTGAAACGCCTTCGCGCCGGGAAGACGACGTCCCGCTTCGCCGAAGACATCGACTTCGAGAACACCGTATCCAACATCGAAAACCGAATGAGGATCTCGGATAAAATCCTAGAGAGCGTCGGAGTCGCGTCCGACGTCAGCAGCGCCAGGAAAGCTTTGCAAGATAACGAGGAAAGAACGGAGAAGCGCATAGCCAGGAGACTTAATGAGGAGAACTCGCTTACAAAGTGGACAGCGCTTAAAGGTGACGACGAAAGTGCTGCAGCACAACGAGCGAAGGCTACGAGGGCTCGCCTTACAGACCTTGAAGATGAGATGACAGAACTAAGCGAAAGAAGCGCTGCGAGGGAAAAGCGCGCTGCCCGTCTCCGAGCACTCGTAGCCGATACTGAAGCCGATACTGGTATGGCAGCGTCCAAGATCACAATCAGAGCAGAGAGGGAAAAGAAGCAAGTCACCTTCTAACTAATCTGTTCTAAGTAAGCTCGGATACTAAGAAAATTAAGTTGAACGGTTCCGGGAGGAATCAACTCCTGCATTTGTTTCTTCCAGTTCAAGCTGACGTATTCGATGTTGTCAATTCTTTTTATAAGTTTTTATTCCTGATATGTTTATTTGGATTTCTTGTGTAGAATAACGCGCTGCGTACTTCCCTATTTTTATTTCACTGTTGAATAAATAACAAAAGATGGAACGTTTGATCATTTTTGCTGTAACAATTTTTGATAAGGGTTTGACGAGACGACGGGTACATAAATCCTCGCGAGTAATTCATGCAAAGTTGAATCTGTAGGCATTTGCTTTGAATAGAGTATCGTCGGCGATTGAAAGAGTTACAAGATATTGCGGCTGAAAACATTCTTTTTCAGTCTTGAACTATTTGATATTAAGTTAGATTGACGTGTGATGGCCTGAAGGGCTTCCATGCTTCCATAGAAAAAGGGCGTCTAAACAGAAACTTTGTAATGATTCAAGTTCAAATTCTATAATGTTAAGTACTTAATGATTTAAAAGTTGGGTAATGTTCTGTAGAAGTTTAAGTATAAAATTGTATTTTTTTTTAATCTTATTAAGCCTTACACCATAATGGTTAAGCCGACTACAAAATAATTTACATGTATTGATGTTATTTTAAACGAAAGAACTAAGGAGGAAACTTATAATTCTAGCACTATAACTACATTTAAAACTAAAACATATATATTTATAAAAGGCAAAAAACACTTTTTGCTTACTACATCTAATATCCTGCATTAACTTTATTCTGTCTCTTTTGTTGCGGGCACACTCCATTGAAATGTGAAATAAATCTTCTTTGATGTTCGTACAAGTGTTACAGTACGGATTATTCCTTTTCCCATCAAAAATTTAAAGGTATTTAATGGAATATGCTCAGCAAAGATAAAAACAATCCTTTTGTCCATTTTACAATAGATAAATGCAATTATACGTAGTATATGATAGCTAGTGCCTTCAACTTTGTCTGCGCAGGTTTATTATTTCAGATAACTTAAATTATCGTCGCGAATATCTTTATAAGTTATAGCTTATATGTTATTCTGATATATATGCTATATTATTGTAAAATTTAATTAAGATCCATTAAATAGTTTAATAGTTAGTTTACTTGAAAGAGTCACAAACATACATCCATACTTTCAAAACTTTCGCGTTATAAGTGAGAATAATAGCATATGCTAAATTCTATTTTGTGAGACGACCTCCGTAGCGCTGTGGTCCATCTCTGACCATCTCTTAGGTCCCGGGTTCGAGTCCCGATGAGGGCAGATGTTTGCGTGATCAATGCGAACATTTGTATCTTATTCGTGGTTGTTAGTATGCATTTCTAAGAAATATATAATATATGTACGTCTATCCGTTACCCTAGATCCCATTACACAAGACTTACAGAGCTTACTTTGAGCTAAGCTACTTGGTGGAAGTGTAAGAAATATCTATTTATTTACTTACTAGCTTTCTGCCCGCGGCTTCGCCGCGCGTGGATTTCGGGATTGGGTGTATAGAGGGTTAAGGGTCATAGCTTTTGCCCACGGCTACATATACGCGGAAGTCGGTTTATGGTGCGAAGATTTTATCGCGCTTCCCGTGGGACTATCCGTTTTTCCGAGATAAAAAATGCCGCAAAACTCCTCAAGAATCACTCTATCTATTGATGAAAACCGCATAAAAATCTGTCAGTAGTTTTTGAGCGAAGCCTTTATTGCGCATTCCCGTGGGATCTGTCGATTTTTCCGGGATAAAAAGTAGCCTATGTTACTCGGGAGAATGTAGCTTTCCAAAGGTGAAAGAATTTTTGAAATCGTCCAGTAGTTTAAGCGTGAAGAGGTAACAAACAAACAAACAAACACACTTTCGCATTTATAATATTAGTTGGGATACACTGCAACGACCCTTATGATCTGGTTGGATAACTCAAGTTGCAGCTTTAATGTGAAAGTTGAAAATACTTGCCAAAATCAATATATTCTTTATTAAACATAGATGTGTAGGAGCATTTATTGACGTCTGTAAGTTTAAGAGCAAAGTCTTGTACGTGCGTACAAACAAGGAAAAAAAGATTATTTCAAATATTTATTTACAATATAACTATAATACATAATATAAGTACAATAATACATAGTCGTAAGTACGCTTATAAACACATTATATGTCAAAAACAAAACTATAATCAATTTTGTTGTTACCAAGCACTATGAATATTGTTACTGGTTTCTAAGAACCTATAGAGATCTGTGTCCAGCAGTGGAATTGCCTCAGATGCAATACCGTCTTTACCATAAGGGCACACAGGGCCCATGCCCCAGGGCCCCCATTCTCAGGGGAGGCCCGAAGGACCTACAATTTCTATCACACATTTATTCTCAAAACATTTTTGTCGAACACGTTATACATTACTTTATTTATTTCGCAAATTTGTAACTTTACAAAAAAGTATTTACGTGGCGTATGCTACGCCATTATATTAACGAAGACACACGGTCCAAGAAGGCTCATTTCTATCTACAAGCTGAGGCCGAGAGACGCCTATGGATTTATAGTTCTGGAGACCCTATTTTTGAATTACGAATGCGACTTCGAAATCACCGCTGATTAAGTAGTCAGCAGTGACTTTGATGTCACGGATTCCTAAACATCCAATTTTTGAAAGTCGATCGCAGAGCTGCCATCATATTAGATAAAGTACACACATAAATGTAAGAGTTCGGTTCCACCCAGAATGTAGCCGCTGCCGGTTATTGACGGCTTAACCATTATGTTTATTATATATATTATATATATTTCCATTTCCACAAGTATGACTGACACACCTGTGACTAAGGTAGTCACATCAGTATATTCAAAAATAACAATTATTGAAAATCGGTGATTATTAGTCACATCGGTGATTTCGAAGTCGCATTCGTAGTTCAAAAATAGGTCTCCTGGCTTCCAACACTGAAACGCTAGCGTCGAAATTGCTTAATCAGTAACGTTATTTTAATGCAGTATTCCAATCGCGGGATAAGGCGAGCATAACTTATTCAGCGAGCATAACAAGTTTATTTTAAAAATGTTAGTATAATTCGCGTTTTATACATTCCAAAAGGGTCTTTAATGCTTGTGTGCCCAAGGGCCCCAGCTTAGTTTAAGATGATGGAAATGGATCAGATGGTGGAAAATATGATTCCTCATCCTCATCAGACCAAGTGGATGTCGAAGTACAAAATCCACTTAAGCATTTGCTTAAATGAGTAAATCCTACAATAATGAAGAAATACCCACATATACTCAATTAGTTACCGTCAGATTTTAATTTTTCTATTTCTTCTTTTTCTAATTCTCACGAGGATCACGAAACGTGCACAAGATACCACTCCGGACCGTCGGACTTCACGCCGAGCGGTCTGAACGTGACCTACTGACCAAACTCAGCCTTAGCCTTAAATGGAGGTGTGACCGGACCCGCAGGAAAACACTATCAGCGCTATCCTTTGGAGAGGACATATGGATGGGGCCTATACGTGGAGAAGCAGAATAAGGGAGGGGCGGCGCAGATGCCGCCTCTTGCAATTTTACCGGCAGATATGGCGCACAATCATTGACCATTGATTCCTAAAACCGCAAATCTAAATCAAAATAAACTTTAATCACCATAAGCCTTTAGAGGCATTTATTTACGTTAAATATATATGAAATTAAGTTACATACCGTTATATGAGAATGCATACAAGGAAATACAGAAAATAACTACATTTGTTCGGAAAATGATGGGAAATCCTTCTGCAATGTAAGCGTAACATGAATAAACTAAATAAAAAAAATAACATGAAAAAATCAGCGTGATTTGTTCTGTTTTTATTTGCTACTCGTTTCTTTACGCTTTTATTGTAAAATTTTATGTTTACAACTTATTGTTAGAACAATAAGCTAAAAGAAGAGATACTATTTTGAAAGTACAATATAATATTTTTACAATCTCTGGAAATAGTAAGTTCCCAGGCATATCCATACTATTGATGTCACAAAATCGCAAGTACATAAAATTAAACTACCTATTCCGAGCACTAATGATTACATACATGTTATATATATACAAAAAAAACAGTACAATTAATAAATTATGACATTACCAAACATGACTCAATGAATACGAGTACGGCTTCTAGATATTATTTACGTATTTACCGTTAGACACTCTTTCAAAAGTCATGGAATGGATATGCATCACAGATTACACAATGCAATGACATTTGTTTCTGCAGCTGAGCGTCATTGCTGCTGCATTTCTTGTAGGCGCTAGTCGCAACACAAGTAATATGATCATTTGGATAACCACTTACTTTTCACAGCCTTTACTATATGATCATCAATTTTATTCAAAAGCAACTCAGTAACACACACATTTCCGCATGAAGGAGTAGCTATTTTTATAGTCTGTTCAATTGTTTAAATCGGTTTTTGTTGAATTTGTGATAATTTTCAATCAATCAATATAATACATTTATTCTTTAAATAGTGTTTTTATAATCACTTTTGCAAGTCAAAGATGTGACTGAGTGTCGTGTGTTGTGTTACGGGCCAGTCATTGGTACAGTCAATTATTTCCTCACAGGTTATGTAGATTCTAATTCAAATTATAACTTTATTCCTCAAATAGCACTTTTGCACGTCAAAAATGCTACGCCATTGGTTTAAAAGTCTACGGCGGGAGACGAGCAAGAAAACCAGCAATTAGTATCTGATCTTAGATAAATGGTCTGAATCGAACTTCTTTAACAAGTCCAATCGAGTTCACATTATATTTATAAAAGCTAGTTTCATTGTGGTATTTCCAAAAGTCAAAGCTAAATTGTCACAAATATATTTACCAGAAGAGTCAAGATACTGATTTCTTTGTAAATGCACGAATCGCTCTTCTATAAGAGGAAAATACCTTAAATATTAGCCCGCTCATCGCCATAACAACAATCCATACGAGTTCAAAATACAATGAGAAAAAATACATATTATAAGGAAGGAAGAAAAAGATATAAATCATGTTATATCTTTTTCTTCCACTGACAAAGGTGATTGTCCTAATTTCAACCCTACGATGACAATATTTTAGAGTCTTCAGGAATTTTTCAGCAGATAGGGTATTACTTAGATTGTCGAACTAAAAACGGTAATTTTTGCAATTAAATTTATTGCGAAAACGATGATAGAAAAACTCATATCTCAAACTTTGCTATTGTCACACGTAAGGAGTATGGTACAGGCGCTAATGAAGCCGCTTAAACTCTTTTGACATGAAACATCAAAGTAAAAACACATCCTTCACATAACATTATTCATAAAAGGTAAAAAATGAACCAAAAATTTAAATATGGGCTCTACATCTAACAAAATAAAATTTAACTATAAAATAGAAATAAACTACTAAATAAAATTGAATTTAACTTTGAAAGTAATTTATCGAATATATATATAAATCAGTTCTTTTTTATAAAATATTTTTTTAAATGTTATTCATAGGTGGGCCATGTAAGGAATACTGAAAATCAACTTTGATATCAATCAAAATAGACTTAATTAGTTAAAATAAATACGACGCTATAGTCTTTAATTCAGTGTATACTCTTAACCTAAAAATAATCTGAAAAGAATCTCTTAAGTGAATTTATTTAATACCTTGATTAGAACTTTAATTGTACTCTGGACATACCACCTTATATGGACAGGAATATTCTATTATAAAAATTATATTACAGCGATAACTTAGATAAATAAACAAAAATCATTCATTCGAGGGCTGTCAATACTCACTAATATAGATATATAGATATATATATATATAATAATATATATTATATATTATATATATTTTTATATATATATATATATATTATATATATATATATATATATATATATATATATTGGAGGTTGGAGGGCTGTGGCCTCCTGTGAAGCAGTGATGCTCCAGAAGGAGGCCGCCGAGCGGGGTCGAGACATGACCTGGGATGGACCACGCCCCTTCCGTGGCCGGGGGGCGTCGTCGGTGGAGGAGATCGGGGGAGGTATTATAGCCTCCCCCGAGGAGGGCTCCCCTGTATCGGCAGGGGAGCGGAGGCTGGGGGTTCCTGGAAGTCGCATGGCGTTCCCCGTGGCTCCTTACATGCTTAAGGAAGGCCATGCCTGAGGTTTTTAGTGGGTAGGCCTCCCCCTTCTAGGGAGGAATAAAAAAAAGGGGAAGTCTACCCAAAACCGAAAAACATGGCAAAGGGTTTACGACACAAAAAAGTTTAGGAACTCTCTGATCTCTGATCTGGTATCAAACCACTGACAACAATTTATTTCGAGGAAAGTACTTTTAGATGTTCATTGCTATCGTTCTATATTTGATCTATATTGCCACAAAATATGCAGTCTCTAGATAGACTACCAAACTCTACAATTTCGTATTGCGTAATTAAAGACTCTTTAAGCCACAACTAATTGACCATAGCCAACGGATGTCTCATTATATTAAATTCTCTCATTCTCGAGGTCGTCAAGGTTTAATTTGTAACTAAATTTAATGCAATTTTCATCTTTGAAGTGATATGTCGTAGATCAAACAGTTGCTGTTTATAGCATTTGGAATTTATGCTGCGGGGAGTTTGTATATATATTTTTTTTGTGGAATAACCACAAATTTTCCTTTTTCGAAGTTTTTTCTTTACATTACTTCTTGCCAAATTTCATGATTCTAGGTCAACGGAAACTACCCTATAGGTTTTGATTCCCTTGCAAATGTCAAAATATGCAATATAAATGGAACATAAGCGGCTATATCTTTTTATTGCGTTGGTTTAGAAATTTGATTTTTTCACTGCTTTGAGAGATAGGAGACCTGAGTATGTGATATTAATTACAGCTTGGTATCTCGACACGCTTCTGAGAAAAAGGGTCTTGTCAGACGGACGGACAACAAAGTGATCCTATAAAGTTCCGTTTTTACCTTTGGAGGTACGAAACCCTAAAAATGACAATAATGCAGGGACAGTCCGGATATCGTCAGCGCAACATGTCTTTCCTCTTCCACTAGCCATTTCGTCATTCACAACGCTGAGTTTACAATAACTATATGTTTATTATGTTTATTACTAGAAAGTAAATTGAACAAACATTTAGGATCTACCAATAAGAAGGCCAACGCAAAGACAAACAGCGCCACCTATTCTCATGTCTATAAAACAAGACAGCAAATCGTTAGATCTACACGATTCATTTGCGTTTGTAATTGCCATTGGACGCTGTCAGGTAACTCTCTAAGCCTAAAAGCAAATCCCAAGTAATTACAACAAAATGAGCTGTCATTACAGCTCACACACCTACACACTACCCCTCCGGTCTCTTGGACTTTACTAAAGCACATGTGTAACTTAAGTTATTACTGCTATATAGAAATTTGTTGCAGATCCATAAATATAGAATCTTTTTCATATGTCTATCTGTGTGGTCGTCTGTTTTAGTAATGATACTAAACTAGACAATTGATTGAACTTACATGAAATTACAAGTAACAACATGTAATGTCATTTCATTTACAAAATTGTTTGCATTACAATCTGAGCGTAATTGATAGTCGACTGAACTTTTTTTTTTGGGGGGGGGGAACGCTCCTTCCTCCTCATCGTGGCACCGCGCTCTCCGGTCTGAGGTACCGGCCTACCCACTAAAACCCCCCGTGTCCTCTGTGCCCATACCGGGGCGCGTGGTGGGTTGCGCTTTCGCGATTCTACTTCAACGGTACCTGCCTTCACGGTTCGTACCGTTTCATATCTCTCGACCGGTTTCATATCTTTAGGTTTAGTCGACTACGACTAAACCTAAAGATATGAAAAAAATATAATGTACTGTGACGCCAGGCAACAGTGCTAGGAAACACAAACAAAATAACCCATTGACTGAAATACTGGCGTCTCAGATAAAACAAACAAGGCTTAGAGAGTAGTCGCCCTCAACTGTGATTTAATATGCAAATTATCTGCCTACTCGCCAACTAATAGTTCAGATCATAATAACCTCTCTCCTCAATTCTTCTAAGCCGAATAGAGCGGGGAACTTTGTCATATAAAAATGCGAATGATGACGACAAATGTCATAACAGATTCGTTTTTAAAGAAACATAGTTTTATTTTCTATAAAATCAACGAAAAGTTTTAAATATACTTAACGTTATATTTACCAAAAATAAAAAAAAAACAAATATATCCTTACTAATTTTACTGGTATAATCGCTAAAGTTTGTAAGTATAACGATCCCTGAGTGCGTGATTGATAAATCTTATATATAAAAATGAATCGCAAAATGTGTTGGTAAGCTCATAACTCAACAACGCCTGGACCAATTTGGCCAATTCTTTTTTGTTAATGTTCGTTGAAGTTCAAGGAGGGTTTAACAATGAGGAAAATTCGAATAATTATCGGAAATACCCTAAAAACAGCCCTTTTATTTTCCCATGCAAACGTTTTCTAACTAAAACGTACAGTCGAATTGAGCTTTATTGTTATTGTATAAAGTTAATATTGCAAGCACTCACTGTTGTCTAAGCAATGAAGGTGTGTTCCTAACATCAAAGAGTCAATTTGCGCTTTATTGACGCTACATATAGTTCAAATTTAATCATATCTATCAAAACAGTGTGCGTGCGTGCGTTGGAGCACAGAATACATCGTTGGAGGATTTAATGTCACGTTCCAAAATTGAATAGCCACAAAATGTAATAGGTCATTTAGACTTTTTTTGCTATGCGACATTATCTATAAAATAATTAGGAACAAAAAACTGCCACTGTACAAATCTTTTTGACAGGACGAAGTCTGTCGTGTCCGCTAGTTATAAATAAATTTACTTCTGCAATTCACAGCTGCTCGGCCGCATTAACAGTTGTTTGTGACTTCCGAAATCTCTGGCCATGATCCACCATTGTTCACCTCCTCATTCGAATCGTGCCAAATTTGTGTACATCATCAAAATCTGATCACTCAGCTCATTAATTTGATCATCCGTTTCTTTGTGTTATTTATTAGCCAGTGGTTAGCAACCAATCGTACTGTTTATTTATACTTATAATAAATCTATAGAGAGGTCAGTTATGTACTTGAAATATATTTCCAAAATAACTATCAGGGGGTGATCAGGGATCGATACTGATGCCAAAAATACAATCAGTAAAATGTTTATCTGTCTATCTGTATAACCGTTATAGAAACAAAAACTACTCGACGGATTTTAACAAAACTTGGTACAATTATTTTTCATACTCCTAAGCTGGTTATAGTATACTTTTCATCACGCTACAATCAATAGGAGCAGAGCAGTGAAGGGAAATGTTGAGAAAACGGGAGAGTTACTCCATTTTATAAGCTTCCGTCGCGTGTGCAACCTTAATGGTTAAAACTATATAGAAATCACGTGTGACGGAAATTATTCCTTAAAATTATATAAAAAATATCCCATGCTATCGTATATCTATCTTTTATGGTTAAATCACAATAACACGTGTAACTCCAGATAGTTTAGCAGTTCAAAGCTTTTTGATTATATTTGCTACGTTTACAACACTCTCAGTTATCCCTAATGCTACCCAAAATTACGATTCCCCGCGGATGAAGTCGTGGGCACAGCTAGTACATTATAAATTTACTGTAAATGGTAAAACGCAACCAATCTTTGTTTTAAGAGTACACTATAAAAATAGCTAATTATGAAATTTTTGCTTTAGCGCTTTTTTAAATGGTCACGTGAAAATATACTCGATTTCGATTATATTTGGATTTGGATATATTTTTTTAAACTTTTTTGTACAACTTTAAAAAAGTTTACAAATGGCGGACTTAATGCCAAGGGTATTATTTTTCAATCAACAAATAAAACGTGCAAAAATTTTATTGAAATGGCATTGCAAATGTGTGAAAATTATACAACTATAAATCACTAGCGACCCCCTAGTTAGTTTTCCTATGCGCGCGCATCGGCCATAGACTTAAAAATGAGGTTTCTTTTTTTTGGGCTTTTCGCGGATAGCTTTTTAGCGCAAATGTAAGCGTAACTCAACCAATAACATTAAAAAAAACTATTACTCACTCGTGAATAATAGTAATGAAAAAGTCACAGTTTGATTATAGGTGTCATTATGTGCCTAATTGCCATGGGATTAGAGCCACTTTATGAGGAAGTGTGTTGAAAAATAAATAATAATTTAAAAAAAACAAGCTTTTTAAAATTGATTGCAAAGTAATTATTTACGACATCACATATAATATTTTTTTTCTGTTTATTTCTACAGCCTCAAGGTACAACGTGTTAATTTCTTTGATTTTGACAACCAAACGTCAGGCTTAGCCTTATGGGGATGTCGCTATATATGTATCTGATTATTGCTGTTGTTGTTGAGAAATATATTATTATTATTGTCGCGTATATCACGGGCTTTATAAGACACAGTCCTTTATAAGGCGTGCGGGGACATAGATGCACCATGAAAAATGCAGCTAAAGACTATACCAGTTAGATGCACAGAAACTATAGTCATTACTGGTCAAAGCGTTTGTGGACTATTGCATTTCGATTTTGCTGGTAATGAAAACCGGGCTATGGAAGAGACTTCGGTCACCTGCCTTCTCAAAGCCTCCTAATTGACTTAAATATATTATTATTATTATTTACTTTTTCATCACATGCCAAGTAAGAGAACATACAGCCTACTTCAAAATTATAATTTTAAGCGAAGCGATACATTGATTCATAAAAACTCCTAAAAAGACAACAACATAAAACTGTGAGTCATACGATACGATAAATTGCCCAACAAGCCAAAACATCAGTTTTAGTCCCATGTTACTAAGAATGGTATATAGTCTTGTAAAGGTTGGGAACCACACATTTTTATAATAATGTAACACGCTTTATTGATCGATCGATCGAGAGAATTGTGTCACTGCCAATGTTAATTATAACGAGTCTCAATTTTATTTTTGATCGGGATCAAGGGATCGTAACTTCAATGCCAGAGTTTCTGTTCTTTTGATACGTGAGTCTATCGATTTGTTTGAATAAACAATCTCGGTAAACCAAATGCTAACCTGACTTGGATTAAATTAAAATTTTATAGCGTTTCTCTTATAATTATAATATTGACTAATCACTAATGTTATACGACTTCAAAAAAATAGGTTCTGAATTCGACTGTATCTTCTTTTGTATCTTATCTCTGAACTTTCAATTGGTTGAATTTGATGATTCTTTTGTTATTTGAAAACTGGTAATTTTATTGGCTTTAATTTGGTCCAGTTGCGACAGTAAAATGATCAGACAAATGGACGAATAACTCAATTACACCCCGAGTTATTAAGTGTTCATCATAGTCACTGAAAATCGAGAAATATAAAACAAAAATTTTAACAAGCAATATCGACTTCAAAAAAGACTGATCCGTAACAAATCAATATAAAAATATAATGTAGTTAAAATTATCGATATTTTTGGACTCAACCATACATAGGCATGTGTTGACGAGCTCTCTAGTCAAGTGGTTATTACGCTGAAAAATATTCCACATAGTGTAGCGGAATTGCCTTTTCATAAATTTAAGGTACATGTTAAAAGGACGCTAATGAGTAAGGGCTATTACAAAGTCAATGATTATTTAAATGATGCCAATGCTTGGAGTTGATTTGAAGATGTTACATTCTAAAGTGTAAATATTTGTTTTACCGTATAAATTGTAAACACATATGTACGTTGTATGGTAACGACATAATTTATTGTAAATGCTGTTATTACTTTTGATAAAGCCGATATGTTTCTTGCGCCCATTCTTCTTATCAGCTACAAAATACGACCTGAAGACTCAATCAGGTCATATTATATAGGAATCGTATCAGGTAGGAAAAATCTTTGGACGACTCAAAACAGTTTTCTATAAAGTCTTATTTGAATAAAGTTAATTTTGATTAATGATATTTATGAAATTTATGATATTTATGACATTTTTATATTTATAATGTTTATGATATGATATTTACGATATGATATTTATGACGTTTATGATATTTATGTATTTATGATTTTTATGACATTTTTGATATTTACGATATTTATTTTGCTCTAAACAGCATTTGTTCGTATTGCTGTGTTCAGGTTTAAACTTGGCAGTGAAATTACGGGGTACTGTGCCTTTTGACCTTATATTCGTAACATAAACTTTGATTTTTGCAAGAGATTAACAAGCATAGATCAACTGCAACCACAATAACAGGAACCACATACAAATGATCTAATACAATTTGAATAGCTCACACATTATACCATTCGGACCACTCTGGCAACCGATCCCATTTAAGAGCGTACGCACTCTCCTGAGGCTACGCTGTGCACCGCCCCCGTTCTGGAGGGCGGGAGCGTTAGTTCAAGCCGATAGCCAGGCCTTCCGCCCGACCAAAGGCTGTAGCTAGTGTTTAGTTGGTAGGCTGGCCTTCTGCTGGAGTCCAACATAACCACCCGCCGTAGACCGGTTGCGGGTGGTATCCGGTGCGAGGTCGTCCGAGCACCAGGGGGTTGTCAATAGCGACCACTGTGGTGGCGCGCCCCCTATGAGGATTCACTACCCTCCCCCGTGGGAAAAAAAAAAAACAATTTGAATAGCTACGAACGCGCTACGAAAAGCAACGTTACAACAAGTGGCTTTGTAGCAGTCTCAAGATTGACATGTAAAGCGTGATGTGTTGTTCTGTGTACCTTTAGTCGAGAAAACAATTTATAGTTCAAGGAAAAACTGAATTTAATTACTTCTTCCTACCCATAGCTATTCCAGTTAGGGCTGCCGAAATATTTTACAATTTATACTCATAATAAATCTGTTAATTTGTAGATGTAACAATTCTGTAGATGAAATATATTTACAAAATAACTATCAGATTAAGGATCGATACTGATGGCAAAAATGCAATCAGTAAAATTTTTCTCTGTCTGTATAAGATACAAAAACTACTTGACGGATTTTAACGAAACTTGAAACAATTATTTTTCATACTCCTGAGCTGGTTATAGTATACTTTTCATCACGCTACAATCAATAGGAGCAGAGCAGGGAAGGGAAATGTTGGGAAAACGAGAGAAGTTACTCCAATTTTTAAGCTTCGGTCACGTGTGCAACCTTAATGGTAAAAGCTACACAAAAATCATGTATGACAGAAATAATTTCCTTAAAATTATATAAAAAATATCCCACAACAGCATGTCTTTTATGGTTAACTCACAATAACACGTGTAACTCCAGATAGCTTAGCAGTTCGAAGCTTTCTGATTATATTTGTCTACTCTTACGTATATAACACTCTCAGTCATTAAAAATGCTAACTAAATGTACGATTCCAAGCGGTTGAAGTCATGGGCATAGCTAGTTTAAAATATATATATTTAGGCTAATTGGTGTAAGTGTAAGATATATTTATATATAATATTTATATGTATTATTTATACCTATAAAAGCTGTGGATTCTTTTATTTAATATAGTCAAAGGATTTGGTAACGTAACTATTGAGTTATTAAGATTACATCCAAGCATTGTTATCATTTAAGTAATCGTTAATTGTATAGTAACCTTTTTACATAAGAGAATTTTTGACAAATTATTTAAATTTTGGGAAAATGCAAATCGGTAACATTTTGGAACATTTTGGAGCTTTTATAGCATACATGCATTTCCCCATAGAGAGCTTCTGGTTTTTTGCAGCCTGAACGTTGTAACGGCAAGCTTATTTTTATTTCTCTTGTTTAATTTATGATTTTGAATACATATTTATCAAAATCATCGTGGTTGTTATAAACCAAAAACCCAGCACCACACCAGCGCCGTACACATCACTAATCCTTCGAGCTGTCGATCCTACAGCTCTGGTGCCACGGTAGAATTCATACTCGTAAATATAACGCACTGTAAGTTTCCCATTATGCGGTAATAAGCGACGCCAAAGGAAAACATAATGACGTCAAAACAAATGAATAACTGTTTCCAAAACTCAAATGTAACAGCTAAATGAATTTATTAATTTGAATTTGGAATGCCAATTTCATTTGTAAAAACCTAATATAAATAAATTAGTCCTTCAGAGATTTATTAACAGTATAGTTGGAAACCCTGAGAGGCGTATATTTTTACGCTTAACAATTTATATCTGTCGACGGCCCAAACTCTTTGCAATTGGCGAAAGAGTCGCGTAATTGTTTGGTGGGTGCGTCTCGATATATATAGCCGAGACATTGGCCTAGACTGGATTAGTGACAAAAAAAATATAAGTCGTTGGCAATATTTCACTCCAGTAGAAAATATACGGGACTAAAGAGAAATTTTTGATTATTATAATTATTTCTCTTAATTACACTAGGCGTCAAAAATAAGTAGTACACTTTTCAAATTGCAATTACTCTTAAACTATAGAAGTTTGAGTTATTAAATGAAACTCATTTTATAGTAAATTTAACAAAGTTTTCTAAAAATAATATTTTTTTTAGCTTTAGTAAAGTTTTACATTTACAATTAAGAAAAAACTAAAAAGTTATCTATTTTGAAGGAACTGTCAAAAGCTTAATTTTTACGTTTTGAGCCTTGTTCGTACTTTAGTAACTTGTGTTGCCGCCTCGGGCTCTGATGACAGCCGGTTGGAGCCAGTTGGAGCCGGTTTGGCATGCTAAACACTAAGTTTCGGAGGCGGTGTTGAGGAATATTCTCCCATTCTTCTATCAGGGCCTGTTTTAGAGCCCTGAGGGTGACGGAGGGTGGTCTGCGCCTTCTGATTAATCTCCCAAGCTCATCCCAGGTGTGTTCAATCGGGTTAAGATCAGGGCTTCTTGATGGCTAAACCATCAAGCTGATGCCAACCTCCTGAATGTACTCTTATACGAGGAGAGCGGTGTGTGGCCGGGCGTTATCATGCATTAGTATTGCTCCGTCACCCATATTTACTTAATATGGACCTGCATACTAGTTAAGGATCTGATCTGAAGCATATCTTTCACCAGTCAGAGTACCATTTTCTATAACCACTAGCTCTGTACGACCCTCCGAAGACATTCCAGCCCATACGTGTACAGAGCCCCCGCCATATTGGACTCTTTCCGAGAAGCAACCTTGAATGTATCGCTCACCAGGTCACTTGTATACTCTCTGCCTTCCATCGGAAGTGAATAAAGAGTATCGAGACTCATCTGTGAACAAAACCCTTTTCCATTCATCTTCGCCCCACTGTACGTGTTGACAGGCGTAGCGTAGTCTTGCTATTCGATGCCCTGTCCCAAGTTTGGGGTCATTTGCTGGCCTGTGGGACTTCAGGTTGGCTTCAGCAAGTCTTCTTCTCACTGTACTCTCATTAATGTAGTCTCTTCGGGTTGAGGAAGCTGTTGCTGGACCTCAACAGCATTAAAGTGAAGATTTCTTAACACAGTAGAGACAATAACGCGGTCTTCTCGGGTACTAGTGCACCTGGGTCTGCCATTACCTGGTCTCCTTAGATGGTTTCCAGTCTCTTCGTACCTTCACTTAACTTGCTGGATCGTTCTTAATGTTACACCGTTCTTGCAGTACGACGCATACTGATGCCTACTTCGACAAAAGTTATGATTCTTGCACATTCTTCAGGTGAAAGAGGCATGGTTAGTAAAGTTTACTCGCTGTAGACACCTTTGCCTTTGAATTACAATTGATTTGTCAGCAATAAATGTGAAAACAATAAAAATCAAAAGTAAGACAACAGTTTAAAAATAGAGTGTTTTTGTTTATTCTGTTTCTTTCAGTCAATATTTAAAAGACGATATTATGCATGAAGATTTTATTAAATGAAATTAAATTGTCTATTAACTTCTTTTTATTTCAAAGATCTTCTGTAGTTTAGGAGATATTGCAATTTTAAAACTGTACTACTTATTTATGACGCCCAGTGTATTATTGATATCATTTCACTTCAATTTTGGTACAAATACCTTAGTCATGGCTGTTATACATGTTTCTATCAAACATATTTATATATGTATGTCAATCATTACCCTAGATCCAATAACAGAAACCTTACAGAGCTTACTTTGGGCTAGACTAATTGGTGTGAGTGTAACAAATATATATATTTTTATTTTACGGATTGTAATGCGGTCCTCTATCAGGTATCTGGAACAGCATTTTCCTCCCAAACCAAATCATAAGCGCCTCTATTATATTTTCCTTTAACTGCGTCTGTTCCACCTGGAGCGTGCTTGTCGATACTAGAAATGAAAAACAAATAGCAACTCATGCTGGAAACCGTCCGAGTCTTTATGTTTATTTTGCAGATCAAACGAAACCGCTTTCAATGCGCTCTGTAAATGACGGCCATTTTTTCCATTTTGTAAGCAGACCAGACATATATCGATTAAAGACTTATGAAGAAAAAACCTTTATTGAATGTACGTGTATAAATACAATAAGTGCTTCATTCTTTTAAGGGGTTCCGTAGCCGAATGGCAAAAAACGGAACACGTATGGATTCGTCATGTCTGTCTGTCCGTATGTCACAGCCACTTCTTTCCGTAACTATAAGAGCTATACTGAGGAAACTTGGTAAGTAGATGTATTCGGTGAACCGCATTAAGGTTTTCATACAAAAATAGAAAAAAAAATAATGAATTTTTTGAGAACTTAGAAGTGAAACTCAATTTTTTTTTTATGAAACCTATACGTGTGTAGTATCTATGGATAGGTTTTCAAACATGATATCGAGATTTCTAATATAATTTATTTCTAAACTGAATAGTTTGCGCGAGAAACGCTTCCAAAGTGGAAAAATGTGTATCCCCCCCCCCCCCTATATCTTCTAAAATAAAGGAATGATAAATGTAAAAATAATATGTGATATACATTACCATGCAAACTTCTACAGAAAATTGGTTTGAATGAGATCTAATATATATTTTATAAATATGTTATAAGTAGAGATCGGATAATCGGATGCATATTTACCTAAAGTTAATTTTTGGCTCACAAATTATGGAAGCGGCTTTAAAAATACATTTTGTTAAATAAATCCCGGGATAATACGGACTGCAAATTTAACGTAGTGATATTGTTTGAAAATTACTAAATTAGCACGTGGTATTTATTTTCGAAAGACCGAGACCCGGGTTCATTTATACAAATATGCATACGTATTTACCAAAATGTTCTACAGTCCGGAATTCCGGGATTTTTATTTATGGAAATAAAAAGACATTTCCATACTTTGTCAAAAACTAAATTAGGTAAATAAATAAACATCCGCTATCCAATTCCGCAATCCCGGGATTTTTATTTAACAAAACAATAAAAAGCCGTCTCCATAATTTGTTTAAACTAACTTTAGGTAATATGCATCCGATTATCCGATCTCTAGTTATAAGTCGTGAACCGCATTTTACCTTTCATTCAATCAACTCCAATATTATAAAGAATAAAGAAAAAACCTTTATTTAGATGTATAGTGGTACGGAACCCTACGTGCGCAAGTCCAACTCGCACTTGCCCGATATCAAGTTCGTCGGGTTGGTACATGATACTATTTCTGTACTGTGCAGTGTAGTAACTGTATTAATATTTGTACAACACTAGGTATACATTTCATTATTTAACTAGCTGTAACCGCGACTTCGTCCGCGTGCAATTCACCATAGTAGTTGGTTAGTATATTTAGGTTTTTTGGGTTCTTGCATATTTATTTTAAGTGACATGCGCGTGAGCTGCACGCGGTACTGGGTACTACTCGGACATTGCAACATTATTTTTCTAAAATAAAATTAGCCTAAGTTACTCCTTATTACATCAACTACTTGCCAATAATCGCGTCAAAATCTATTCAGCCATTTCAGAGATAAGCCGGAACAAACCGACAGACGACAATTTAGTTTATTTGTATAGATAGTAACGATTAAAAAGGAACCTTAATATAAAACTAAATTAAAAATAAATCTGGTCCAAATCGCCGTCAAACGACAACGTGCCCAGAAGGCTGGCAATGGTGATCCGCTGTGCCGGATATGATCCAGTCCTCGTCGACTCCATTACTATTACATTTATATACTATATACTCTTATATGATATATATTATATGCTTGTAAGATATAATAGCTGTGCCTACAACATCGCGTGGAATCGTAATTTTAGGTAGCATTTTTAATGACTGAGAGTGTTATAAGCGTAAGAGTAGACAAATATAATCGGAAAGCTTCGAACTGCTAAGCTATTATGTAGTTACACGTGGTATTGTGAGTCAACTATAAAATATAGATATATGCTGTCTTCGGATATTTTTATATAACTTTAAGGAGAACATTTCTGTCCTACATGATTTCTGTGTAGCTTTAACCATTAAGGTTGCACACGCGATGGAAAGTTAAAAAATGGTGTAACTTCTCCGGTTTTCCCAACATTTCCCTTCACTGCTCTGCTCCTATTGATTGTAGCTTGATGAAAGTATACTGTAACTAGTAACTGAGTAGTTTTTATTTCTACAACGATTATACAGACAGACAAAATTTTTACTGATTGCATTTTTGGCGTCAGTATCTATCCCTAATCACCCCCTGATAGTTATTTCAGGAATATATTTCATGTACAGAATTGACCTCTCTACAGATTTATTATAAGTATAGTTAGTAAAACTAAGTATAGATTAATATAGAAAGTTCCATTATAATACTACTAGCGACCCGCCCCGGCTTCGCACGGGTGCAGTGAAAAAATGGTTATGGTGGGTTATCTAAGAGATAGACATATACCATCGCGGACTTTTTTATTTTTGTAAGTTGTACATACTGTAGTACATTATTTTGGTCTATCTCGTAGGGTCAGCCAGCGTTTGCATATAAGCGCAAAAAAATGCTTATTTACGAATCACATTAGAAACCTTTAAATTTATCAGTGTTTCTCTACTATATTATGCATTTTTATACATACAAACCTTCCTTAAGAATCACTCTATCTATTAAAATAAACCGCGTCAAAATCCGTTGCGTAGTTTTAAAGATCTAAGCATACATACGGACATACAGCGAAAGCGACTTTGTTTTATACTATGTATTGATAATCACATATAAACAATAAATAATAGTTTTATGTACATTGTATAATATTTTAAATAATATTTTTTTTATAGGATAGGGCAGCAAACGAGCAAACAGATCACCTGATGGTAAGCGATAACCGTTGCCCATGGACACCCGCTACGCCAGAGAGTCACAGGTGCCTTGCCGGGATTTTAAAAGGGATTAAGGGGGGAAGGGGGGTTTGGGCCTCCGGTACCCTCACTCACTCGGCGAAACACAGCGCAAGCGCTATTTTACGCCGGTTTTCTGTGGGGCCGTGGTATCACTCCAGTCGAGCCGGCCCAATTCGTGCCGAAACATGGCTCTCCCACAAATAGACGTTTCAAATATTATAAAATGGTCGTAAAAATATTTCACGAACAATCTTACAACATCTAATCTTTCATTTTCATTTGTTATCTTCATATTATGTTCGACGTGCTTTTTTATAATCTATACGCGTTTCATTGTCAAATCAAATAAAATCAACATTAAGTTTATTCAAATATGACTTTATAGAAAGCTCTTTTAAATCATCCAAATTATTTTTCCTACCACCCTTCAGGACGTACAATTTAGCCGATAAGAAGAATGGGCGCAAGAAACGTATCAGCTTTATCAAAAGTAATAACAGCATTTACTATAAATTATATCATTACCATACAACGTACATATGTGTCTACAATTTACTCTTCAGAAAATAGGAAAACAAATATTTACACCTCAGAATGTAATGTCTTCAAATCAAACAGCATTGGCATCATTTAAATAATCATTGACTTTGTGCTCTTCCTCATAAGGATATTTTAAACATGTACCTTGAACTTATGAAAAGGCTATTCAGCTACACTATGTGGTTAATCAAATCTTGTTATAAAAATTTATACATTTACCCATAAACAAACCATAAAGCCATAAAGAACCACAAACAAAGCTCAAATGTAATTCACCCTTTGAATCAATTTATAAACGAATCTTTTTAGCATTTAAAAAGAAAATAATACGAAAGACTAATAAATTACAAATCGGTCGTCCATTTAAAATAGCTCTTAGACAATATTTAGGATCGATACTTGCATATTTAAAGCATTGAGCCAAAACAATAAAAAATATTTCAATTAAGTTCAATTCAAATTTCACTATTAAATCTCTATCTTAAATTATTACTGATTGAAATATTTAGAGAGCATGCTTACCTCTAAAACTGCAATGATAATATAATAACATAAATGAGCACTAAACAAGTGATGAATTTATCAAAATTAGATAACATCATTCTGAAAATAAAACTCATCCTAGAAACAGAGAGATATATAATTCTAAACTTATCTAAATAAAGAAATCCCATCTAGCAATTCAGCTTGCGAGAACCCCATAATGCCGACGGCGTTTCCTCTTTGCACCGCTATACGCCAGCGTTGAGTGAAGTAAGCGCCAGCTTTAAGGTCTCCTGTAGTTTGTATGAGTCAAAGCTACACCTAAATAACTCATTGATTTGAATCCAATGAACCCAGTTGAAGGATAATAATAATAATATTTTTATTGTTTCTCTTAGGAAGGGTTTACAACATTAAAATAACACTGAGTTGTACGAATAAGGCCTTTGTGGGGGCAATCGCACTAACAAATCGCAGCTGAAACGAAACCAAATCGTTCCATTCAACCAATCCGAGAGCTAGAATATCACGTCATCGAACAGATGACGTGATATTGTGGCGTTCGGATTGGTTAAGCCGAACGGTTCGGTTGCGTTTCGGTTGCGATTTATTAGTGCGATAGCCCCTCTCTATACTAGGTATAAAACCTGTGTTACTAAATCTCCAGGCTTTTAACCTCAATGATTTACATACAAGATAATCAGTTTGAATGTATACCTTATGAACTAAACAGTAGGAATAGCAATAAAACCTATTATAATACATTATAAATATTAATAAAAAATGTGCATGAGATGTACGAGTATGAGTGTTGTTGTTAAGTAACAGAACAACACAACAACAGACACACTACAAATGACTTGTAGTTGTTAAGTAACAGAGGTGATAATCCTCGTACACTCGGCGGATTGATAATCAAGCTCCATCAGCCACTTAGTCACTGACTGATAGGACTGTGTATGTATACAATTTGCTTCTTTCATTTTTAAAGTATTGAAATCTAATCCAATGTTCTTTACATAAGTGCACAGTTATATATTGCTTTGAATAGAAAATCATCAGCACAACCCATATACGTCTCAACCCAAGGCCACGAACCTACCCTAACTATTTTAGGATTAGGCCTTATTCAACCCTCTATGATCCCTTAGTTCGGCAGCCTTCAGCATCGCCATCACTAGGTTCCCTCATGATAAGGCTAGCGCCACTTTGGCTTCCCGCGTCTCTTCAAGCGCTTTTGTACCCCTTATATGAGCAGCCCCTCAGGTGACGGGCGGTCGTCCTCACGATTTGCCTATATAGTTCTTAGAACTTAGGCGAAGGCTGAGCTTAGTCGGTAGGTCGAGTAGTCAGACCGCTCTGTCCGCGTTGAGTCCGACATAACTTCCGTGACACTTGCCGTTGCGGGTGACTGCAAACACCTTTGAATTTCTACGCAGGTCTGTTTATTATGTTACCTCACTATGTTTTCCTTGACTGTAGAAGTATCAGATAAATAAACATATGGAATTCAAAAAACGAAAAACACATACATGGCAATATCAACCCCGGATCCTCGAATCATATGATTCGTAGACAACAGCGCCATATTTCACATATACATTAATCTGACTCTCTGCGATGAAGAAAAACATAGCATCCTTTACCATAAGATCGTCAGATGTATGTCAGGATATAAAATTGGAGAAATGAATATCTCATTGGATATATCAGGATCGGGAGGTCGACCCCCCATGAACATTACGAGAGTGTAATTTACATATCGAATTACATCTTCGCCTGAAACGGGAACACCGTTATTAGGTCGCATTTTGTGCTTTATGCTTTTTGAAAAATACCTACTTTGAACGGTGTTCCTGACATGACAAGAGTTGTCATGGATAGATAATTTTTTGATTGTATATTTAAAAATATTTAAGGAATGTTTTAATAATAATATTTGACTTTGATTTGCAGAAAAAAGAACTATATAGTCGGAGGCTCACGAACTTACGGTGACAACTCACTTCACCACACCACAAAGGAACGCCGATTAAGCAATTGAAAAATATCAATTAGCATTTCGTAATTAGCTCCTATTTTTATTTGACACATTCAATCCATGTCTAGGCTGCTTGGTCACTGTAACATTTAATTACGTGCAATTTGGCTGATTGCCTGTTTTACCTGAGGTGAGGCGGCTCTCTGGCGCGCGCCCAAGCGATTGCATTTAGTGAACTGTCAAAGATAAGTTATTTTCGCTGTTTCGACATTGAAATAGGTTTCGGCTGCCTAGATGATGTGTCATGCACCAGCGGCATTGACAGTCTTGGTAACAGTTATTTCACGATTGTCGCTAACTACTGCGCAGTTCACCAATCAACAACAGTCACTGACCAACCAGAAAGCTTTATTTGAAGTTCAAAACAGTCGAGTAAAATTTTATTACAACTCTACGTTCGCTCTGAATCGTTCAAATTTAATTTGTTAACTCTGTAAGTCACCTATTCATGAGCATAGCCTCTGCATTATCATAATCTGAATATTTATTAGATTCGTAGAGACGTGTGTAAATTTATTTGCCAATATTAATGACTTCGATAGATTATCATAACTTTTCGCATATTACATATAACTACTTGATTAAGTGGATGTCACTTAAACTTATATTTCTTCACTGCTTTATCGATTGTCTGATTGTCAGTTACGTTTTCTAAAGTCACTTGCCTAATTCAAAAAAGCATTACTTACTTTTTGTATCCGTACATTAGTAACTTTATTATCAAGTTGTAACTAGTTATTGATAATGTCATACAGGCTTCACGAATAATTATAAAAATCATATATCCTAAACGTAAACTTGGGCAGCTTTCAAGTAAAACTGAACCTTATATCCTATTTCTATATCGTCTAATTTAATTACCAATGTGATGCTCTCATCACAGTTTAATAGTAATAGGCTATTACGCATGCCCCAAACAACTCCCACCAACGCAATTTCCGATAAGTATCAACACAATAATTAAATCTAATCTAAGCTGATTGCATTTCGGCTCCAGAGTGTCTATTAGAATTATCTAATCAATATGACACAGCAATGTATGCCGGCTGTCATGTAAATCTAATGTCATTCATAGACGTCGCATCGCATTTGATGTTTATAATAAGTTGGCATGTCATTTAGCTCGCATTGCATTCATTAATCAATATGAGTAAAGTAAGTGCTCCAAATATGTAAACGTTATATGCACGGTATTAAATGAAACTACGTTTAAACTTAACGGTTTATTGTCTCATAAAAGACATTAAAGGAATGCGGAGGGCTTCCGAACAGAACACAGTCACCAGCTCGAGGCAGCAGTCACGCCAGGGAGATTCTGTAACATTGAGAGAGAGGTCACGCCGGCAGGCCGGTGTTAGTTCGAGAAGCCAGGTCAAGCGGGGTGTTAGAGCGAAGCTAGATCGAGACAGTGTTAAATCCGAGTTTGGAATACTTCCTCGAGATGAGGGACTTGCTGTGGTAGCGCTGGAAGCGGGCGCCGGTGGAGATGTGGCGCAGGAGCGCGGCATCCCTGCTGGATGACCGGGACATGTAGTTAGAAGATGCTTTCGAGAGGTAGGTCCGTAAGGCGCGCTCCGCCCACGTCTGAGCTCTCGGCTTCTCAACCGGAAGACCTTTATTCCGCCTATCCATGTAATGGATGATGTCGTCGTAATAATTGTGCTGATAGTCGTAGAGGTAGGTGTATTGAAGGAATTTCGGCCTGAAATGGAAAATTATTTATATATCCATACAGAACTAAGTCGAAATCGTACATTGATAGAGTTTGCACTGGCTGCTTAGTTGACATACCTGATCCAGTGTTTGAAAACTAGCTTTCTGGGTTCGGTGCCCATGACAATGTTTTCTGGTGCAGGAGTCTCCGCTTCCTCTTTGGGGGCTTCAGCTGCAGCAGCGGCGTCAGCATCTTTCGCTTCTGGTTCAGGCTCAGGCTGCGCAGGCGTCTCTTCCTCTACGTCATCCCACATCTCGCTTGGGGGTACTCTACGGAAAACCACAACATTAAACCATCACTATCTCACATATATAAAATAACACTTTGTTAACACTACGACACTCAAGCAAGTTTGTCGACGCGATCTTCCACCAACCTTAATGGGTTTGGAGTTACGTGTGGATCGGCTGATCGTTCGTGTACGACTGGTGCTGAGGCGCGGTGAACGCGTACGCAGCCTCCCAAACGATCTCTTTTCGACCCCACTTGCCTGTTGCAAGCTGACTGCCAACGATTTTCTGTCAATACGACGGCCATGCATCGACGGATTCCTTACCATTTTCGTTTAGTGGCATTGCCAAAATGCAAATTCCTTTTTTATTTTGAGTGAGTCTTCGCGGTGTTTCCATTTGTCGTTGAGTCTTCGAACACCTCTAATCAAGTTTTAAATTTATTATCCACTAATAGGATTTACATTTGTCCGAGTAACGAGATTAATTTATCAACAGTGCGTTTTCGCAGTCACATAGCGTAATAAAATCAATTTGTGTAGCTTAAATGAGATATAAAAATGTTTCAATGGCGCTTTCAAATAATGATTGCGTGCGTAGATATTTTAACACCTCCTGAAAGTCTCGCAAAATGATTTATGCTAATTTTATGAACCCGTGTAGAAGTTACCACATCACGTGAGCCAGACGTAAATAATTTACTAGCAGCTGTTTTGAAGTGATTCCTTTGTTTATTATGAAGTTGATTTATGAGTTTTTGAATAGTTAGTGTGCTGGATAAAGGAAATTGTACGTTGTGGCTGACACCGACCAGTGTAACCCGTTTCCGGCGAACTTGTTTTTTTTTACATTTAAATAGAAAGAAATGTCATCATTCAGCAAGTTCATTATTTAGTAGTGTTCTCGAGTAGCAGTTGGTGAAAACTGTGTCATTTCTGACACACTACACTAATGAAATGCATTTGTGCTTACCATCGTGTATATTTAAAAAAAGAGTTTATTTTAGTATACTATATTCTTTTTTAACACTACAGAAAAACTATGATCATTGTCACTACATAGTATAAAACAAAGTCTCTTTTATCCCTATATTCCTATGTATGCTTAAATCTTTATAAAACTACGCAACGGATTTTGAAGCGGTTTTTATTTAATAGATAGAGTGATTCAAGAGGAAGGTTTATATGTATAATAACATCCATTATATACTATCTTCTTCAATCACTCCATCTATTAAAAAAACGCATCAAAATCCTTTTCGTAATGTTAAAGATTTAAGCATACATAGGGATATAGCGACTTTGTTTTATACTATGTAGTGATAATAGATAATTATTCGCTGATTAATAATTGCTTTATTACTTTTATATTATATCGTAGCTATAATTTAATATTTGTTAAAAAAATATTTTTTACTTTTCGACCTCGTTCCTCGTCCTCGACTCTCTTTAAATTTTTATAACAAAATAATGAAATGTTTATTTTAATTCGGTTTATTATTTGAAAGTTAAGATTGCAGAGTTAAAATCGAATGTTCTTGTGGCGTTGTAACATTAAATGAACAGTTACGCAGAATGGATCTTTCCCATAACAATAATAAAATGGCGGTTATTATATCAAACCAGCTGTAAGCTGAAAGATGTGTCATTATGATATTAAAATTTAAAAGAATGTTAGCTTTCAATTTTACATCAATGAATGCTAAATATTAATTAAAAATAAACATTTCACACTTAACGTTGATTGAATCCTTTCTGTATAACTATGGCGATATAATGTTAGAACGCCACAAGAATATTCAATTGATAATCTAAAATTTTTACTTACAAATAATATACCGAAGTCTTATGTCTTGACGCAACTATCAGATTCGAGAATTGAAATCCCAAGAATTTAATAAAGAAAATTAAATTCTAATAAAAGCATGACTCCGCGAAGTTATTTAATAACTGCTTATTGTCTTACTGAGTTAAAACTATAGTGCGGTCTTATAAACTGGCTGTGTGCAATCATGCTAATAAAATATAGAACATATTTCATAATAATATAAAATATCATCCATTCCATCTTAAATTATAAGCAATTTGCATGCAGATGTTTGCAGGAACAATATGTCCAAAAATCAACTGCTTCTGCCGAAAACCACGATTTGCTAATTAAGACTTCAGAGCCCACTTAGCGGGAAAATGAGAGGTTAACATTTTTTGCGACCATTACTTTGCTCGACCAGGAGAACAACATATCCCAAATAATAACCTGGGTCTCAAAAACCACTTGGCCATTTAAACAGTATCATCTACTTTGAAAGTGTATGTGAGGTAAACTCTCGCTTTCAGAGAGCTTACAAACTCGCTAGCAAGGAAATTATCACCGTAACAGCTCATGTATATCCCCACTGAGGTAGAAGCCTACCCTAAGTTAGTTTACTTAATCAATAACTGGTCCAGTGCGGAATGAACTACATACACCTTTGAATATCTTCGCAGGTTGCCTCACGAGTGCCTCAGTGTTTTCCTTCACTGTAGAAGCGTCAGATAAATATGCATATCAAAATCCACAAACATATTCCTACATGGCAGGTTCGATTCGTAGACTGCAGTCCCATAATTCATATGTACTTATACATTTATCTGACGCTCTTGCAGTGAAGGAATAGTACATTACGATATTAGTGCGTTATGATGGTTATAACATGCGAGGTGGAATTTCAGCACGTGCCGAAGACGATGGCGTATTTGAGCCGAGCATGTTATAACCAATACGCACGTATATCGTACGACGTTTTTTAACACATTTACGAGGAAACAGAAAAAACAATAATTTAAATAAAATCTGTGAATGCACACTGTTGCTTTCCCGCCATTTTAATAGCGCGCCAGCGCTGCCTACTGACTGGCGCCGCGCGGCGATTAGTTCGAAATTTGAATAGCAACAGCGCGCGAAATGACAAATAATACTGTTATGGAATTTGTATGGACTATAACTTAACTATTTGCTTTGGTAACACTCGCGTTTTTTATGACCCGCTTTACATATTTGAAACTGGTGGAATTACATCAGCTTTACGAGCATAGGTGTTAAAAAATATAGGGAGGCGACCAGCATACCTGCGAAGAAATTCAGAGATGTAGTCAATCGATCCGCAGTAGACCAACGTCATTGACTAAGGCCTGTTTGGTTAGGCTCGTGATCGATGGCAAATGTACTGTGACAAGGATGTTGAAATATGCATATTGCTATGCTCGATAGGGTCCATAACATGTTCTGTTAATTACCGCTATGACTATGTAGTTATTACAGTTATTGAATATTGAACATTGCCAAGTGATAAAATAGTTATTTGACAAATTTAGTAAATGTCTAATGATTTTCAAGGCAGACTTAACATATGTGTTAAGATGAAAGATGAGATCAAAGAGCAAAGAGAGAAAACTAGTAAAATGGACCCGAAATCCACGAGTCTTAGTTATTAGCTATTCATTTAAGATAGATAATATGTTTATCTCTTAGGAGCTACATGCGACAGACCTATTTCCCTAAAACTGCAGGGCTAAATTTATAAATTAGTAATTAGACCTATCGTCATGTATGGATCGGAATGTTGGCCGTCAAGCGAATTAGCAAACTTGACTTAAATTAACTGACTCAATAACTCGTGTCGTGGAAGATTTAAATTGAAACAAAGGTCGGTAGTTGGTATCTTCAGCTGGTGAGAAACAATAAATTCAGATTCCTCCATCTCCCTTGAAGATGTGACGTCCGCATCTGTAAAAATACATTTTCCGTGTACGCAACGAAGGTATAAATCGCGGTAGCTAACACACCCAGTTCAAATGCTAGTAGGAATGTTTATTTCTGATGTTAATGACGTAATGCTGTGTTGGATGTAAGCGGTGCCACAACGTGTTAATTGATTGTCATCATTTGGGATTCGTGTAAATAATAATCATTATTTATTTATTATACAAGTGGCTCGATTTTTTTTAGGGTTCCGTAGCCGAATGGCATAAAACGGAACCCTTATGAATTCGTCATGTCTGTCCGTCCGTATGTCACAGACACTTTTTTCCGTAACTATAACAGCTATACTGTAGGTAGATAAGTAGATGTATTCGGTGAACCGCATTAAAATTTTTAAACAAAAATAAAAAAAACAACAAAAAAGTTGGGGTTCCCCATACTTAGAACTGAAACTCTTTTTTTTTTAATCATACCCATACGTGAGGGGTATCTATGGATAGGTTTTTAAAAATGATATTGATGTTTTTAATATATATTTTTTCTAAACTGAATAGTTAGCGCGAGAGACGCTTCCAAAGTGGAAAAATGTGTGTGTGTGTGTCCCTTTTTTTTATTCCATACGGTGGCAGACCAGCAAATGGCCCACCTGATGGTAAGTGGTAACCATCGCTCATGGACATCAACAGTGCCAGGGGCACAGCTGAGCCGCTGCCTACCTGGAGAGAAATACTCTTTTTAAGCCTCGTTTGAAGTTAGACATATCGTAGCGCTCAGGAAACATCGCAGCTGGGAGCTCATTCCAGAGTTTGCATCTACGCGGAAGGAATTTCCCTGTCCCTGTCCCTGTAAGTTATAAGGGAGTGATAAATGTAAAAATAATATATGTACATTACCATGCAAACTTCATATTTCCACCGAAAATTAGTTTGAACGAGATCTAATAATTAGTTTTTTTGTAATCTTAATATATATATTTCTTGTGTGCGTGTGTATGTGACTGAACTCCTCCTAAACGACTGGACCAATTTTGATGAAATTTTTTGTGTGTATTCCAGGGGGCTTGAGGAGGTTTAGATTCACAATACGGTCATATAGATATTGTTTTTCAGCTAAATTATTTATTTAAAAACATTTGAGACAACGTGAGACAACGTGACATTTGAGACATTTGACATTTGAGACATTTGACAGGACAACGTCTGTTGGGCCAGCTAGTACGTTATAAATCGCAAACCGCATTTTACCTCTCATTCAATCAACTCAAATATATTTAATAAACAATTAAGAAAACATTTAATTAGATGTATAATGGTACGGAACCCTACGTGCACGAGACCGACTCGCACTTGGCCTGTTTTTTTTTTCTAGTTGCCTTATCTTTACTCAGCAAGACTCTCTCCAAGGATATATATACAATTTAATTTTTACTCAATAATTATGACATTTTACATATATAAATGGGATCACGCCTATCCCCGATAAGCTAGGGGTCTATGACAATCTGCAAGGGGTCTACGTCAGCGAAAAAATAATTTGGGGTCCATGAAGTGAAAAAGGGGGTTCACGCTAAAACAACAACATACACTGATAGTACCTATTTACTTAAATTTTAAAACTTGTATTTTTATATAATTTTGTACGTTTTAGGATATAGGCATTCAATAAGCAGGTAAGTAGTAGGTAGTAGCCAGGTAGTCTATCCAAAACCGAAAAACATTACAAAGGGTCTACGACACAAAAAAGTTTGGAAATCTCTGTGCTAGGTAGTCGAGTAAAAACGCTTTAATGAAAAAATTCAGGTAGAAGCTCTATTAGCTGTGGAGATGTGAAGCGGATCCTGCCATGTGCCCCGCATGGGCCTAGGGAACACGGGGGGTTTTAGTGGGTAAGCCGATCCTCTCAGACCGGAGAGCCCCACACGCGGTCGCGCCTTTTTTTTTTTTGTTTCCCTGAGGAAAATGCATTAAATTGCATACCCCGGCTGTGGCGAGCCGGCGGTTATGTGGGGCTCTCCTCCCCAGAAGGGGGAGGCCTACCCACTAAAAACTTCAGGGATGGCCTTCCTCAGGCATGTAGGGAGCCCCCGGGAACACAAAGGCCACTTCCGGGAACCCCCAGCCTCCACTCCCCTCTTTAGAGGGGAGCCCTCCTCGGGGGAGGCT
This sequence comes from Scirpophaga incertulas, assembly GCA_036419045.1. Taxonomy (NCBI): domain Eukaryota; kingdom Metazoa; phylum Arthropoda; class Insecta; order Lepidoptera; family Crambidae; genus Scirpophaga; species Scirpophaga incertulas. The sequence goes on along the minus strand of CM071626.1, from coordinate 6,206,583 downwards.
ACCACCTCCCCGTCCCTCCACCGACGACGCCCCCCGGCCACGGAAGGGGCGTGGTCCATCCCGGGTCGCCGTAGCGGTCGCGACTTCCTCGCGCCCGCCGGCGACCCGCGGCGGCGCCGCAGCTTTGCTACCGAGCCCGGCGCCGCCTCCTCCGAGGCCACAGCCCTCCAACCTCCCTCGTCCGCCAGCATTGCCGCAATCAATGCCACGCCCACGCACGCCCACGCGGGGCACTCCGCCAGCGTGTGCTGGGCCGAGTCAAGGTCGGATGCGCAGTGGTGGCAATGTGTCGATCCCTCCCGTCCTATTCGACACAGATACTCACCGAAGCAGGACACGCGGTCGCGCCTTGCCAGCACGGTGTCACGATGCATAAGGAGGATAAAATAATAAACAGTAAATATTCTCACTTCGAGCCTATTTCCACTGACCAATCACAACATAGCTGTTGCATTGCGATGTTGTCTTCAAATCCGGAAGAAAGTGAGCGTCCACTTTCTTCCCGGATATGCGTGTTCTAAAACCGCCATTTAAACAGGCTATTTTTCGGAAAATATTTTTTGGAAAATTTAATTCCTAAAAACATAAAAGACTACAGACGGCTCTACAGTAAAGTTTTTAACACATATTTGGTATATTTCGTAATGTAATAAAGTTGGTTTTATATTTTAAAAAAATATTAAAACGTTATATATTCTTTAGAATTTCTTACACACTAATTATAATACATGAAATATAGATAGCTTGATATATGTAGTTTCAAATATTGAAACTATATATCTCTGCCTATAAGAGCATATGTAAGCTTAGGAGATTTTCTGTTTTTATACAAATTATATACTAAATAAACAAAAATTTGTATGAAATTATATTTTATAATATATTGCTGCGGTCGGACTCCTGGTGCTATCGAGGCGGCTCGACCACACAGACCTACCGACTAAACTCAGCCTAGCCTTGGCCCTAATGGCCCTACGGCTTGAATGGAATGGTTGGCGCACCCTCAGGAGAAGGCACGTCGGCGCTGCCCTCCGAAGAGGACATATGCGCGAAAGAAGGCTCGGTACGCCAAAGTGGGTCCGGCCTTGAAATGTGCAGCAAGCTGCGAAGTATGGACTAACTAAGGGATGGCGGCGCAGATGCCGCCTCTCGCAAGGCTTGAAGAGCCAGCGTCAATGAGTCGGGAGGGTCTGAAAGGACGTGTCTGGGTCGACGATATTCTGTGTTACGCGAATTGACTGGGGTACGCGAATAGACTGGGGTAAGGCTTTTAGGGCAAATGTCCGGCCTTATATAGTGCGCAACCCTACTCGTAGGGCAAATTATTGTTTATTTTTTTGTTTACCTTTGTATATACTGCTCATTATGTGTGTGCGTTATTAAGTTATAGCATAATTATTTTTTTAGGATATCGAATAAGCAAGTTTATAAGGTTACTAGCTGACCCGCGCCCACTTCGTTGGGCATAATATTAATAATCCCCGAAGCGAGCACGAAAGCGAACTGAATTAAACCCGAAGCCATCGCGCGCCGTCCGCTGATGATGATGATGATGATGATGATGATGACACTCCGCAATAATGTGGCTTTCTATTGGTGAAAGATTTTTTAAAATTGATGATGATGATGATGATGATGATGACACTCAGCAATTTGAGATTTAAACTATCCTATCTCTCAAGTTGGATCGAACTGCACATGGTGTGCGAATTTTATTATAATCGGTTAAGTAGTTTAGGAGTTCATTGAGCACAAACATTGTGACATGAGATTTATATATCATCATCATCATCATCATCATTTTAAAAATTCTTTCACCAATAGAAAGCCACATTATTGCGGAGTGTCATCATCATCATCATCATCATCATCATCATCATCATCAGCGGACGGCGCGCGATGGCTTCGGGTTTAATTCAGTTCGCTTTCGTGCTCGCTTCGGGGATTATTAATATTATGCCCAACGAAGTGGGCGCGGGTCAGCTAGTATGTTTATAAAATATTGTTTCTTTTACATCCGTCTTCATCTGTAGCTGTCAACTTAAATCAAAGTTATCGACATTAAATTCTAACATGGTTTCAAAATCCTATTACAATTCAATAAGTACATTGCCATGAAACAAATATTCGCGTGCGCTGCATGCTTTATTCAACTTTTATTCGCACTAATAAAAGGTTTATGGAAATGCGTCGAGAAATTCTAAAACGAATATCGCCCGTTAAATTCACACGATATTTCCAACATTTGAACCAGGTTTTGTTAGTTTGGTAAATAGACACAGATTTTAAATTTACGTTCTATTATTAATGGAAATTGTAATGGAATCAATGGTTTGGGTGTAAACAATTTTTTTAGTATAGTTTTAGATATGAAACGAGGAGTAGTCACTGAACATAGCGAAGACGTAACTGATGGCGATTTGTTCGTCAAGAATATTATAAATGGAAAAAGTAAGTATGTAGTTAGCTATCCTGCTAACCCAGTTATCCGGGGGTTATCCAGATGTTTGTGTAATGACTTGTACCTTAGTCTTGGTTGCCAGTATATATTTCTATCAAAAATATTTATATAATTACTAGCTTTCCGCCCGCGGCTTCGCCCGCGTTATATTCGAATTTCCCACAGGAAGGATATGTTTTAACAATACAACCTTTCACCCCCTCCTTTCAACATTTTACAACCCTTTTCTGCTTTAAAAGGTAGCCTCTGTCCTTTCTCAGCCTCTAGACTATCTGTGTACCAAATTTCATTTAAATCGGTTCAGTAGTTTTAACAATATTTCCATACAACCAATAATCCCTCCTTTCAACCTTTTACAACCCTTTACAACCTTTTTTGCATGAAAAAGTAGCCTATGTCCTTTCTCAGGCTCCAGACTATCTGTGTACCAAATTTCATTTAAATCGGTTCAGTAGTTTTAACAATATTTCCATACAACCAATAATCCCTCCTTTCAACCTTTTACAACCCTTTACAACCTTTTTTGCATGAAAAAGTAGCCTATGTCCTTTCTCAGGCTCCAGACTATCTGTGTACCAAATTTCATTTAAATCGGTTCAGTAGTTTTGGTGTGAAAGCGGAACAGACAGACAGACAGACAGAGTTACTTTCGCATTTATAATATTAGTATGTATGTATGTATAGTATGGCACAAAACAATGAGCTTTTCCACAAATACTATTTTCACAGTACTTTTGATTAAAATTTCACCGTCTTCAATTTTCACAGATGACACTCCAGTTTTATTTATTTGAGTTCATTAAAATGACGATAACTTTTTTTTTAATGAACCGATCTTGATGAAACAAAGTTTAGATATTATTCTGAGTTAAAACAAAGCAAATAGTGAAAGTTTCAAGCAAATCGGTTCAGTACTTTCGGAGATAAACGTGAACATACATACAGACAGACAGACAAAAAATTCCAAAAAATTTTTTTTGCTCTCTAATAATCTATTTAAGTGCCCCTCTATCCATTTCAGTCAAAAATACTAAATTTACAGACAAAATATTTTTACTGTCTTATTATATGTATAGATAATAAATCTGTAGAGAGGTCAATTCTGTCCATGAAATATATTTCAAAATAACTATCAGGGGGTGATTAGGAATCGATGCTGATGCCAAAAATGCAATCAGTAAAATTTTTGTCTGTCTGTATAACCTTTATAGAAACAAAAACTACTTGCCGGATTTTAACGGAACTTGGTACAATTATTTTTCATACTCCTGAGCTGGTTATAGTATACTTTTCATCACGCTACAATCAATAGTAGCAGATCAATGAAGGGAAATGTTGAGAAAACTCCATTTTTTAAGCATCCGTCGCATGTGCAACTTAATGGTTAAAGCTTCACAGAAATCATGTATGAAATATTCTCCTTCAAATTATATAAAAATATCCCTTCATAGCATATGTCTATCTTTTATGATTGATTCACAATAATTTTCAACAATAAGGGCTAATTTCAGACATCACCTGATATATTCAATATTACTCTTATGTTGCTAAGTAGTATATTTCAAAACGAAAAGGAAAAAAATGCATGAACGTCCGCCTGTATAAGGTAGCTCTCAAACAGCTACAGGAAAATGGCGCCAGGCAATGTTGCAGTAATAACCAAGCTGCTGGAAGCAGGTTGACTACCAGTCCGAAAGACCTGGCCAAAACTCTTCAACTTTGTTATTTCAGAAGGTAAAACACCTAACAGATGCAACAGCGGGATGGTGTCACTATTCTTCAAATATCGTAATAAAATAAAAGGTCGGCAAAGCGTTTATGATGCTCCTGATGTCCCCATTATTCTCTATAGAATATGGTGACTATTTACCATCAGGCAGGTGCCTTTTTGTCACCAGACTAATATAAAAAAAGCCACAAACACATCACGCTCCTGAGTCATGTATTTTTGTAAGTTGTTCTTCATGACGAACCGTCTTGCGCGCTTGACAACTTACAAACTCCTGAACAAGTCGGATTCCGAAACGGCTACCGGTACCATAGATAAAATATAGATGCTGTGGCAAGTTATACAGAAGACCGAAGAGTTTAACCTACTACTGCCTTGTTTATACTCTATTAGAAGACCTTTGCAGTCTACGAGAACTTCTTCGAGACTTGGGCCGTGCATCAGTCTCTCCAGAGGTACCGCATTAGCTATTCATCACAGCTCATATATGACCCCACCAAGGCGCAGGAACCTATTCTAACTTATAATAGGGCAGTTAGGCTTTAGTTAGCCCAGTGCTCATTGATTGACTGCAAACACTTTTGAATTTCTTCGCAGGTGTATACAGGTGGCCCGTGGAGGCGATCCGGTAGGGACCGCACCCCTGGATGGCCGGGGGGTGACGGTGACGTAGGAGGTTAGAGGGAGAGCAGGCTGCAAGATCGCTCCCCCCGTGAAAGGTTGCCCCGACGCACCCACGGGAGTGAAGGCCGGGGGTGAGGACTCCGATCGATCGAAATCGAGTGTCACATCTGAGAAGAAAAAAAAAGGTGTATGCAGGTTGCTTCACGATCTTTCACTTCGCAGTAATAGCGTCAGATAAATGTACATACGAGTATGTAATTCTTAAAACAATACACATATTGGTACATGGCAGGATCGATCGTGGGTCGATTCAATTCGTGATCGACTCTTGAGACCACAGCGCTACCGACATTCCACATGGGCTATCAATATATCTTGGGCAGCAGGAGATGCTGCCCACCCAAAAGAAAGGGGGGGTCGCCCAACCTCCCGCCCCGGCCCCGGGGGCGAGCGTAGCGATGGACGTCCAATCTTAACATGGACGTCCAAAGCACAGGGTGCAGGTGCTCCAGGGCAACCTCAATCACTGCCGCGCAGCGCAGGATCTTATGATCCAAACGCTCGCGGAGGGTGAGGTTGCCCTGGCGGTCGTCGCAGAGCCCTACTCTGTCCCGAACCACCCAAGGTGGTTTGGGGACGACCAGGGCTTGGTCGCCATTTATTGGGCGACCGACCGACCGCACTGCACCCTGCTCGCTACGGGGCCGGGTTACGTGGCCGTGGAATGGGGGTCCACGGCCACGATAGGCTGTTACATCTCCCCGAACTGCGGCCTCGCCGCATTCGAGGCATTTCTGGACGGGGTAGCGAACTGCGTTCGCTGTTGCGCTCCCCGTCCAGTCTTCGTCCTGGGTGATTTCAACGCCCACTCGCGAGAGTGGGGCGACACCCGGGACGACGTAAGAGGGGAGACACTCCTGGAGTGGGCGGCGGGACTGGACCTCCGGCTTTTAAACCGGGGGTCGGTCAGCACCTGCGTGCGGTGGCAGGGGGAGTCGATCGTCGACCTGTCATGGGCGACTCCCTCTGCTCACCGGATGGTGTCAGGTTGGAGGGTGGCGGCGGAGGTGGTTACACTCTCCGACCACCGGCACATCGTGTTCGACGTGTCGGTGGCCCACCGCCGCCCTTCCCGCACACTCCAGGAGGACAGCCGTCCGCGACGTTGGTCCATCAAGCGGCTGGACCGGGATGCGGCTCTAGCCGCTGCCCACGTCGCGGACTGGGCGGAGGAGGCACGGATTTCGCCCGACCTCGATGTGCATGCGCGGGCCGCCTGGCTCCGGGGCACGATGACGTCGATCTGCGACGTCTCCATGCCCCGAGTCAGGCCGCCCCGGCGGCGCTCTGCGTACTGGTGGAACGAGGAGATCGCGCGGCTACGGGTCGTTGTAGTAGCCGCGCGCCGCCAGTACCTCAGGGCCCGTCGAAGACGGCAAGCCTCAGTCGACGAAGTCCTGAGCGCCAGAAGCGCGTACGGAGCCGCGGCCAAGGCGCTCGGCGTCGCCATCGCCGACGCCAAGGCGCGGTCCTGGCGCGAGCTGCTGGGGGGACTGGAGAGGGACCCATGGGGGCGCCCGTACCGGATGGTACTGGGCAAGCTCCGACCGTGGGTCCCTCCGCTGACGGAGACCCTGGACCCTCTCGTCGTGGAAGAGCGGTGGATACGCTCTTCCCGAGGGTCCGGGACAGTCCCCCCGCCGCCCCGTCGCCCGGCCCTTGGTCGGACGACCTCCGGGTGACGGAGAGCGAGCTCGCCAGGGCCGTTTCGCGGCTCTCTGCGCGCAACACTGCCCCGGGACCGGATGGGGTCCCGGGAAGGTGCTAGCGCTGGCGCTCAGGGCGTTCGGGAGCACGGTGAGGCAGCTCTTCACGAGCTGTCTCCGCGAGGGCGTGTTTCCCGTCGACTGGAAGTCGGCCAGGTTGGTGCTCCTCAGGAAGGAGGGAAGGACTGGCGACGCTCCATCTTCGTTCCGTCCGATCTGCTTGCTGAACGAGGCGGGGAAACTCTTCGAGAGGGTTATCTCCGCTCGTATCAGCGAGCACCTGTCGCGCGCGGGTCCCGACCTATCGGACTGCCAATTTGGATTCCGGCGGGGGCGATCAACGCTGGACGCCATCCAGCGTGTTCGTTCCCTGTCGGAGTCTGCAGTCCGATCGGGGGGGTGGCGTTGGCGGTGTCGTTAGACATCGTCAACGCTTTCGGCACCCTCCCCTGGCGGGCATTAGGGAGGCGCTCGTATACCACGAGCTGCCTCCCTACCTGCGGGCCGTGGTCGGAGACTATCTGCGCGACAGGACGATCGGCGTGATGGGACGGGACGGGATGGAAATGTCGAGGAGGGTCGAATGCGGCGTTCCGCAGGGGTCGGTGTTGGGACCCCTGCTATGGAACCTCGCATACGACGCGGTCCTTCGCACCAGCCTTCCTCGCGGCGTGAGTGTCGTCTGCTACGCTGACGACACTCTCATCGTGACGACTGGGGCCGACTTCGGGCCAGTGCTCAGGCTTGCGGGCGATCCGCCGGCTGGGCTTAGAAATAGCGCCTCACAAAACCGAGGCGCTATGGTTCCACGGCCTTCCGAGGCGCCGGGAGCCACCCAGCTGCTGGATCCGAATGGGTGACGCGGTGGTCCCGGTGGGGCCGTACATCAAGTACCTGGGCCTCACCCTGGACCGCCGCTGGAGCTTCGAGGAGCATTTCGTGCGGTTGATCCCCCGAGCCAAAAGGGTGGCGGGCGCATTGCATCGCCTGCTGCCCAATCTCGGGGGACCGAGGGATGGAGTTCGCCGCCTGTACGAGGGCGTCGTGCGATCCGTGGCCATGTATGGGGCTCCCGTGTGGTCGCAAGACTGCGCGAGGTCCCCCCGCTGCAGAGCTTTGCTACGGAGCCTGCAGCGGATAATGGCCATACGGATCGTACGAGGCTACCGTACAATCTCGTACGAGGCGGCGACGGTTCTGGGACGCTCCCCCCCATTCGACATCCTGGCCGACATGTACGCGGCGACGTATGCGTCGCGGCGTGTCGACCGGGGGAGCGATGGGGGGAGCGCCCTGGAACCCGCGCACGAAGTGCCTAAGCGGGAGTGGCACCGACGGATTGTGGCGGCCTGGCGTGCGCAGCTCGAAGTACGGAGCTGCGCGCGCCAGCGGGCCGTCGGTGCCGTACTCCCGAACCTCGAAGCTTGGCTCCACGGGAAGGAGGAGGTCACCTACCGATTGACTCAGATACTCACCGGGCACGGCTGCTTCGGTGAGTATCTGTGTCGAATAGGACGGGAGGGATCGACACATTGTCACCACTGCGCATCCGACCTCGACTCGGCCCAGCACACGCTGGCGGAGTGCCCCGCGTGGGCCTCCGAGCGCCGAGTCTTGGTCGCAGAGATCGGGCGAGATCTGTCTCCGCCGGCATTGATTGCGGCAATGCTGGCGGACGAGGGAGGTTGGAGGGCTGTGGCCTCCTTCTGTGAAGCAGTGATGCTCCAGAAGGAGGCCGCCGAGCGGGGTCGGGAGATGGCCGATCCCGCTCGAAGAAGGCGGCGCCGGGCTCGTAGCACAGCTGCGGCGCCGCCGCGGGTCGCCGGCGGGCGCGAGTAAGTCGCGACTGCTACGGCGACCCGGGATGTACCACGCCCCTTCCGTGGCCGGGGGGCGTCGTCGGTGGAGGAGACCGGGGGAGGTGGTAAGCCTCCCCCGAGGAGGGCTCCCCTGTGTCGACGGGGGAGCGGAGGCTGGGGGTTCCCGGAAGAAGCTTTCTGTTCCCAGGGGCTCCTACATGCCTGAGGAAGGCCATCCCTGAGGTTTTTAGTGGGTAGGCCTCCCCCTTCTGGGGAGGAGAGCCCCACATAACCCCGGCTCGCCACAGCCGGGGTATGCAATTTAATGCATTTTCCTCAGGGAAACAAAAAAAAAAAAAAAAAAAAAAAAAAAAGGCTATCAATATATCTAAATGTTAAAGTCAAAATTTGAAGTCCAGATTAAGATTAAAAACTTGACCGATACGACTCCAGAGAAATGTGAGCCATGAAGATGTAATATCACATAAATAATTCACAGCTTCGCTGGAGAATGTGTTGCTTTTGAAGCTATCTGGAGAGTACTGAGCATCAATATCAAATCAGTTGAAACCAATAAAGATTTCGGCGCAATACCCGCAAATCTCAGTAGAATTCCTCAATAAATTTGTGTCAAAATAAACATGGGCAATACAAATCAAATCTTTATTCAACATAAGCCTAATTATATAAGCACGATAGAATAAAACCTTATTGCATACGAACAATTAATAAGAATAACAGGCACGACGCTTCAAAGGTCTATTTTTAACTTCTTTCTTCAATCGTTATTCAATATATAATTTACGACGCCCATACATAATGGAAAATTGCCACTTTGAAAACGTGGTGTAACCCTTCAACGGCCAGGTCACACAACATTAACTATAATAATAACGAAATCGCAATAAGTAACCTTAGACTTGGCACGACTTTGTTATATTTCATTACTTTTTGAGATAAACTAGCAGATCCATCGAGACTTGCTAGTTTTTTACAGAATGTTTTTGGTGGGATTTCACTTCTTTTTGTTGAAACATTAGTTTTTATAGTTTTCCCTTATGTAGCCATAAATCCCCCAACTCTGTACCAAATTTCAGCTCTCTAAGTTTATGGGAAGTATTAGTTCTATTTTGATGATCATGAGTGATTGAGTGTCATAAATGCGAAACTTTACTTTCGCTTAACTTCGCAACTAAATGACCTGTAGACTTAAAATTTTGGATTTTAAGTGTGTGATTATAGCTTACTGGATGACGAAAATTTCTACGTTCTAGTATTATCCAGAGGTTCTCGAATAGGGGCCTGAAAATGCGGCGAAATGGTTCCAGTAAAGAATGATACGGCAGTGTTTGCTTCGCGCTCGACTTGGCGGGGGCACTGCCGTGCCCCGAGATTGAGTTCATAAAATAAACCCATGCACTTATCTGTAATGTAACGGACATCTGAGTACTTGCAAGTAACGTAATGAGGATTTCAGTGAGCTATAGAGTCTATGGTTAGAGATTCTCTGCGTTTTAAATTAGAAATTACCAAATTCGCAGAAGATTCGCAAAAGGTCACTGACATAACCCGAAAAATTTACCTGTTTATGCTAATCTTAAAAGACATAACAGTGTTCACAGAACTGACGTTGAGTTCAAAATAGAGACAGAGTGGCAAGATATTGCTGGAATTAAATTTGGTGAATATAGTAGGAAAGCGCTTAATTCCAACAGAACCTATACCTAAGAACATTCTTGGGTATACACCGAGGATGTCCAGCAGTAGATATATCTCGGTTTAAATGATAAATCATACATCTATATATCTCATATACGCCACTTTCGAGGGACGGCAGAGATCATAGTTTTCCACTTGCTACGTTCCAAACTTACTTCCCTAACTTCTTCTGCTATCATTAATAGTTTCATGCACGCTCGTCGCTTACGCTACGCTTCGGATTTCTTATCAATTATTAAAAAACATATTAATGACTGTAACATCCGCCAATAAGTTACTTTGATATCAACTTATAGAAAACATGGAGGTACCAGACTATTTACTGTTTACCGCGCCGTACAAAATTTGTAAAGGAGGCTGCAAGAACCCTGGAAACCTTATGCTCTCGTTCCCGCTATTCATCGGAAAAAAGGGGCGGTCGTTCTACCGCAAAACATACGAACGAGATGCGAAGAAGATCCATATCGGACAGAACGCGCCGTTCAAAAAGAAGCCGTACAGGAGTCAGATGACAACTTGCCCTGACATGGTCACATATAAACCTATTTGCGACAGTAGCACAACAAGTACTGAACCATTTTGGATCCTAACATCAACTGTAGAAACTTCCGAGTCATATCAGGAAGTCGATCGATCATCGAGCGTCGAGATAACTGACCTTACTAGAAATTCTTCGCCATATTCAGAAGATACAGAAAAACTAACACGCGGTGTTACTAGAAGTACCCAACCATATTGGGTAGGTAGCTGCCCACCGTATCTCCAACCCCAGAAACATAGAAAATGTCCAAAACCGACACACGGATGTGAAATCAAAGCCAAGATTAAGTTTAAACATAAACATGACAATTGTGGATACAGAGGGTGTCCAGAATGGTCAACTTGTCGAGAACAGACAGCAACAGCGATAGAGACAATATCACTAGCAGAAGCAACGACGACGACAAAGGCAACAAGAACGCCAGAGGCAACAAAAACGACACGATATAAAAAGTTCGGGACTGTACCGTATTTCGACACTCCGTTGTCTTCGAAGGTCCCCCACTACCTAAAGTCATTCTTTTAAAAAAAAGTTTACAATATTAGAAGCTGTCAAAACTATGATCAACTATGAAGAAAAATGTTGTTTCAGAACCAAGACAATCCTTATTCAAAATAAGCTTTTCAGGCACTTATTGAAGTTATAACAAATTTAAGCAAAAGAACTGGGAAAATAAATGTACTTTAAATACTTTAATTGAAAAGTTTATTTACTTTAATTGGGACAATCCTTTTCTTAATTTATTATATGGTACTTCCATATATTACAGTTACAGTTATTATATGTTATTAATGATATGCTTACATACACATTATATGTAGTATATATCAAAAAAGATTACTGTATAATAAATAAATAATGTAAATACCCATTAAATACTGTTTCCAGTTACATATAGTGTGATCATTTAAATGTTGGCTTTATAATTACGTTTCCTCATGACAGGTTTTAAAGTTCCGTAGTCAAATGGCAAAAACAAGAACCTTTATAGATTCGTCATGTCTCTCAGTCTGTCCGTCCGTATGTCACAGACATTTTTTTTTTTTCGAAACTATAAAATACATACTAAACTATAAATGCAGCATGGCGCTGCTTAATTCATTTTTTTTAATTTAAAGCAAAAGTCTTTCTAGTAAAAATGTATATTTATTTAAAAGAAAAAACATGTTCTTTCTTTTTTCTTTTCTTTTTTCTTTCTTTTATTTCTAATCCTTCTTTTCTATATTGCCTTTCTTATCTTTCTGTTCTTTATATTCGATCTTTTCTTTATATTCTATCTTGTCACATTTTTCTTTCTGTTCAGTCATTTCTTGCTTTTTTCTTTTCATTCTGTCTTGCCTTTCTTTTATTCTTGCCTTTCATTCATTTCTTTAAAAATATAATTTATCATAACATCTATTTATTTATTTGTCTAATTTAATACATTTCAATTAACATCATAATTTCACTTCATTGTCATTGTGTATCAGAAAGAAATGGATTCACTAAGCAATACATCGAGGAAAAAAAGACTCAGTCAAATATGTAACAGTCTATTTGCCTGTACTCTCAGTTACAAAATCATAATGGCCATTAGAGATTTGCATTGCATTGCTACACGTTAAAACCATTTCAAGAATGATGCATCACTGTTTTAATGGATGAATCACTTCGCGCTTCGTCTATTAGCATGAATGTTAAATGAGCATTGATATTTTTATTATACTGTCAATAATCGAAAATGCTCGTAATATTAAATGATGTTTGTTACATTTTCACCAAATTTTTTTTGAAACTTTTTTTTATTTTAATAGCTAGTGTTATAATGAGTTTTCAATATATATTAATTTTTTGAGCTTACAAAGTAACATGATTTGATATCTCATGAAAACCTTGCTTGCATTTCATCAATCCAGACATAAGGTTATTAACTTTTCTTGATTTGATGACATTGCATTCTAAAGTTTAATTATTTGTTTCACATATGTACATTGTATGATAACGGCATAATTTATTGTAAATGTTGTTATTGCTTTTGATAAAGCTGATAAGTTTCTTGCGCCCATTCTTCTTATCAGCTAAAAATATGTCCTGAATGGATGGTAGGAATAAAATTTGGACGATTCAAAAGAGCTTTCTATAAAGTCATATTTGAATAGAGTGAATTGTGATTTTAATTTTGATCTTGAATACTAGCTTAACACATAAAGTGTGACTTAACTTAGACTTACTAGTAAGCAGATCGACACATTTAGCTCAGAGACCAGAACGATATTTTTAACCGACTTCAAAAAAAAGAGGTTATCAATTCAACCGATATGAATGTAGTATTATGTATGTATATTTGGTGTTTGTGTTCGCATATCTCCGGAACTACAAGTCTGATCTAAGTAATTCTATATTTTACAGGTATTGTTCAACTTAGGGATACTAGAAGTTTCATCGGAATCGATTGCGTGCTTTTAGAGATAGGGATTTTTTTATTAACCAACTAAAAAAAAAAATAAACTGAATCAATCGTACCTTACGTAAGTTTAGAAAGTATAAACACAACACAACAAAAATTTTACTTACAACTACACAAAGAAAGAAAAATATATATCTACCTATAATATATATATATATATATATATATATTATATATATATATATATATATATATATTATATATATATATCAGGAACCTTTATGGACTTACCTACGGCTTTAGTTAAAAAAATAAGAAAAAAAATATTTTTAAAAAAATAAAACCGACTTCAAAATAGGCTTGTATCCACTATGAACAAATTTGATGCATTAGGTTGCATAACTATTAAGATGATCATTTAATTATGAAAAAACAAAGTTTTATAAAATAATAACTTTTGATTATTTATATTTTTATAAAATAAAATTGCACAAAATAAGCCATAAGTCACGTGACAGCAAACACCAATTAAAAAGTGTTACGTCACGCCGTGCGAAACGTCAAAGTCAAAATGTCATTCCCAAGTGTCTTGTGGAAGTGCGAAAAAGAATGGGCATCATTCCTTCTCGCGAGTGTCAGCTACTTTTTACGTAGGTATCTGCTGATTGTTTGGCACGTATATAAATAATTTTTTTGGTGTTTTTATACTTGTGCTTGTACACTGGGGCACTATACAGTACTTGTAATACGATGAATCCATTTTTTATTAAAATAACTTCACAATACCGAATATTCCGATACTAAAACAGCTGTGTTTTGCACGGCGTGACGTCATTCAAGACGCCATGACAGTCATGAGCGTTTTTGATGACTAATGTCAAATATTTAATTAAATGCAAAATTATTCTTATAAATAAGCATTTTTTTTTCAAAAATAATAATTATTTTGTATAAAATAGGCATCAAGGCATAGTATCTAACTACTGAAATTTCGGCAACAAGCCTATTGTACGCAACTAACTTATCTACGTATGTTTAGAAAGAAAATAATGGACTAAAAAGTAATAAATAGATACGATAACTTCTGTCTTAAATAAACTAACTTTGATACCAACTAGGTATTAGGTTTAATTTCATCACTCTTACTTTTCTATAATTCGGGCAGGCACCGACTTCAAAAAATACCTAGTTGATATATCAAAGTTTGTTTATTTAAGACAGAAGTTATCGTATTTATTTATTACTTTTTAGTTTACAATGAAAATGTCGAATTATCTCATTCTGTCGCTAGTGAAATGAAGGGTGAAAACGTGTGGTCGGTGCGGCGAGACGCAGACAAGACATTGCATGTTAATGAAGTACATAATAGAATTCTATCTCCCCTTGTGTAAATCACTGCATCAGAATCCGCTTTACATTCACCTGAGAGATTATTCGTTTTAAATTGTTTATTCTCTTACACAGTCGGGAGGATATTGATTGAGCTATTTTAAAAATGAAATTAATATAAAACACAATATTAATCAGTTTGAGACCACAGAACGTACAGACAGCATTTAATTCTTGTATATTTAATTTAGGCACGTCTTTATAGACGACACTAGTGCCTTACATTACTTTATATAAAATAATAATTAACTTTAATACATAAAAATGAGATTAATTCGCTGCATTTAATTGCAGTAATAAAGCTATGATTTTGTTAAACAGGTAACGTAGCGTCACATTTATCAGTATAGATGACACCAGTGCCTTACATTGCTTTATATAAAATAATAATTAACTTTAATACATAAAAATGAGAGTAATTCGCTGCATTTAATTGCAGTAATAAAGCTATGATTTTGTTAGACAAGTAACGTAGCGTCACATGTATCAGTATAGATGACACCAGTGCCTTACATTGCTTTATATAAAATAATAATTAACTTTAATACATAAAAATGAGAGTAATTCGCTGCATTTAATTGCAGTAATAAAGCTATGATTTTGTTAGACAGGTAACGTAGCGTCACATGTGTCAGTATAGACGACACCAGTGCCTTACATTGCTTTATCCATACTAATATTATAAATGCGAAAGTAACTCTGTCTGTCTGTCTGTTCCGCTTTGACGCCAAAACTACTGAACCGATTTAAATGAAATTTGGTACACAGATAGTCTAGAGCCCGAGGAAGGACATAGGCTACTTTTTCATGCAAAAAAGGTTGTAAAGGGTTGTAAAAGGTTGAAAGGAGGGATAATAGGTTGTATGGAAATATTGTTAAAACTACTGAACCGATTTAAATGAAATTTGGTACACAGATAGTATAGAGCCCGAGAAGGGCACAAACTACTTTTTTATACAAAAAAGGTTATAAAGGGTTGTAAAAGGTTGAAAGGAGGGATAATAGGTTATATGAAAATATTGTTAAAACCACTGAACCGATTTTATTGAAATTTGGTACACAGATAGTCTAGAGGCTGATAAAGGACAGAGGCTACCATTTAAAGCAGAAAAGGGTTGTAAAAGGTTGAAAGGAGGGGGTGAAAGGTTGTATGGCAGTATTGTTAAAACATATCCTTCCTGTGGGAAATTCGAATATAACGCGGGCGAAGCCGCGGGCTGAAAGCTAGTATAAAATAATACTTGATTTTAATACATAAAAATGAAAGTAATTCGCTGCATTTAATTGCAGTAATAAAGCTATGATTTTGATAGACAGGTAACGTAGCATCACATGTATCAATAGACAACACCAGTGACTTACATTGCTTTTAAAATTTACAATCTAGGGTTCGCTGGAATATAAACTAGAAAACGATCCAAATGGGGACAATAATACAAAAGCTCGTACTTCCGAGTCCATAGAGGAAAAATAACGAATAAATAAAAACTCATTGCTGTGAAACTCTTTGAATACTTACTTGCAAAAGTCATGGTAAAATGAACAACTTCACAAATTTATGGTTTCAATAAAACCATTCAAATTTCATGTTTTTTCAACATTATAGTCGTAATG
Source organism: Scirpophaga incertulas (assembly GCA_036419045.1). Taxonomy (NCBI): domain Eukaryota; kingdom Metazoa; phylum Arthropoda; class Insecta; order Lepidoptera; family Crambidae; genus Scirpophaga; species Scirpophaga incertulas. The sequence goes on along the minus strand of CM071626.1, from coordinate 6,190,555 downwards.
AGTTATTTTAGATGTCACTTTGGTAGTGCGTTGCTTGGTTGACAGAAAACTGGCTGGCGTTCAAAAGATCAATTTATAATACTGCTCGCGTCGTGTCGCATTGTTATGCTATAACATATGACATAATAAACAGAGTTCAAATGAATAGGCGTGAATGTGGAATGGTTTTGATAAACACTCCGCTGTATTTTCATAACACAGCACAGACACACACACACATGCACATAAAAGTATTTATTTGTATCATACTTTGCTTCAATTGTTTTATTAAATTTTAATATTTCATTAATCAGCGTAAAAATATCTTGTTTTGTCCCTATTTATAATAATTTATATAGATGGGATAGGGCACTTTTTGAGACCATATTTTATATGGCAATATATTTTTCAACAATAAAATTCTTATAATTGCCGGTCTATTTATATTTATATATTCACAAAGATTCAGCAAACGTTTATTCATTTATTTCTCTCGTACCAATTTTTTGTAATAAGCTTATATAATATTATTTTCATAAGTTCTTGTACGTAAGCACTTGTTTTATTCTATAGCATTATCCGGTAAATATAAGAGTAGAATTTAAAATATATCTCAAATTGCGTATATATATATTCTATATAAATAAAAATGAATTGTTGTTCGTTAGTCTGCTTAAAACTCGAGAACGGCTGGGCCGATTGAGCTGATTTTGGTTTTAAAATGTTTGTCGTAGTCCAGGGTAGGTCTAAACGGTGAGCAAATAAGGAAAAATTGCGAGTAAGATAGAGTAAGACGACAATTTCATTTTCCCATATAAAAGTTGATCACTTACTTTCTGTCAAACATTTGACGGTATTACAAATACCGTCAAATGTTCCACTCGAATTGAAGAACGCATTAAAACAAGACTTTTGAATCGACAACATAATATCAACTTTGCTTATAACATCGTGTATTTAAATTTCAAAATATAAAAATAATTAATGTGTTGACATATTTGATGGGTGCCAACCTATTGTCTATGGTAAAATGTCACTTGAAATGTAAACGCCTCTTTGCTGTGCACCTATACTATAATTCTTTAATATTCCTAAAAATCTAAAAGCAACAAATTTCAATAAAATTAAAAAAGTATTGTGTCGTGTGTTTGTGACTTACTAAATATGCCTCCAATAATTAGGCGGTACGAAGTTCACCGGGTCAGCTAGTATATATATATTTGTTACACTTACACCAATTAGCCTGGCCTAAAGTAATATCTGTAAGGCTTGTATTATGGGATCTATGGTAACGGATAGACATACATATATAAGTAAATTTGGTAGAAATATATTATAACAACCATGACTAAGGTACAAATGCTCGCATTCATCACGCAAACATCTGCCCCCACCGGGACTCGAACCCGGGGCCTCAGAGATGGCGACACCTTGAAACCTTGAAATTCTCAGGTGGGGCCCGAATGACCTACATCTCTCACACATTTATTCGCAAAACATTTTTGTGGCACAAATTAGGCTTTACTTTTTTTTCGCGAATTTGTAACTTTATAAGAAGGTTAATACGTGGCATATATCAACGAAGACAAACGGTCCAAGAAGGCTCATTTCTAGCTGAGGCCGAGAGACGCCTATGGATTTGTTGTTCTGGCTTCCAACAACTAAATCGCTAGCGTCGTTATTGCATAATCAGAGGGACTAGGCAAGATGCCTTTCTATTTTCATAATCGCATCGCTAAAATAAAAAATGTATGGTATTGACGATCGGTAATGTCAAAACCATACATTTTTTATTTTAGCGATGCGATTACGATTATCCAAAGGTATCTTGTCTAGGCCCTCAGTAACGTTATTTTAGTGCAGTATTCCAACTGTTGCGGTTGTAGCCACGAGGGTCACAGCCTCTCCTCTCATGAAAAAAAAGAAAAAGAAATCGAATATAATACGCTTCCATGAAATATATAACTTTTAATATTACTTCATTATTATATACTTTTTTAACACCTTTGCTCGTAAATCTGATGTAATTCCACCAGTTTTAAACATGTGTAGCGGGTCATAAAAAACGCGTGTGTTACCAAAGCTAATAGTTATAGTCCATACAAATTCCATAACAGTATTATTTGCCATTTCGCGCGCTGTTGCTATTCAAATTTCGAACTAATCGTCGCGCGCCGCCAGTCAGTAGGCAGCGCTGGCGCGCTGTTAAAATGGCGGGAAAGCAACAGTGTGCATTCACAGATTGAGTTTATTTAAATGTTTTTTTTTTTTTCTGTTTCCTCGCAAATGTGTTAAAAATCGTCGTACGATATACGTGCGTATTGATTATAAAATGCTCGGTTCAAATACGCCCTAATATCTTAATCTATACTAATATAATAAAGCTGAAGAGTTTGTTTGTTTGTTTGTTGAACGCGCTAATCTCCGAAACTACTGGTGCGATTTGAATAATTCTTTTTTTGTTATAGTCCATTTATCGAGGAAGGCTATAGGCTAAATAACATTACGCTATGACCAATAGGAGCAAAGACAGAGCGGTAAATGTGTAAAAAACGGGGAAAATTATTCATTTTTGAAGGCTTTCTTTGTGCGCTGCGAAAACGGTTCAAGATACACAAAAAATATGTATGAAAGAATTATTCCTCTATACATGATCTATGTGGGAAAACCAAAAATCTACCGGAAGTCACTATTCCACGCGGACGAAGTCGCGGGCAAAAGCTAGTGTACTATATTATTATTGCTACTTCAGCGTAACTCGTAACGTCGTGTAAATGTTAAGCTTGGATTTACCACTGTAAGAATGGTCTTTATTTAATACAGCTTAATGCACACTGACCACACGTTTTACATCAAACATATTGGCCATATTGTTGTAGGTAGCGTTACAAACTATCCACGTCCTTTGTGCTCCATCTCTTAAGCCCCTTTGAAGCTTAAATAAAACATTTCTAAATGGAAAACCCATTTCTTTTTCAACACCCTAACAGTTACAGATTCAAGGGTAATTGATTTTTGCGTTGTGAAACTATTCGTCCCTACTAGTATTTTAAACGGGAAAGTTTATAAGTCTGGATGTTTGTTACTTTTGCAGCAAAAAATATGACGTGAAAAGCTAAACTATCACTGAAATTAAAAATAAATACTGTGTATTTTTGGATGTACTCTGTGTTTACTTTAAACGCAATGGCGGTCAATAGAATGCTGCATAGTGTCTGTTCTTAGCGTTAATAAATGTTAATTATTTATTAATTTACTTTGTAAGAGAAAGAAATTCATTTAATTTGTGCTAATAGGTACTTCTTAGAATGTTCACTTATAATAGGTACCAATAGTCACTTATCACTTGTCAAAGTTCTGTCAAGTACTTGTTTGTTGTTGATTTTGTTTCGACTATGTTCGTGGTGATTCTCAATACTCACTTGTCAAAGTTCTGTCAAGGTTTAATCGTAAAAGTTTCGACTATGTTCGTGGTGATTCTCAATACTCACTTGTCAAAGTTCTGTCAAGGTTTAATCGTAAAAGTTTCGACTATGTTCGTGGTGATTCTCAATACTCACTTGTCAAAGTTCTGTCAGGTTTAATCGTAAAAGTTTCGACTATGTTTGTGGTGATTCTCAATACTCACTTGTCAAAGTTCTGTCAAGGTTTAATCGTAAAAGTTTCGACTATGTTCGTGGTGATTCTCATACTCACTTGTCAAAGTTCTGTCAAGGTTTAATCGTAAAAGTTTCGACTATGTTTGTGGTGATTCTCAATACTCACTTGTCAAAGTTCTGTCAAGGTTTAATCGTAAAAGTTTCGACTATGTTCGTGGATTCTCAATACTCACTTGTCAAAGTTCTGTCAAGGTTTAATCGTAAAAGTTTCGACTATGTTGTGGTGATTCTCAATACTCACTTGTCAAAGTTCTGTCAAGGTTTATCGTAAAAGTTTCGACTATGTTTGTGGTGATTCTCAATACTCACTTGTCAAAGTTCTGTCAAGGTTTAATCGTAAAAGTTTCGACTATGTTTGTGTGATTCTCAATACTCACTTGTCAAAGTTCTGTCAAGGTTTGATCGTAAAAGTTTCGACTATGTTCGTGGTGATTCTCAATACTCACTTGTCAAAGTTCTGTCAAGTTTAATCGTAAAACTTAACTTTTTGTTATTATTTTCAGAACATGAAACAAACAGATCGATAATCGACAAGGTAGATCTCCAATACATAGGCAATCCTACAAAACTTGCGACATCTTTAAACACAATGGTCGTTGAATTAAAAGATGGCGGACAGATGGAGAAAGTTCGCGTTAAAAGAAATTTTAATTCGTCTCCAGAAAGATGCACTTATCCACCGTTGAAATTACAATTCCCTGCATTTGCATCGAACAAGTGGTATAAGAAATTTGTTAACAGAATCTATAAGTCTGAGTCCGTTTATAACTAAGTTAAAAAAATAAAGTTAAAAACTAAGTAGAAAATTTACAAATTTTTAATAGTAAATTATGAAATATTAATTTAGCTTAATTTGACAAAACATTTATTCCGTTACCTAATAAAATTTGCAAATGAATGCGCTATTTATTTATTAAAATTTGTGACTCGAATAGAAGTTTAAATGCCATATACCAGTATATTTCCTCAGTACCAAAATGCTATGTGCCAATGCACTTACTCAGTACCTAAAAGCCATGTGCCAGTGCACTTCCTCAGTACCAAAATGCCTTGAGCCCGAGCACTTTCGCAGTACCTAAAAGCCATGTGCCAGTGCACTTCCTCAGTACCAAAATGCCTTGAGCCCGAGCACTTTCGCAGTACCAAAATGCCAAATACCAGTGCACTTCGTTAGTACCAAAATGTCATGTGCCAGTGCACTCTCTCAGTATGAAAATGCCACGAGCCCGTGCACTTTTTTTTTGTAAATATAGTCTAGTAATTCCCAAAGTGATCTATATCGACCCCCAGGGGGGGTCTATACTTCTAAACTAGTGATTCCCAAAGTGGCCCTAGGGGTCTATGTCAACCTGCAAGGAGACTATGTTAGCGAAAAAAAAAATTTGGGGTCATGAAATGAAAATAGGGGTCCACGATGATGGATCTCAAGAAACACCGACGTATCTATATACTTAAATGACACTATCTTCTAATATAAAGCAATATGCATTATTTATAAAAATACCTTTTTTTTTTTTGTTCCCCTGAGGAAAATGCATTAAATTGCATACCCCGGCTGTGGCGAGCTGGGGTTATGTGGGGCTCTCCTCCCCAGAAGGGGGAGGCCTACCCACTAAAAACCTCAGGGATGGCCTTCCTCAGGCATGTAGGGAGCCCCGGGAACACCAAGCCACCTCCGGGAACCCCCAGCCTCCGCTGCCCTGCCTAGAGAGGAGCCCTCCTCGGGGGAGGCTACCACCTCCCCCGGTCTCCTCCACCGACGACGCCCCCCGGCCACGGAAGGGGCGTGGTCCATCCCGGGTCGCCGCAGCAGTCGCGACTTCCTCGCGCCCGCCGGCGACCCGCGGCGGAGCCGCAGCTGTGCTACCGAGCCCGGCGCCGCCTTCTTCGAGCGGGATCGGCCATCTCCCGACCCCGCTCGGCGGCCTCCTTCTGGAGCATCACTGCTTCACAGAAGGAGGCCACAGCCCTCCAACCACCCTCGTCCGCCAGCATTGCCGCAATCAATGCCGGCGGAGACAGATCTCGCCCGATCTCTGCGACCAAGACTCGGCGCTCGGAGGCCCACGCGGGGCACTCCGCCAGCGTGTGCTGGGCCGAGTCGAGGTCGGATGCGCAGTGGTGACAATGTGTCGATCCCTCCCGTCCTATTCGACACAGATACTCACCGAAGCAGCCGTGCCCGGTGAGTATCTGAGTCAATCGGTAGGTGACCTCCTCCTTCCCGTTGAGCCAAGCTTCGAGGTGCGGGAGTACGGCACCGACGGCCCGCTGGCGCGCGCAGATCCGTAATTCGAGCTGCGCACGCCAGGCCGCCACAATCCGTCGGTGCCACTCCCGCTTAGGCACTTCGTGCGCGGGTTCCAGGGCGCTCCCCCCATCGCCCCCCGGTCGACACGCCGCGACGCATACGTCGCCGCGTACATGTCGGCCAGGATGTCGAATGGGGGGGAGCGTCCCAGAACTGTCGCCGCCTCGTACGAGATTGTACGGTAGCCTCGTACGATCCGTATGGCCATTATCCGCTGCAGGCTCCGTAGCAGAGCTCTGCAGCGGGGGGACCTCGCGCAGTCTTGCGACCACACTTATAAAAATACCTATGAAGAGAAAAATATTTTATGAGATTTTGTAACTTGTAGGATGTAGGCATTCATAATTGGGGAAGTAAGTCTGCACAAAACCGAAAAATATGGCAAAAGGGTCTACGACACACATAAGTTTGGGATATAGTCAAGACTGTTTTCAAACCTGTGGGTTCCCGGGGGCTCCCCACATGCCTGAGGAAGGCAATCTCTGAGGTTTTTAGTGGGTAGGTCTTCTGGGGAGGAGAGCCCCACATAACCGCCGGCTCGCCACAGCCGGAGTATGCAATTTAATGCATTTACCTCAGGGGAACAAAAAAAAAGAAAAAAAAGTTATTGTCTAGTTTAAGGATTAATGCTCTCTTGGTTAAAATCGATTCGAAAATTTGCCATTATTTGTCGTAAAAAGTGAATGACAGAAAATTTTTATTGCGGTCATAGACATATATCACATAGAGTTTTCTGTAGACCTTTTCAATGTGTACAACACTTAGTACATTATTGTATTAAATCTCGTAGGGTTTGCAATGTAAGCGGTAAGAATGAAATTATTTACAGCATCACATTAGAAACCTCAAAAATAACAGTATTTCTCCACTATTTAGTGGATGTTATTATACATTATTAACCTTCTTCTTCAATCACTCTATCTATTAAAAAAATCGCATCAAAATCCGTTGCGTAGTTTTAAAGATTTCAGCATACATAGGTATATAGTGACAGAGAAAGCGACTTTGTTTTATACTATACGATTTTCTATAAGATTTATTAAAATCAAAGGGTATTTAAATATCTACATGTGCTAGGCAAGTTTAAAAAGAAAATGTATGCATGATCTTTTAAAAGGAAACCAATACCCATCTACATATGAAACCGCTTTTACGCATAGGTTTATGATAAACAAATAATAGTTGAGTAACCTATTTGAGCTATAAAGTTTTATATTGAATTCAAAGTCATTTCCTTGTTTGAATCAAATATTTTCTAGTGAATAAATGTTGGTTCAGTAAGGACTGTTAAAAAAGAAGTTTTATCAAAAATTTACAATTACATATTAAAAAAAAAGAAAATAAGGAATGTTATCGCTAAGTGCAATATTCTATTTTATTTTGTTGAGTTGTTTTTTCCACAAACATGTTTTGTCGGAGGAAAATAATAAACCAAAAGGTGTGTTTTATTTTCGGTATAATATTTTTAAAATCAATGTAATCTTTATTCTACACTAGCTGGTTCCCACGACTTCGTCTGCGTAGATGGTAAATTTTTTCCTACTTGACACTTATCATCATATTATGGCCAATTTAAAAAAAAGTTAAATTGTATCATACTTACAAACTTTTGCGTTGATAATATTAGTAGGAATTATATTAAGAAACAATTTTTATGAAAATCGTAGTTCTTATGAACATAAATCAAATTTTTACTAATTGAATGACGAATAATATGAACAATATATACAGAACGTTTCTGTAGATATAACATGATATTACTGAACTATACATCATACTGTCTAGAATTGGCCTCCAATAACTGTTATTTACTTCCAAAAATTAAGAAAGATATGTGTGAAAACACCTCCCGTGATTGACCTCCCCTTGTAATATGTTATTTGAAGTGTTCCATGCGATATCAGAGGCAAGTCGAAATATTATCGGTAATTTTTTCACTGTTCGTACGTAGAGTTCATTCGTAGTTTTCGTACCCGTTTGTACGAAGAGTCTGTCTTTTCTTAGTCTTGTATTTTTTGCGTTAAAAGAAAGCTGCAGGTTTAGGGTTTTGACAAGGATGGTATATAGTAGACTGCTTTAGTATGACATAGATATTTAAGATAATATTTTGCTGTAATAAAATATTTAGTTTACAGAGCGCCTAATTACTTTACAATTTGCTTAATTTTTCGGAACGGATTTTCAGCATATATACGAGTAGGTAAATAGTTTCTTAGTGTCACTTACTATAGTCAAAATTATTTGGCAACGTAACTTAGGGTTATATGAAATTATACCTTTTTTGCCTTCATTTAAGTAATCTTTAACTATAGTGAAACTGAAACCTGTGAATCCAACTTCCTTTGCAATGCTTAACAAATTCAAATTATATCAACAGACAAACAATCCAAGAGAAAATTATATGAGTCTTAAATTTACATTGATTATGTGCGCGACAAATGGACGAATAACTCAATATCACGCCGAGCGCGAAAGCGTACTTCAGATTTACCACAAATCAAAAAACAAATGTTATTTTTGGAGTCAGTGCCAAGGAGACACAACTTACCTAACAAGTGACACCGACCTGACACCGACTACAAAAATAACGATTATTATGACGTCAATATATTGTCGTCTTTACTTCGTTACTTCTAAGTGCAAATTTATTTGCTATTGTTATTTTTTTTTTGCACCTAATTTTTGTAATTTCTTCTTAGTAACCGGTAACGGTAATTACCTGTGACACCCGTATTTCCCTAAAACTGAAGGGCAAAATGTGTAAATCAGTAATTAGACCTGTCTTCATGTATGGAGCGGAATGTTGGCCGTCAAGCGGATGGGTGAACAAATATGTTAAGATGGATGGTGTATGTTAAGATGTATGTGTGGAGTTACAAGAAAGGGTAGAGTGAGGACGTGGAGGAGAGAGAGAAGGGGCCCTCACGGGTCTGCATCGCCGCGCTGAAGCGCGCAGTCGCGTTGAAGCTATACCATTGGGGGTCCCGTGACTTCCGGCAAAATGAAGAAGAAACACGGAGTTCTTAGTGGGTGCGAGCCCCACACTCCCCCTCCTCCCCTTCCCCGGAGGTGGGATATTGCGCCGGGGACCAACATCTTCCCCCCCCCCGGGAATATGCATTACCTCCGCCTCAACAAAAGCAAAAAAAAAAGAGTTCGGAATGAATATACCAGGGGAAGTATATTTTTGTTATATTGTTGAAAAATTGAGAGAATAGAGTCTTTCCAGGTATGGTCAAAGATGAGAGAACGATCATGTTACTATGAAAGCTATGGACATGAAACGCCGTGTGGAGAGAGAAAGACCGAAGAAAAGATGGGACTGTGTGAAGACGATATGTTGAAGAAGGGAGTGCAAATCGGCATAGCGAGTGATAAAAGACTCTCAAAGAGGAAGGCATGTTGCGCCGACACCAAATAAAAGTTAGGAACCAGAGAAAGAACTTATTGTTTTATCTTCTGCTGTGAACTCAATGTTGCAAATACGATAAAACACAGAACAATTAGAAATGATATGAACATTGTCTAATTCATCAATATCTTTTGTTGTTTCAGTCAACTGCGATAAACGACCGCTTATCATTCTTCCAGTTGTGATAAAAACATATAGATATCCGGTTATAGAAGATAGTGACAACAATAAAACATAATAATTAGGTGTACTGTAAATGAAAATATATGTATACCGAAAAAACTGTTAAGATTTGTTTGGATTATTAAAACACTCCTTATAGCGTAGCAACGCAATAAACATTTAATTCACTGTCCTTTAAATTAAACATATTATTGATACAGAGTAGTAAATATTTCATCCAATAGAATTATTTTTTTTTCTCTAGAGAGGAAGGCTGAGAATCCGCATAAGGAGCACGAAACGTACCCAGGATACCCCCGCAACGGCAAATGTCACGGAGGTTATGTTGGACTCCGCATGACCGGAGCGCTCCGATCGCGTGACCAACCAACTAAACTTAGCCTGAGCCTTAGCCATAAGGGCCCTGCGGCTTGAATGGAGAGAGGTTAGCCGCACCATCAAGAGAGGGTACGGTCAGCGCTGCCCTTCGAAAAGGACAAATACGCGAAGGAAGGCCAGGAGACCTATTTTTGAATTACGAATGCGACTTCGAAATCACCGGTGTGACTAATAATCACCGATTTTCAATAATTCTTATTTTTGAATATCACTGATGTGACTACCTTAGTCACAGGTGTGATTTCATTACGAGTGCCCTCACCCACTCGTAATCAAGTCATACTTGTGGAAATGTTATCTGTGTTTTGTTTGATTTTTCAGTCTATATTATATTATATTAAATATTATGAATGTAGCATATATATTATATAATGGTTAAGCCGGCAATAACCGGCAGCGGTACATTCTGCGTGGAACCGAACTCTTACATTTATGTGTGTACTTTATCTATGTTGGCAGCTCTGCGATCGACATTCAAAAATTGGATGTTTAGGAATCCGTGACCTCAAAATTTCGAAATCGCATTCGTAATTCAAAAATAGGTCTCCTGGTACACCAAGGCTTCAGCCTATGTAAATTGATGGGGCCTACTAGTACATTTGCAGCAAGATGTGAAGTATGGACTAATTAAGGGTAGACGGCGCTGATGCCGCCACTCGCAAGGCTTGAAGAGCCAGCGTAAGGAGACGGGAGGGTCAGAAAGAACGTGTCTGGGTCGACGATTCGTTAAATTACTAGAATTGACTGCTTCGAATAAAACTCTTAGAGGTGTGTTGATTTATGGCTCAGCCCGGGTTTACTTACTGGACTTCCTGCTGTCGTCTTATTGCTGTGAGCTAACTTTTTGTTTTGTATTTTTAGTCGCGATTGAATTGGCGGGTATTTGAAACGCGCGATAGAAAAGGGAAAAATATTGTTATTACTTCATTATAATCCTACTACTATTATAAAGGCGAAAGTTTGTAAGTATGGATGTATGGATGTTTGTTACTCTTTCACGTAAAAACTACTGAATGGATTTGAATGAAACTTTACCACAATATAGCTTATACATCAGAATAAGACATAGGCTACAATTTTTGAGGTTTCTAATGTAAGGTCGTAAAAAAAATGGTTGCCTGTAAAGTCGGTTTTACGGGCGAAGATTTTACGTGACAACGTCTTTTTCTCGGTAGAATATTTATTGATATGAATATAATTAAATTGCACAATAGGAACAAGGAATTGAATGAAAATAAGAATTGCACAAATTTTAACTATAGAAATATATTTTGTTTACTACAACATTGTACATGTAAACTTAAACTTAACTAATTCCTATTTGAGTGATTTTGTTGAGGATAGGACGATGATAGGAGAAATAAACAGCTGACGATACTTTAACCACACGTGTGAACTTGTATTATGACGCTTTCTTGTTTTTCCAACGCCAAGAACGTTCGAGAAAGACAAAGACAGAGACACAAGCATGCGCCGATTCAATGCGCCTAATTCTCTAGTGCTGCGCGCGCGGCAGACCGATCATAGTTGAGTGGGAGAGAGACGCAAGGCATTCGGCGGGCCTCTCTCTCGTTCGGTGACTCATCGTAACGTTACCGAGCGTTACACTTTTTCATAAGTGACTCCCAGCCGCAACCTAATTTAAGACGTTGTCACGTCAAAAAAACACATTTTTTGCGCTTACATTGCAAATGCTGACTGAATCCTACAAGATAGATCAAAACAATTTACTACAGTATTGTACAACTTAAAAAGGTCTACAAAAAAGTCCGTGATGGTATATGTTTATCTCTTAGGAATAACCCACAAAAGGAAAAAGATCGTTAAAATGTAGTTTATAGGAGCATACTGCAGTAGCTACCTATAGGCCTATGATTAGGGCTCTGCAGTGCTTAGTTACAGTATTTCTTACTTATTACTAGACTAGACGGGACGAACCTGAAGTCCACGCGAACGAAGTCGCGGGCAAAAGCTAGTATTACTATAATGTTTTATTTTACTGTCCGTATAAACAAACAAAATATATTGCATATAGGTAATATTTTTGTGAAATTGTTAAAATTAAATGTTCTTTTACATTCAACTATCGAGTTATTAATTGGTGAAATGTTGTTTATTTATGTGTTTACATATTCCATTTAATTTGTTTTGTAAAATATAAAAAATAAAACAAATTGGTTGGTGTTTACGGTGTCTATGTATATATGTATTTGTTTTTTTAATGTGTTTGTCGCTTTTTCGAATTTCATATATACACTGCTTTGTTTTTTTTTTTTTTTTCCTTAGGAGAGGAGGCTGAGAATCCGTCATGGATACCAACGCAACAGGCAAGCAGGGATGCGTTGATTATGTCGGACTCCTGGTGAATCGAGGCGGCTCAACCCACCAGACCTACCGACTAAACTCAGCCTGAGCCTTTGGTCCTAATGACCCTACTGGCTTATATGGAAGGGAAATATACACTGCTCGTACAAACGTTGTTTTGACATATACATTATATCTAGGGAAATTACTGAAATGACTATTAAAAATAGGGTTTAGAGGTTGAAAGGTGAAATAATTAGGGATGTATATATGTTATTATAAATACCACATTATTAAGACAAAAACAAATAACATAATTACAACTAATTTTGATAATCTTAACCTGTTCTTGAACCTGCACATCTGGAAGATTTTGTGAATTTAGGTCAGAGGTTCGCAAACTTTTTTGTGTCGTAGATCCTTTGCTATGTTTTTCTTTTTTATCGAAGACCGTATTCTACAACATACAAAATTTTATAAACATATATAATATGTTTATTACTTCATAGGTAGTTTTATATTAATATATTAGTCTTCTATTAGAAGATAGTATAATGTAAGTAAATAGATACTATCAGTGTATGTTGAGATCCATTAGCGTGAACCCCCATTTTTATTTCATGAAGCCCCAATTATTTTTTTCGCTGACGTAGACCCTTTTCTGGTTGTCATTAGGGGTCGATATAGACCATTTTGGTAATCACTGATTTAGGAGATTCTTTGATCACGTACATGTTTTGATTCCTCAAAATTAGGGTTTATAATGTCTACAACTAATCCCCTAGGTGAAAACATCTAGCCTTGGTTTAACCCTTCGTAAGGGTCTTTTGTGCAATCAGTTAATTAAGGAGCGTGAGAGCCACAGCATTGTTTTACGAATTGGACGGTTCGCGGCGGTCGGGGTCGATCCTGCCATGTACCAATTGTACCATAGTATGTTTCGGTTTTAGAATTTCATATTTACATTTATCTGACCCTTCTACGGTGAAAGAACACACCGTGAGCCAACCGGCATATACCTGCAAAGAAATTGAAAATCAAAACAAACAATGTACAATAGAAAAAAAAGTAGAGGTTCGTTTATGGGCAAATGTTTACATTTTTATAACAAGATTCCACATACCTAGTGTAACTGAATTGCCTTTTCATAAGTGCAAGGTACATGTTAAAAAGACGAGAGAGATGAGTAAGGGCTATTACATAGTCAATGATTATTTAAATGATGCCAATGCGTGGTGTTGATTTGAAGACAATTACATTCTAAAGTGTAAATATTTATTTTCACGTATAAATTGTAAACACATGTGTACGTTGTATGGTAACGACATAATTTATTGTAAATGTTGTTATTACTTTGATAAAGTTAATAAGTTTCTTGCGCCCATTCTTCTTATCAGCTAAAAAATATGTCCTGAATGGGAGGTAGGAAAAAAAATTAAAATTCAAAAGAGCTTTCTATAAAGTTATATTTGAATAAAGTTAATTTCGATTTTTGATTTTGAATAAATAAATATTCAATCTGTCAGAAGTTTAAAACGGACTCCGCTTTGCGTATACGTATGTTCAGACAGTTAACACCATCTAGTGACGCAGAAAGGAAGTTTTGACGGAGTGAAGTTGGCTAGCAGCTTACGTACTTGACATCTGTCCCCGAACCATTGCTAGCTTCATTCTAATACGCTTTCAGTTTCGAAGCGTCATACTAAAAATGGTACTCCCAATATATTTTATTGTTTATTTAAATTAATTCTGTTCTTTTCGTTAAAAAATAAGAAGATCTACATTGAACAGCTTGTTTGGCGCTTTCACCTAAACATAATTTGAACATTCCACCACCAGCTACTTCGAGAAAACCCGCTCTTAATGTTTCCCAAGATTTCTGAATGAGATCCTACAGAAAGTATGGGACGGAAAGAAATAGCTTCACTCACTCACTATTGCTATGTGACTGAAAAAAATTACGCCAATTTCCCGAATTTAAGCGAAGTTACGACGTTCTAGTGTAATATATTCTCCTCACCTCTTGTTTGTATACAACACTGTTCTGACCCGCAAACTCAATCAACCCAAAAATATTCCACTTCGGTTCTTTTAAAACTTTGTCATTATATTATTCAAACGAACTGAGATACATGTACAAATTGACGGAATCAAAAATGAAATCGTCATTTAATATTAAAACAAAACACACGATAGTCCCCAGACGCAGAATGGGCAGCTAGTAAATAAATATCGACCATACCTTTTAAAGTCTGCAATTACACGAAATTTAATCGTATTATACATAACACTAAAATTATATAAATCCATTTATCTTCATAGTTTCTTTAAACAAACCTATCGCATTGTTCGCATTTGTTCTATGTTTCACTTAATTCACTTTTATAATACTAAATTATATATATATATATATATATATTATATATATCCAAATACAGGGTGGAAATTTGTAATGCCACCTGGAGGGGAAGTACTCTTAATACTGTAGATAGAAAGTTTTACATAAAGGAAACATTCCTTTATTTTTGAAAAGAAATAAAACTGCATCCAAGATTTTTGAAAATTCACTTGCCCCACCCGGTAATCGAACCGACTAAAAGCTGCAATAGTTTCACTCTGTATTTTTATTGCACCGATCGGTAGGGTCAATTATAAGGATCAAATCTCTCTAACAAACTTCATAAATTAAATGAAAGGAAAACATTAATTAAGTATGTACAAAAAATGATACACTAACTAATTAATTGTTCGAAATGTGCCCCATTTTCTTGAATACACAAATTTATTCTTCGTACGATTTCATTGCTGGTAGCCTTTAAAAGTGTGTTGTGGTGAATATTATTGATAGTATTTTGTACTTCCACTCTCAATTCGTTGGCATTAGCATACGATTTAATGTAAATTTGATCTTTTACATAGCCCCACAAAAAAAAATCTAAAGGGGTGAGATCTGGTGATCTTGCAGGCCATCTGATTGTGCCGTTTGTACCAATCCATGTATTATAATGGTTATTAATCCAGGCAGTAGTGATTCTGCTGTTATGGGCTGGAGCACCATCTTGCTGTAGAATTATTTGGTTTCGCTCTTCATCGGGGAAACCATTTAACTCATTTCTTAATAAATCCAATATTTCTAAATACTTTACAGTGTTTAGGTGACCTTCGTACACATGGACTAACACAACCATATTTCTCATAATTCCGCACCAAACGTTGAAAGAAAATCTTACTTGACTGTTAGTTTCGTGAACACGAAGAGGATTCACTTAGACCAATAGTGGTTATTGCGGCGATTGTACATGCCGTTATTACTGAAGTTGGTTTCGTCGGACCATACAATGTTACTCAAAAAATTAGGCTCACCGTCAATTTCTCTCAGCATGTTTTGACAAAATTGTAGTCGTCTCTCACAATCCCCAGGATGCAATTTTTGTACCAACCGACCATCGCGATAACATTTATACTTATACTTTTTCATCACTTGAAGTACGCGAGTGTGGGATGTTCCAATTACTTCGGCAGCATCTCTGCTTGAAGCCTTCGGAAATGCTTCGAAGTATGTTAAAACATTTAGATCAAAATCGAAGTTGTTCTGCTGAAAAGTATGCCGTCGCTTTTTGTAACTACCCGTATTCTTTAAATTTTCTACCATTCTTTTCAGTACAAACCGAGTTGGTGTGGTGCCTGTCGGTCTGGATATCTCTTTCCATACCACCGCAGAGCACGATTCACATCTTTGTTATTTAAAAAATAAGCTTCCAATAAATCAAATTGTTCTTGATAAGCCATTTTTACCGTGAAACAAATGTTAAATGATTTGTAAAAACAATCTTATTATTATCTGAATAACAAATGAAAATCTATTTTCAAATGTAACATAACATTCCATATTTAAACTACGTCACACACGCAGTTATATCGCATAAGAAAGGAGTCTGTATTACAAAATTGCATAAGAAAGGAGTCTGCATTACAAGAACGTACAAATTACTATGAAACAAATGAAATCAATGAAATCTTAAATTATTAATTCTTTGAATTAAGTTTTCATTGTTTTCCTTTCATTTAATTTATGAAGTTTGTTAGAGAGATTTGATCCTTATAATTGACCCTACCGATCGGTGCAATAAAAATACAGGGTGAAACTTTTACAGATTTTAGTCGGTTCGATTACCGGGTGGGGCAAGTGAATTTTCAAAAATCTTTGAATGCAGTTTTATTTCTTTTCAAAAATAAAGGAATGTTTCCTTTAAGTAAAACTTTCTATCTACAGTATTAAGAATACTTCCCCTCCAGGTGGCATTACAAATTTCCACCCTGTATATGATTTGGTAGCCCTTACAAAGACATACAAAAATATGCACAGGCCTCATGCAAAGGTCATTAAATAGATATTGCTAATATTGCTATTTTTTTGTAGTGTCCTCTATTGTGGAGAAATAAAAAATTAATTAGTTCAGTTGACATTAGGTGCTTTGCTTAGTTTGCTTCCGTATTTAAATAATGCAGACTCAAGCTGCTTTGTTTCACAGTACATTGTAGTTTATACTTTCGCCGGTAGGGGTGCGACAAATTTAAACAAAATATAAACGTAGTTTATTTCAAATAGTTTCAATTTTAACTTTATTTTGACTTTAATTACCATTTTAGAGGTTTATTAATATGATGATTTACATTTTCACAGGTCTCTTATTTCACATTTATGGCAAAACATAACAAACATGCCGTGCGTTTACTCGATCTGTATAATTATTATGTTTCATCCATAATTTTTTGCTTCGTAATTAGAAATGCTAGGGCAGTAGCATTAATTAACTTTTATCTTTTTCTAAAAAAAAGTAAATACTTTTATTGCTACTTGTATGAAATAAGCTATTTTTTGTTAAGTTAAAACTAATCCTTACTTACCTTGCCATCTATTGCTTATGAGAAACAATAACACCACATTTGAAGCAACGGCATTTCATATCACGTTCGTAATTCAAAAGCACCTGTTATCGCTACAAATAGTTCAGAAATTTTGTACTAGATGGCGCTATTATAGTTCTATGATGTATCTGGGCCTATAGTCAAGGCACAGATATTATAAAGTGGTAGTTATTTATGTATTTTGATGATAATTTTCTGTCGTAAAAATAAATACTATTCGTTAAAATGAAAAAAAAAAAATATTAAGTCAACAAATGGTAGATTAAAAAAACTTCTTTCGCTATATACGAGAGCTGCTACTTAAGTTTCCGGAATCTGGGATTTCAACATTTTTAAACGAATTATGTGTCGACGCGTTCAAACACCACGTTTCAGAGATACCGCAATCAGAGTGGAAAAAATGCTATAAAAATTGGTTTCAACGTATGCAAAAGTGTATCGATCATCGCGGAGAATACTTTGAAAAACAATAAACCCATATTTAGCCATATACGTTTGTTTAATAAGTAGCAGCCCTCGTATATGTACATATACATATATTAATACTCTACAAATATCTAACTAAATTTATTTTCTGATTTCATTGGTGAATTAATATTTTTGAAGAGATCTTTTATTAAGAGATAATGTATAAAACATTATCTCATTACTTAGTTATACGGAACGTATTTGGCTATGAAAGGAACAGAGAAAGAAAATGTGCGCGCGTACTGCTTTTTTCATATACCCCACTCAATTCCCGTTCGCCTCGCCCGGTCACACTTTTCGTAACGTTTACGTCAAGCTTTCGCCAGCTTACTCCCCAAGACAAGCGTGCGTAAAGAAGGTTGAGCGCACCTCTAGTGACTCCACCTCCACCTCTGGTGAGGAATTACCCGGTACGTGACGATACCGGGTATATGTTTGACGGGGTACGGAGATCGTAGAAGATTGTGTCAATATAAAACATATTATGTATTACAGACAGACTGGATCCTGACCTTTTCTTGTTTACGAGGGGAAATGGGCCTTATGCACCATGACGCCGCTCTGAGAGCTCTCCGGTCTGAGAGGACCGGCCTATCCACTAAACCCCCCTGTGTTCTCTAGTGCGCATAAGGGGCGCGTGTGGCGAGGTGCGCTTTGCGATGCTACCGCCACAAAAGATTGGATCCTGATCTATTTAATCCGGCAATAAAACAGTTCCGGTGCAACAGTGCCACCGACGCTAGAAATAAGCATGTCAGGATACTCCAGAGAAAATAAAAAACATATTGTGAATAATATATATATATATACACATTTTTTTATAAAACTAATATTATAAATGCGAAAGTGTGTTTGTTTGTTTGTTTGTTACCTCTTCACGCTTAAACTACTGGACCGATTTCAAAAATTCTTTCACCTTTGGAAAGCTACATTCTCCCCGAGTAACATAGGCTACTGTTATCCCGGAAAAATCGACAGATCCCACGGGATGCGCAATAAAGGCTTCGCTCAAAACTACTGCACAGATTTTTATGCGGTTTTCATCAATAGATAGAGTGATTCTTGAGGAGTTTTGCGGCATTTTTTATCTCGGAAAAACGGATAGTCCACGGGAGCGCGATAAAATCTTCGCACCATAAAACCGACTTCCGCATATATGTAGCCGTGGGCAAAAGCTATGACCCTTAACCCTCTATACACCCATCCGAATCCACGCGGGCGAAGCCGCGGCAGAAAGCTAGTTTTTTTATAAAATAAATAACAAAAAAACATATACAACAGATTAACATCTGCAGGTGACGCAGTTAATTATTGTTAACAAAAATACATTAAATAAGGAATTACAACGGCAATATAGACGAAACAAAACTAATCATGCAAAAAAGAACACAGGTACTAATAATAATAAACGGCTAAGTGCGAGTCGGATTCGCGCACATAGGGTTCATACCACTATACATCTAAATAAATGTTTTTGTTTATTCTTCATTATATTGCAGTTGATTGAATGAAAGGTAAAATGCGGTTTACAATTTATAAGGTATTAAAAAACTAATTATTAGATATCATTCAAACCAATTTTCGGTAGGAGTTTGCATGGTAATGTGCATCTCATAATTATTATTTTCAATGGGGGGTGGGGGAGCACACATTTTTTCTACTTTGGAAGCTATTCAGTTTAATATATATATATATATATATATATATATATATATTTAATATATATATATCCTCAATATCATTTTTGAAGACCTATCCTTAGACCACACGTATGGGTTTGATGAAATAAAAATTTGAGTTTCCGTTCTAAGAATGCGGATCCCAAAAAATTATTGTTTGATTTTCTAGGTTTGTATGAAAATCTTTTTGATGAAATTCTTTATATGGAATGCAGTTCACCGAATACATCTACTTACCAACTTTCCACAGTATAGCTCTTATAGTTACAGAAAAAATTGGCCGTGACATACGGACGGACAGACATGTTACTCTTCCACGTAAAACTACTGAATTTGTTTTAATGAAACATTGCAGTAATGTAGCTTACACATCAGAATAACATATAGGCTACAATTAACAGTTTTATAATATACAATAAAATATACAGTTTTTAAGGCACAAAAGAAATGCATTAGAGCAATATGTAAATTGGATCAAACCGATAGCTGTCTACCACATTTTACAAATTTGAATATAATGATCATGCCTAGCTTGTATATATACGAGATATGTAGTTTTGTCAAAACAAATATAACAATCTTTCAATATTTTAGAAGCAAACGATTAAAGAATAACATATGTTTCCCGCAAAATGGTAATGCTCGCTATAACAAAAGTGTATTTATAATGGCCCCTGACTATTCAATCACGTACCCGAAGACATTAAAGAAAGTAATGTTGATACATTTAAATCTAAATTGAAATAAAATGCTATTAAAAAAGCAATATTTAAATGACAAATTGTAGTTGATGCAGTTGATTAAGCACTTAGAGTATTTACTCTAAGATTGAGCATGATTGTAGGTACTACCTAGAATCTAGGTCCTAGAGCAATAATGTTGATAGCAAAATTTATTATTGGACATGAAATGTATTACTGACCATAAAATGAAAATTGGTCATGTCTTTTTAACTTCCAATGGTTTTATTTTATTTTGCTTGACTTGTTTTATATAATTGTAATTTGAGTTTGACTTAATCCTTTTATAATATTTGAATTATACAAATAATAACATTAAATCATTTTGTCAATGAAAGGTATTTGCATGCCACAAGGCAGAATATGGCTGTAATTTATATATAGCTACGAGTATAACAACAACTTACTAACCTGTATTCGCAAATAAAGTTTTTTGATTTGATTTGATTTGAAAAAAGAAGCTACTCAAAATACTAAGCCCTACCTAGTATAAAACAAAGTCGCTTTCTCTGTCACTATATCCCTGTGTACGCTTAAATCTTTAAAACTACGCAACGGATTTTGATGCGATTTTTTTAATAGATAGAGTGATTGAAGAGTTAGGTTTATATGTATAATAACATCCACTAAATAGTGAAGAAATGCTGTTATTTTTGAGGTTTCTAATGTGATGTCGTAAATAATTATATTTTTTCCGCTTACATTGCAAACGCAGGCTGAACCCTACGAGATTTATCAAAATAATGTACTGTACGCATTGAAAAGGTCTACAGAGATCTCCGCGTTGGTATATGTTTATCTCATACTAGCTGACCCGCGCCCACTTCGTTGGGCATAATATTAATAATCCCCGAAGCGAGCACGAAAGCGAACTGAATTAAACCCGAAGCCATCGCGCGCCGTCTGATGATGATGATGATGATGATGATGATGATGACACTCAGCAATAATGTGGCTCTCTATTGGTGAAAGAATTTTTAAAATCGATGATGATGATGATGATGATGAGATGATGATGAATGACACTCCGCAATAATTTGGCTTTCTATTAGTGAAAGAATTTTTAAAATCGATGATGATGATGATGATGATGATGATGATGATGATGACACTCCGCAATAATGTGGCTTTCTATTAGTGAAAGAATTTTTTAAAATCGGTTCAGTAGATCCCGAGATTACCCCTTACAATTTAACAAATATACAAACACACAAACTTTACTTCTTTATAATATTAGTATAGATGAATATCACACAATAATATGTTTTTGTCATTTACTTTTTCTTCCGTTTTTAGTTTTTTTTTCAGGACGGGTCGCTAGTAATTATAGAAAACTAATTATTATCTAACGTTATTACAGTTAATTCACCATTTTTAAAACGTTTCGTTTTCACATTATATTTGTGACTTTTCATTTGATTTAGAAGCGTATCATTATTTTTGTTAGTTAGATTATGATCTCTCACTTTAGACGCAGATTCGTCATTCCCTTTATATAGATCTTGCACAGGCTTAAACATAAAGCTTTTATCTTTGTATTTCTCTGCAACTTTTTTTATGTAATCTCCGTTCTTTCGAGAAACAGGTTGTTGATATAAAGCAACCATTCCTAAGCCAGGGATAACGGTTATGTTTGGGCTAGTAGGCATCATGGCGACGTCGTTTCCAAGACGCCATATCATTTTTTGGTACGGAGATAAATCTTTGTAACTTGCCCTGTACATATAATCATATGTACCTTCTCCTTGTATGTCATATGGTTGGTATCTTTCCCGGACGATCTTCACAGGACCTATTTTTCCAATGCCCTTTCGTATTAACCTCTCAAAAATACTGAGGCAGTGTGCGGGGAGATGTAGAGGTAGCCAGTAGAAGGGATCGCATTCGTGGTCATTCCTATATCGCGATTCGAAGTCGAAATCATCCATGTACGTGATACCGGCAATAGATTGCAGGGATACGTTGATGAGACCGCCAATTAATATGAAGAATAATGCAGTAACGACCTGAAACTGAAATAAGTGGTTGATGTGTTGAATAGTCGATCACAAATAAGAAATACTTGGTGAAGAGAAAAACTTAATAAATTCTACAGAAAGGTGTCGGTCGCGACGTAGACTCGTCACTAATAGTAGGGGAGCTCAAGCGGGGATTTTTGGAGTGACTCAAGCGTGTCAGAAAATTATATAGGGATAATCCTTGCACCCTTTAATACCAGAGATATAATGCGCGTACATACTGTAAATGACTGATGCGCTCGTTTTTCTAAGAATCGATTTTTTTTTTACTAATCAAACGAGTTCCCCTCAGCACACCTCACCACATAGACGGTTCATACTTGGTAGAGGTACTTTAAAAGGTGCAAGGATTCCCCTGATAGTTATTTTGAAAATATATTTCATGTACTGAATTGACCTCTCCACAGATTTATTATAAGTAGAGATCGGATAATCCGATGCATATTTACCTAAAGTTAGTTTAAGACAAAGTATGGAAACGGCTTTTTATTGTTTTGTTAAATAAAATTTTTCACCATTTCTGATTTTTTTATTCAATTATTTAATTGATTATTGTTTTAGTCAAACTAGCCCACTACTTTCGTATAACACTCTTCATGTAATAAATCGTACATTCATAAATCGCACGGGGAACTGAAACTAAACTTCATGTAAATACGTATGCATAGTTGTATAAATGAACCCGGAGTCTCGGTCTTTTGAAAATAAATATCACGTGCTAATTTAGTAATTTTCAAACAATATCACTACGTTAAATTTGCAGTCCCGTATTTTCCCGGGATTTTTATTTAACAAATTGTATTTTAAAAAGCCGCTTCCATAATTTGTGAGCCAAAAATTAACTTTAGGTAAATATGCATCCGATTATCCGATCTCTAATTATAAGTATAGATTTGTAGATTGGTGGGATTTTTATAATATAATTATAAAATAAATTAAAAAGACGTACATACATAAGTGACAAAGAAAAGTTTACAGTACCTGCTTAATTAACATATTGAGAGATTTCCAAATGGTTTCTTGATTAAAGATAAACTCTTATTCCCATTTGATTACAGTTTATTTTACAAATACACATATAATACCTTCTTATCTAACGCACCTGCAAGCAGTAACTAAAGGCAAACAATAGGCTAGAAGCATTTAGAAGAAGTCAATGAATAACAAGCTTAATACACTTGCTTTAAAAAAGATTTGAATTATTTCGTATACTGTTTGAAGTTATTTCTTTTGTTAGACTTTGCTTCTGTGGCCCTTTTTTTTTTTTTTGTTCCCCTGAGGAAAATGCATTAAATTGCATACCCCGGCTGTGGCGAGCCGGGGTTATGTGGGGCTCTCCTCCCCAGAAGGGGGAGGCCTACCCACTAAAAACCTCAGGGATGGCCTTCCTCAGGCATGTAGAGAGCCCCCGGGAACACAAAGGCCACTTCCAGGAACCCCCAGCCTCCGCTCCCCTTTCTAGAGGGGAGCCCTCCTCGAGGGAAGCTACCACCTCCCCCGGTCCCTCCACCGACGACGCCCCCCGGCCACGGAAGGGGCGTGGTCCATCCCGGGTCGCCGTAGCGGTCGCGACTTCCTCGCGCCCGCCGGCGACCCGCGGCGGCGCCGCAGCTGTGCTACCGAGCCCGGCGCCGCCTCCTTCGAGCGGATCGGCCATCTCCCGACCCCGCTCGGCGGCCTCCTTCTGGAGCATTACTGCTTCACAGAAGGAGGCCACAGCCCTCCAACCTCCCGTCCGCCAGCATTACCGCAATCAATGCCGGCGGAGACAGATCTCGCCCGATCTCTGCGACCAAGACTCGGCGCTCGGAGGCCCATGCGGGGCACTCCGCCAGCGTGTGCTGGGCCGAGTCGAGGTCGGATGCGCAGTGGTGACAATGTGTCGATCCTCCCGTCCTATTCGACACAGATACTCACCGAAGCAGCCGTGCCCGGCGAGTATCTGAGTCAATCGGTAGGTGACCTCCTCCTTCCCGTTGAGCCAAGCTTCGAGGTGCGGGAGTACGGCACCGACGGCCCGCTGGCGCGCGCAGATCCGTAATTCGAGCTGCGCACGCCAGGCCGCCACAATCCGTCGGTGCCACTCCCGCTTAGGCACTTCGTGCGCGGGTTCCAGGGCGCTCCCCCCATCGCCCCCCCGGTCAACACGCCGCGACGCATACGTCGCCGCGTACATGTCGGCCAGGATGTCGAATGGGGGGGAGCGTCCCAGGACTGTCGCCGCCTCGTACGAGATTGTACGGTAGCCTCGTACGATCCGTATGGCCATATCCGCTGCAGGCTCCGTAGTAGAGCTCTGCAGCGGGGGGACCTCGCGCAGTCTTGCGACCACACGGGAGCCCCATACATGGCCACGGATCGCACGACGCCCTCGTACAGGCGGCGGACTCCATCCCTCGGTCCCCCGAGATTGGGCAGCAGGCGATGCAATGCGCCCGCCACCCTTGGCTCGGGGGACCAACCGCACGAAATGCTCCTCGAAGCTCCAGCGGCGGTCCAGGGTGAGGCCCAGGTACTTTATGTACGGCCCCACCGGGACCACCGCGTCACCCACCCGGATCCGGCAACTGGGTGGTTCCCGGCGCCTCGGAAGGCCGTGGAACCATAGCGCCTCGGTTTTGTGAGGCGCTATTTGTAAACCCAGCTGGCGGATCGCCCGCACGACACATGCCACCCCAAGCTCGGCAAGCCTGAGCACCGGCCCGAAGTCGGCCCCAGTCGTCACGACGAGAGTGTCGTCAGCGTAGCAGACGACACTCACGCCGCGAGGAAGGCTGGTGCGAAGGACCGCGTCGTATGCGAGGTTCCATAGCAGGGGTCCCAACACCGACCCCTGCGGAACGCCGCATTCGACCCTCCTCGACGTTCCATCCCGTCCCGTCCCATCACGCCGATCGTCCTGTCGCGCAGATAGTCCCCGACCACGGCCCGCAGGTAGGGAGGCAGCTCGTGGTATACGAGCGCCTCCCTAATGGCCTGCCAGGGGAGGGTACCGAAGGCGTTGACGATGTCTAACGACACCGCCAACGCCACCCCCCCCGATCGGACTGCGGACTCCGACAGGGAACGAACACGCTGGACAGCGTCCAGCGTTGATCGTCCCCGCCGGAATCCAAATTTGGCAGTCCGATAGGTCGGACCCGCGCGCGACAGGTGCTCGCTGAACGAGCGGAGATAACCCTCTCGAAGAGCTTCCCCGCCTCGTTCAGCAAGCAGATCGGACGAAACGAAGATGGAACGTCGCCGGTCCTTCCCTCCTTCCTGAGGAGCACCAACCTGGCCGACTTCCAGTCGACGGGAAACACGCCCTCGCGGAGACAGCTCGTGAAGAGCTGCCTCACCGTGCTCCCGAACGCCCTGAGCGCCAGCGCTAGCACCTTTCCCGGGACCCCGTCCGGTCCCGGGGCAGTGTTGCGCGCAGAGAGCCGCGAAACGGCCCCGGCGAGCTCGCTCTCCGTCACCCGGAGGTCGTCCGACCAAGGGCCGGGCGACGGGGCGGCGGGGGGACTGTCCTGGACCCTCGGGAAGAGCGTATCCACCGCTCTTCCCACGACGAGAGGGTCCAGGGTCTCCGTCAGCGGAGGGACCCACGGTCGGAGCTTGCCCAGTACCATCCGGTACGGGCGCCCCCATGGGTCCCTCTCCAGTCCCCCAGCAGCTCGCGCCAGGACCGCGCCTTGGCGTCGGCGATGGCGACGCCGAGCGCCTTGACCGCGGCTCCGTACGCGCTTCTGGCGCTCAGGACTCCGTCGACTGAGGCTTGCCGTCTTCGACGGGCTCTGAGGTACTGGCGGCGCGCGGCTACTACAACAACCCGTAGCCGCGCGATCTCCTCGTTCCACCAGTACGCAGAGCGCCGCCGGGGCGGCCTGACTCGGGGCATGGAGACGTCGCAGATCGACGTCATCGTGCCCCGGTTGCTTCTGTGGCCTGGCGTTTGCAATTGTTAGGAAACAGACGTTACAAGTGACAAGGACAGATAAAAGTAAAGATTATTACCTACTAGCTTCCGCCTGCGGCTTCGCTCGCGTGAAATTAGTTTTTGTCAATCCCTACGTATCCAAGATTCATGGTCTTATCTTCATTTCAACCGCTATTTCAGCCCCACACTGGTAAAAATTTCAAAATGCTAGAACAAACTATTTTTGTTTCTTATGACGTGATATTTGACGAACTTGCATACTAACTTTCAACCCTTATTTCACCCTCTAGCTGGGTCAAAAGTTAAAAAATGTTAGAACAAATGTTTAATGATTTCTTATCAAGTACTTAAATATAAAGTTGCATTGTATATCTTTTAAAATTAAGAAATCCCATACAAACTTTCAACCTCTATATCAACCCCTTCATCCCTTTTTTCGAAATAAAAAGTAGCCTAAGTTCTGTCTCAGGGTCTAAAGATTTTCTGTACCAAATTTCATCAAAATCGGTTGCGAGGTTTAAGCGGGAAAGCGTAACAGACAGACAGACAGAGTTACTTTCGCATTTATAATATTAGTTGGGATTTACTTGACACTTGTCATATTTCGAAAGATTATCAAAATTCCTAGTAAACGCTTTAGTTTATTTCCTAGTTTGTAAGTATATATATATATATATATATATATGAATGTTTGTTACTCATTTACATAAAAACTACTAAATGGATTTTAATGAAACTTTGCAATAATATAGTTTATATATCAAAATAACACATTGGCTACTATTTATAAAGATATTGTGTTCATTATTTAAAATATGACAATAAGTGTCAAGTAAGTACCGTGGGTCGCCGGCGGGCGCGAGGAAGTCGCGACCGCTACGGCGACCCGGGATGGACCACGCCCCTTCCGTGGCCGGGGGGCGTCGTCGGTGGAGGAGACCGGGGGAGGTAGTGTAGCCACCCCCGAGGAGGGCTCCCCTGTATCGACGGGGGAGCGGAGGCTGGGGGTTCCCGGAAGTAGCTTGATAAGTTCCCGGGGGCTCCCTTCATGCCTGAGGAAGGCCATCCCTGAGGTTTTTAGTGGGTAGGCCTCCCCCTTCTGGGGAGGAGAGCCCCACATAACCGCCGGCTCGCCACAGCCGGGGTATGCAATTTAATGCATTTTCCTCAGGGGGAAAAAAAAAAGGTGTCAAGTAAGTAGGTAAAAATCCATCTGTGCAGATGAAGTTGGCGACATCAATTAGCATCTTTATAAGTTTCCTATTGCAAAGATTACTTGAAAAAGTAACAAATATATTAGTAGGGATATTGCATAATATATATAACTTTTCCTTTAAAGAGTTCTTCTAGAAACTTCTGTACACATCATTTTTGAGACAAACTGTGAAATCTTCATAAAATTACTGCTTTATCTTTTAAGTAGATGACTGTACATTTTACGTAATACTACAGAATTTTACATCGAATCTGATAAAGTCATACTATTGTACTCTTAAACAATGTTACCTGGTCTTGTTTCTCCTATGGGTTTTATATAATAATCCGGCATCGCCTTCAGAATACTAATTGCGCTCACAACCATGAACAGAGTTATTCTTAAGGTAGGATCTTATGTTCCTTACATAAACTTACACCTTCGAAACCCAGGGATTTTAACTACAATATCAGTATCAAATGAAAGGGCTTGCAAAGAACACCTCGATAAATAATGTGACGTCACTCTTAATCCAATATGGCGGACCAATTATTTATAATGCACCCCTACAATATGGGTATCTAATGAAAAGGTTTGCTATGAAAAGGTTTGCTTGGTTTTTTAGTCGGAAAATAAATTAAAAGTAAAAATAAAATACAAGCTTTTATTAAATGCGCTAAAAAGAACAAAATAAACTTTTACATATAAAAGTATTCTATAAGTAAGTAAATCTCGCGACAAGCTTTTATATGTATAATTTTATTCTGTTCTTTTAAGCGCAATTAATAATTTATATTGAAGCTCAAACTTAAATCACTATACGAGTGTAATTAGAGAGGGATGGTGCTATTGAGCGCACATAGCGCTATCCTTTTTTATTTCATTCCGTACACAAGCAGAGATTCTTAAGCAGATATAAAAGTCTGAATAATCAAATTTTCAACATATAATTTCTGTATTAGCAAGCAAAATGATTAAGGAGGATATAAAAATGATTAAAGAGGATATAAAACTGATTAAAGAGGGTATGAAAATTATTAAAGAGGACGTAAAAATGATTAAATAAGATGTATTTTTTCAGATAATTACAATCACCATATCATCACCCTTAATGTCATGCACCATAAGCGGCATCAGCTACATGGATGGGTTCCCACAACGCCCCTTACCTGACAGCTACCTGGATCCCTGCAACCAACTCTACTGGTATCCGAAGCCAATACCAGATTACTGTTACCGCAATGTTCTACCTTCTAGTCCAAATCAAAATATAAAAAAAAATCCACCGCTACCACCAGAAAACTCAGTCAAAATCCCACCACAATCAGGGGTAATACCATTACCTGTTCCAGTACCTATGCCTTTACCACAAATGATACCTATAGCACCTATACCACAGCCTCCATTTGTTGCAAATCTACCGCCTGTTGGATTACCTCTGCCTCCGAATCTACCGATCACTGGAGTAGCATACCCACAAAATCCGTACTTGGGCCAGCAGATCGGCATGGTCCCTGGTATACCGGGCCTTGTATCTAAGCATGGAGGTGTCAATATTATGCCGTTCTCTGATATCTATTCGGACATGCTCGACAAGTTTAAGAACAAAATGATGAGAAAAAGACTGCATAAGGTTTTAAATGATTACGAAGATTATCCAAGGTACAGTTTGAATAGGCATTATAAAAAGAATCGCTATTACTGACAATTTAAATATTGATTACTGACTAATAAATGTAGTTGTTATAAGTTTTATTTATTTAATAAATTTTTAGTTAGTTTCCTAAGTGCTTAACAAGAAAATTATGTCCAAACTTTTGGAATGATTAGAAAACACGGTGAAACACATGACGGTGACTTTATAATTAAATATAAATAAAAATTTAACTTAATGCTTGTAAAATTTTTACCTATAAGAACGTAAAATAACAATAGGGTATAAAAGTTTATATGGAAAATAAGGACTATGTAAGTCTATACTAATATTATAAAGAATGAATTGTTTAAAAAATGACTACAAAAGTAGTACTTGAACGATTTGAAAAATCCTTTCACTGCTGGGAAGCTATACTTTCTCCGGTAAACATAGTAGTAGTACAGTCAATCTGCAATTTTTCCTCCGAAAAATGACAAACCGGAATTTGATTTGACGAATCGTTAGAGGGGCAAGTAAAAAGCTTAACGTCAGATTTCCGAAGTCCTCCCCACTGCTGTTTTTGAGAAAATCCAAAAATTTTTGAAGCGCATTTATCTCAGCAACTATTAAGGCTAGCGACTTGTATTTTTTTTTTCAAATTGTTAAGGACACTCAGGACTACATTTTCTTTCATTGAAGTATCATCATCCGAGTTAAACTGCAAACGCTAGGTGGCGCTAAAGTTTTGAAAAAATGGTTTTTTGCTGTTTTCACTATGAAATAGTTTTTTTTTGCAATAATGTAAATAAGAAAGTTGTTTGTCATAAAATTAGCTACAACTTTTGTTTAAAACATTTTTTCATAACACTTACCGTTTTCATGCTATATAGGGGAAGAAGTGCGGTGATCGATTTTTTTTCTGACATATTGACTGTACTATAGGCTATATTAAATTTTATAAAAATAGGGTACCATAGTGAAACTCCAACAATGTTTTCAAAGGTGTAAAAAAAAATACAAATATCTCTTTTTTCATTTTAAATTAATATGTATTAATACCAACGCTATAAAAACACGTTTTATTTATACTTTGGAATTATATATACTTCAGAATGAATCTTTGAATTAATTATATAAATATATGGCGTTAACATTATTATATAACTTCTTGAATGTAACTGTTTAAAAATGTAAGGTATTTGAAAAATGTCGCATGGTCGCCGCTCACGCCAGCCGATAATAAGCGATGTAGGCGTTCTTCATTTTAAACTTTTTAATGACCCCACATAAAAACGAGAAAGTATCTACGGCAGAGTTTATATATATATATGATGAGAGTAAATATGAGAGACATATTCTGCCATAGATACTTTCTGTACTGGAAGCTTTTATTAGAATAAATAAGCAAAAGGAGTGGAATTAAGTTATTTAATCAGGATCCAATTAATTAGGTTCACAAAACCATGGGTTGCTCGTACTTGTAAAAAAATAATTCTTTTCCGTAAAAAAAGGAATAACCAAAATCAACAAGAAACCCAGTGCCTAGCAACGTGACCCTAGATAAAATATATCTGTCACACTTTCTTTCATTTCTGTTTGTACGATTTTTAATTCGAGTCAGTAAAATGACAAGTGCAACTGTCACTGATACAAAAAAGGGTGACCCACTACAATAGTGATGTTCGGCAATCAATAGATTTCGACATTTAGTCATGCTTTATTTTATTTGGTATCAAAGCGGTTTTTTATTGTAAATATGTAATACATGCCATATTAAATAATATTATTTGTGACACATGACACTGGAAATGTTAATAACGCTGGCTAAGCCGCCGGCACAATGCTAGTGTTAGATAAGTTTACGTGATATTATAAAGCTAAAAATAATACGTATTTTTCAATTTATTTGTAAAGTAATTGAAATACTACACAAAGTCCACAACGATGCAGAAATAAATCAACAAGATTATCGTAAGGACATTTTATTTATTTTTACATATAAACTCACACACTATTCTAAAGCGAGTAAATACCATATAAAGGTACGATCGACACCATATAAGATTATACAAAAAGGTAATTTCGTACAAACTATACTATACTATGTATCTAAGTTATTAGAATGTGTTAAAATTTAAATCAAAGTAAAAAGCCAGAATTTGTACACAATAACACACACAAAGGGAATGCCATGATCCGGTTCGAATCAGGGGCACGATTCTCATGCAATAGAAAAAAGTTCACATTCGTAAAAAAGTTCGAAGTTCGAATTTTTTTCGAATGTAACACAGTTAGTCTATTCTCAGAAGTTCACAATCGAACTAGTTCGCATGAACGTCATTCGAACAAAACGAGTGATAAGGACCAGTAGAAGTGGACATTTGAATACGAATTTAAATCAAAGTTTGATTGGATATACTTTTTGTTTGTATTGATTTGACTTTACATAGGAAATGGACGAATTTATTGTAGATTTTATTTATAATTTAGTTCAAGAGTTAGAGGCAGCGAGTTTATTAAACATTTTCGATTAAATAAGAACCTTACATTAGAACTCATCCAACGATCACGCATTGACTTATTATAGAAAATATCGGAAATAAATAATTTTTAATTTCTCGTTTGAAAGTTGTTTACTAAAAAACTTAAGAGTTTTAAAATTCAAGTGTCATATTAATAAAATAATATATTTTTAAAAGTAATATTTACGTATAAAATCTATTAGTAGATGAAGCAGTAACAGCGTTTTTATAAACGCTTAATAATTACGTAATTTATTATTTAATCTATACCCGACGTACTATTTCGAATAGTAATTGTTCTATGGGTGCTCAGAATACGAGATAAACGAAACATTCGAACTTTTCAGTAGAGCGGAGGAATTCGTATACGAATTTTAATATGGAAAAAATTCGATTGCATGAGAATCAGCTTCCAGGAAACAATCTACGCACTTTCCATTATATAGTTAATTCGTATTAAAACACCTTATGATGGTAGCTATCTATACTTATATAAAATCTGTAGAGAGGTCAATTCTGTACATGAAATATATTTCCAAAATAACTATCAGAGGATGATTAGGTTATTTTACTGTTGCCAAATATGCAATCAGTAAAATTGTTGTATGTCTGTATAACCGTTATAGAAACAAAAACTACTAGACAGATTTTAACGAAACTTGGTACAATTATTTTTCATACTCCTAACCTGGTTATAGTATACTTTTCATCGCGCTACAATCAATAGGAGCAGAGCAGTGAAGGGAAATGTTGGGAAAATGGGAGCAGTTACTCCATTTTTTAAGCTTCCGTCGCGTGTGCAACCTTAATGGTTAAAACTATATAGAAATCACGTATGACGGTATTGTTTTCCTTAAAATTATATTAAAAAATATCCCACGCCAGCAAATGTCTATCTTTTATGGTTGACTCTTAATAACACGTGTAACTCCCTTTAGTTTAGCAGTTCGAAGCTTTATGATTATATTTGTCTACTCTTACGTTTATAACACTTTCAGTCATTAAAAATGCTACCTAAAATTACAATTCCCCGCGGATTAAATCGTGGGCACAGATAGTTTAAAAGAAACTTGTAGAACTTCACTAATTAAAACGCAATTTAAAAAGTAACTTATTTATCACCGACATTACTGTGGCAATCTGTAGCCATGATATAATACAAAGATAATCTTAATATGTGAAGTAACATATATGTGAATAACCTCTAGCTTGATGATTTGTTAATTTATTGCGACAATGAAATGTTTGAAGAATAAAGTATTTAATCCTGGAAATCTCAAACTTTTTTTTGGTGAATTTCTAACTAGACAGTAATTTGCCTTTCTAGTTCTTTAATATTTATCCTTTTCAATGATGCATGATCCACTTGTCTATAGGATATCTTGGCCTTCGCCTTTACTGAAATCAACATGTTTCCGATGCTCTTTATTTTATCTGTCATCTATGACAAAGTCGTAGTTAAGCGATTATTAACCTTACCCCACCGAATGGAAGTCCATAATCAATCCTAGAATCAACCTAAATGGAAGTTTTATTTCTAAATCATAATAGAACTAGGTTTCGATATGTGAAACAAAACATTTAAAGCGACCTTAAGATATGCAAGATTATCCTGTATTATTGTATCCAAAATCACGCAATTTAAAAACATCGCATTTGTTGTTTTCAACGTACAACAAGGGATTATGTCGAACCACTTCAGATACGCTTCGTTAAAATAATTGTTCTGGCTTATGTGTCAGGTAATAAATCTGAAGCCATTACGGAATATCTAAATATAATTAAGTGACTGATAACATAAAATTACTACGTTTCTAAACCATTACGTACTGCTAATTTTAGATAGTAGGTACGTTTATTTTGAAACCGTATTCGCATCATTATCGTTTGAGGAGAAAAATGCTACAGTCTCATTGTGTTGATAATCACCGCCAATCGGGCATTCATTTTTATTTCTAAATAAATTAACACATTATCTTTTATCCTACTACTATTATAAAGGCGAAATTTTGTAAGTATGGATGTATGGATGTTTGTTACTCTTTCACGTAAAAACTACTGAATGGATTTGAATGAAACTTTACCACAATATAGCTTATACATCAGAATAACACATAGGCTACAATTTTTGAGGTTTCTAATGTGAGGTCGTAAAAAAAACACATTTTTTGCGCTTACATTGCAAATTGTCTGTTGTGTCTGTTTATAGGAGCATACTGCAGTAGCTACCTATAGGCCTATGATTAGGGCTCTGCAGTGCTTAGTTACCGTATTTCTTACTTATTACTAGACTAGACGGGACGAACCTGAAGTCCACGCGAACGAAGTCGCGGGCAAAAGCTAGTTTTTAAATAAATTGATACATTCTATTTCGTTTGTAAATAAATTGTATTAATAAAATGGAAAGAGTAATAACTCGGCAAGCGTCCTGTCAAGGCCGGCAAGCAAATTTGACCTGTCGCGGTTTAGCCGTTACTTTTTTGATTGGTGCGCAGTAATTCGTTTGTATCGACGCTGTACCGCGTGTGCAGTAGGTATAGCGTTTGTGTCGATACTGTTTCGCATTTACAAGGATGCAGTCGCGATTGCATCAATACACGTTTGTATCGGCAGTGTTTCGCGTTTGTTTAATGCTGTTATATATACTGTATGCGACACTAAGCGAGTGTTTGCTTTGCAATTAAAATCCGCTATGTGTAAGGACACGGTGTTAACAATGTTTACTTAATTAACAACAAACAAGATAATGCGATACAATAGTATTTATAAAAATCCAACATAACTATTATTGACTTATATTTTAAAACAGTATCAGATTAAAGCAATTTCATTAGTTACTACATTGAAATAAGTATGCTTTCAAATTTTAACTTTACATATAACCTAGCTACCACCAAAAGCTCAAACATTTAAATAAAAACATTATTTACAATTAAATATGGAAAAATACTGCTTCTTAATTAAATATATTAATACTTAAAATTAAATATAATTCGTGAACGTGCTCTTCAATTTCTCATAATTTACAGATAAAATATTGTTTCGCTTGTAAGTTAGTGTTAAATATAATTAAATAATACAAATAAAGTCAATTTACAGACAGCTACAAATTAATGTTCTAGTAACGAGAAGAACCTAGAACATGTAAATAGTTACATTACAAGAATAATTTTAATTAATATCCATATTTTTATTGAAATTTTAATTTTAGCGTTAAAACGCATATTTAAGTAGATATTAATAGTCTAATTAAATAATAATTTACAATATATATTAATTTAATAAAGAAAGGTTACAAGTAGAACTGAACAACAAACTGCATTTTTTTAAATATTGTTACGCAGTAATTTATACATTGTTTTACTACAATAAAAAACAAAACAAAACTAGAATAAAAATTCAAAATAGCTCTAAGCATTAAGTGGTAATCATTAATAGAATCAAAAGTATATAATACACATATTCGTGCAGTGTGTTAAGCTATTCAAATGGCTATCTAAATAATCTAACTAAATCTAAGCTAATTTCTTAAGAATGTATATAACATTCTATTTGAAATATCTTTTCTTAACTAATTGGACGGACTTGCTGATCGGGTTCATTTTATATGTACAAGTATTTATTTAACTAAAATTAACTATAATTTCCTAATAACTACAAATGACATGATAACTGCAAATTATTTACCACAGTCAAAGTTAGTTAACTTGACAAATGTAAGATGTACCTGAGCGCAAAGAAACAATCGCAAAAATAAAGAAGCAACGCGAACTGTCTTTCAACCTATAAATTAAACTCTTATTTATTACTTTCAACATTATAAATTATTAAAATAGTAAAATGAATTGGATTCTATTTAATTTAACCTTTATTGCACAATATAAATAAAGTACAAAAGGTGGACTTAATGCAATAAGGCGTTCTCTGCCATTCAACCTAGGCTAGTTACAAAAAACTGTGTTTGGCGTAGACAAAGATCAAAGCTGTTACTTTACTGTCTATTATGTAATACATATTATGTGTGTGAATGTACACAAACCTATGTTTGTGTACACATACATACATAAACGTACATAAACATATAATTTTAAATAAAATGTTATTTCTTTATTCAAGAGATACTCACATTTTTTTGTGAAACTGAAATAAGGTAAGGTTTGACAAATAAGTTCACCTGACAGTAAGTGGTTCCTGTGGAATTCAGCAAGTCTGCAACCACAGTAATAACAGTGTTTTATTAAAACTTGACAAAACAATTAAAGTTTAATAAATAGGTAACTTAAATAAATATAATAATTTATATCTTAATATAAGACAACGGATAAATTTATATATAAATATAAGACAACGGACTATATACAGGATTTGAAAAAAAATTCTATTGTGTTACTGGTTTATTTTCAATGTTTGAATAGTTTCTTGAGATGTCATTAAACTATTTTAGTACACCTTACATTTATCAAACATTTCTAAATCGATGCTAAGCATTTTTCTGATTAATGAGTGGTAGAAATTATAATTTCTTTTTGGAAATATTTGTGAGATTCCAATTTACTATGGAACGAAGTAAAATATTCTTGTAGCATAGTTTAACATACACATACATTTACATACTATCGGATATTATGTAATATGCTGACATTAAATCATAATTTCTTTTTGGAAATATTTGTGAGATTCCAATTTACTATGGAACGAAGTAAAATATTCTTGTAGCATAGTTTAACATACACATACATTTACATACTATCGGATATTATGTAATATGCTGACATCAAATCATAATTTCTTTTTGGAAATATTTGTGAGATTCCAATTTACTATGGAATGATGTAAAATATTCTTGTAGCATAGTTTAACATACGCATACATTTACATACGATCGGATATTATGTAATATGCTGACATTAAATGATATCTGATTTTATAATAATATATTTGTTTATTTATAATGGAAGATATACACAGAACATGGCTTTAATTATAAAAATGGTTCAGACTATTTATTTTAGCATCTAATTGACGACTCTGTAGATACAGGGAGAAAATACAATTGCTTTTGCTGGATTTCTTGATGGTTCTGTCCAGTACAAGGTCTCCCGCCTTAGGCTCGTGAACCAAAGGCGTAGCACTATTGACGTGTGTGTAAAAATCCTATTTGATTATTTTTTTTTAATTTATAAACTAGCGGACCCGACAGACTTCGTCCTGTCAAAAAGACTTGTACAGTGGCAGTTTTTTGTTCCTAATTATTTTATAGATAATGTCGCATAGCCAACCAAATTGCAAAAAAAGTCTAAATGACCTATTACATTTTGTGGCTATTCAATTTGGAACGTGACATTAAATCCTCCAACGATGTATTATGTGCTCCAACGCACGCACGCACACTGTTTTGATAGATATGATTGAATTTCAACTATATGTAGCGTTAAT
The DNA here is from genome assembly GCA_036419045.1 of Scirpophaga incertulas. NCBI lineage: Eukaryota > Metazoa > Arthropoda > Insecta > Lepidoptera > Crambidae > Scirpophaga > Scirpophaga incertulas. Next base: position 6,153,784 of record CM071626.1, on the reverse strand, counting down.
AAAGCGCAAATTGACTCTTTGATGTTAGGAACACACCTTCATTGCTTAGACAACAGTGAGTGCTTGCAATATGAACTTTATACAATAACAATAAAGCTCAATTCGACTGTACGTTTTAGTTAGAAAACGTTGGCATGGGAAAATAAAAGGGCTGTTTTTAGGGTATTTCCGATAATTATTCGAATTTTCCTCATTGTAAAAACCCTCCTTGAACTTCAACGAACATTAACAAAAAAGAATTGGCCAAATTGGTCCAGGCGTTGTTGAGTTATGAGCTTACCAACACATTTTGCGATTCATTTTTATATATAAGATAAGATGATATTTTAAATCGACATTATGTATGATTTCATTAAACGGTTGGAGATCGTTTAATTATTTCAACTCTACTCAGTTGAAATAATTAAACGATCTCCAACCTCCATGACAGAATAAAATATTTCAAAGGCCCAATCAAAAAATAAGTCATTGATAAAGGCGCAATTGAAAATTTACAAAACAAATGTGAACTGTTTTCAATATGCAAACATGAGGTAAATGTCAAACTAGCGTGACAAAATTCAGCGGTCATACTCGGCCAAACGGTGTCATTTCGTTTAGTTGCACTCGCTAGAGTAAATATATTCTTTGGTTGCATACCAATAGCGTCTGTGGAGACGTCGTTTCTCGTTGTTATGTTTGACTAACATAACGCTATCTCATTCTGTCCTGTACATTCTGTATGCTCTTTTTCGTCTACAACCACTATCGAAATTAAAATCATAAAATTCTTCAAATAGGATTTTTACAATCATGTTTGCACGTCAAAGACTTTGTACTGGAAAGAATCAGCAAGAAAACCAGAAAGAGCTGTTTATTTTCTTCCTGTTTTTACAGAGGTGTCAATTAAAAGCTGGCCTGAGATAAATAGTCTGAATGTAGCTCAGTATGTAAATATGTGATGCTTCTGAGAAATTCTCCGTTAGATATATTGTTGAGTGCCTAATTTTCTGACTATGAAAATACCATACAATTAGAATAAAAAGTAACCTAATATTTTAAGTACATACTGCCACAAGAGTTAATTATTTATGACATATATATTTGTCTTTTAAATATTATTGTTAAAATGATTTGATCATTCTATAATTAGCTAATTAAATAATAATCAATATACAGTTAAATGATCTTATAAAAAGTTTATTTATTATAGTACATATTCGTAGATAAATCATCAATTAAATATTATCTATAAACTGCCTATTTAATAACAATTAAGTACTAAAAATAATTGGAATAATTATAAATTCAACAAAAAGGTAAAAGAATCAATTAATTAATTAAAATCAAGTTGAGATTTATTTGAAACTACCTTAATATATTAAATACTAAAACAAATGGAATGTTTTGTATGGACCGTTCAAAAAAAATTAAAATTATCGTATCCTAATCTATGCACTAACAAGAAAAAAGGTGAAGAATTAAGTTTGAATGTTTGTTACATAATTCAACTTCTCGTATAAGTAATTTGGGAATCCTGTACAGAATTGAAATGGTTCCAACTAATAAGCTTGACAAGCTAAGAGAAGCTATTTTCTATACACATTTTTTTGAATCTTGTAATATACAAACAGCTAACAATACGAAGGCTGGACGTTAAACAAAAACTAGATTTATGTCTAAATTTTTATAATAAACTTTAACAAGTCGGATTTCGATTAGGTTTTAAATGTATGTTTTTTAATCAAGTTTATTCGGACTGTTTTTTTAATAAGTTGTACAAGGATGTTTTTATTGTATTATTTTTCGGTTTAAGTAATTTTGATCTGAATTGAATAAAAAGAAAGGTCAGGTCAAGAGCGTCACCAGCCCGTCACCAGCGTGTATGAAACTATGGATCGTAGCAAGTTGGAAAATATGATCTCTGCCGAAAGAGGCGTAAATATATATACAAATATACACGCCTCACAATTATATATACATACATACACATACTTATGTATGGGTATATAATTGAATATTAAAGAAAAAAATTGGTTATTTTTTTTATTAATGGGACTTCTAAGCCTTAAGTGATGTATTTTTAAAATAATTTGATGAAATATACATTAAAATGTACAAATAATAAAGTTTCTAGCTATAGTGTTTATCTGTTCATACAAATTTTTACCATATTCTGTAGTCTTACAATGCAGTGTAATTAAGAATGGAGTGTTATTGAGCGAGCCGCGACAACGCCGCAAGTAAATTTGGGTAGGTAACGTAGCAAAGGACATTGTTCAATTTTGGCCTAAGAACCGATGTGAATATAAATTATACTATAATTTTTATTTATTTTTATATTATTTAAAACATATTTTAGTATTCCACGGACACTTCAAATAAATAAATTCCAAATAAAAAGTTGGGTCACAATTATTGATGCCGTATAAAATGTTTTCCGTCAGCCAGTGCTGCCAGTTTCGGAAGTTTTCACAATTTCGGTAAATACGGATCGAATTGAAAACCTCCTCCTTTTTGAAGTCGGTTATTAAAATTAGTTGATAATACTTTATTCATTTAAATACCTAAATTGACTAGCTAGAAAAAAACTAGTATTATATATTTTTTAAGCGAAATCGCGAATTTCTAGCTTGGCATTCAAGTATTATAGTTTTCGTAATTAGCAACACTGGTGTACTTCATACCTTATCTGTGTCCGTTTCATTTGATTTTTGATTGCTTTGCGACTATCGTTTCTTTTGTGATTTTCTATGCGTTTCATGGTTTTATTCTAACAACTTTGGCTTGATTACGGACTCCGATTACATTGCGTAGGTACTTGGTAGACTCGGATGTGTGTAAAGGACTGGATTTTGTAAAATGATAATTGTCAAAGAATTATCTTAAACTTGACTAGGTACTATCTCTTTTCCTAGTATCTAGTAGAGTAGTCCTTTCCTAGTTCTAGAAGAGAACATATATAGCTGCACATAGTATTGTTAATATTACTTTGATATTACTACTCTGCTATTTCACGCAAGGTTGGTTATTTTTTATTTGTAACCTCAAAATATTAACTTTTTTCGTAATTATTTTAGTTTCCTGAAGTGTCCGTTCGTGAAAACTTATTTCATAGGATTCCATATAATTTTAAGAGTTTATATAAGTCACTATCGATTCGAACGGTTCTTAGGCAGAACATGTATGGAGCCGGAACAATGTCCTTTGGGTATCTTCCAAAGTAATAATCGCAGACATACATATAGATATATTAAATAAATATTTATATGTAGAAGTCTACATATAAATATGTATTTAGTCAAAATATCGTAAGTTTTTTTGGATATAATGGCTACAGACACTAAAGTTAAATGCTACTAATCTGCGGAAAAACAAAATCTAAGTATTTTCAAATTCTAAGTTTGTTTTTATTAACGTCACACTTTCATCAACATTAATTTTATTATAACAATCAATAATTACGCACCAATAAACGTCAATAATATAAAACATACATTTTTCTACAAGTTTATATTATAATCACCTATTTATTATTTTTATTTCGCGTGAAAACAATAAAAATTGCAAGTATAATAACTACTAATATTATAAAGTCGTAAAATATAAAATTAGTATTTGTATCACAAGGAAGTTATACAAATTATAACACTAAATTATCAATAATTTCATTATAACTAAAGCTCGTCATATTACATTATGTTCATAAGTGTGATGGTTTCGTGGAGAGTTGCCATGTTTTATTTTATATATATTTTTACACACAATTTATATATAACATTTCATGTACACTATTATATTTCCTATATTATATATATTATATCCACACTAATGTCTCTTTGAAATTGCTGCAAGAATAATTCCTACTTCAATCTCAACATCGAAAAAAATACAACTAAATAATAAAAAAAAATCTCTACTTCTACAAACTACAATCACTCCCTAATCTCAAGGTAGGTATAGCTGCCAATGGGCGACAATTCATGAAAAACCCTTAAAGCTACATATTAAACAAATTAAGACACTCGTCATATATATTCTGACAGAACTTTCAATCACTGACAGAATATATATCATCAGTTTCTATATATTTAATAGTCTGTCCACCGAAAGAAACCCGTTTTCAGAAACGATGCGTTGGCATCCCGATCTGCTCTGGCGGGGTCTCGTTCATTGCCATGTTGTCGTACGAAAAGTCGAGGGTCGTGTCTTCGGCTGGATGCCTGTTACTCAAGGCTGTGCTCATGGTCTTCGGAGTAGTTGCTCCCTGGTAAGTAAGTTTATATTGTGAATAAATAAATCTACATATTATAGTTATATCTACGTATATAACGAATAAACTCAAAAAGTACTGGATCGATTTTAATAATTATTTTTTCATTAGAAAGCTACATTATCACTGAGTAACATAGGCTATATTTAGTACTAGATTACTATAGAAATCTTTAGAAATTCTTATTAAAACCAACCAAAGGTGTAAAAAAATTGCTATGAAATGTCTTTCATCGCATACGCTGCGAAGAGTATTAATGATAGGACAAAAAAATGTTCGACAATATTATAGAATATATCAATATCTACAAAAAACTTGTAGTTACGTCACTATAACTACTTTTTTACATTTAATCATCTATAAAATAAGTAGGAACAAAAAACTGCCACTTTACAAATCTTTTTGAAAGGACGAAGTCTGTCGGGTCCGCTAGTCAGATATATTGTATATGTATTGCTAAAGAATTACATAGTTTATCTGTGCTTTGCCGCACTTAGCCTCATAAGCAAGTCCAAGGTGAAAGCGTACGCTGTCCTCTAAATCGCATTTTTAAATCTTATAATCCTATGTTCGAATCTGTACATGTTTTTAATAATAATAATAATAATCCCTCAGGGCAGCTTGTGGCGAGCTGTCGGTGAGTTGCGTCACCGAGGGTACCGATATGCTTCAGGGGGGCGTAAGCCACCCGCCTCTGTCTTGCCTTAACCACCCGGACAGAGTGGAGTCGCAAGAGCAAATGCTCGAAGGGTGGAAGTGTAATAATGTCATAACGCCGACGGCGTCTCGATCGCTGTCGCAGACACACCTCTCTACACCCTTAGCCGTTCACACCAATGTTGCTCTCTTCGCACCAATATTGGTCTGCTTTTTTGGAGGGCCCATTTAGTGAGCGGCGAGTCACCACCTGCCATAATTAAATCAATTAGGAGGCGTTGAGAAGGCGGGTGACCGAAGTCTCTTCCATAGCCCGGTTTTCATTACCACCTAATCGAAATGCAATAGGCCACAAACGTTTTGACCACTAATGACAATTGTTTCTGTGCATCTAACTGGGTATAGTCTTTGGCTGCATTTTTCATGGTGCAGATAGAGATTAGACCCAGTTGTTACACACCACGCACACTCATTAAATTTCGCTTAAATGGCCTCTACGCGTTGGATCTGTATCCCCGCGCAAGCCTTATAAAGGACCGTGTCTTATAAAGATACGTGATTTAAGCTATATAATAATAATAAACACTTTATTGCACATAAACATAAAATACAAAAAAAAATATTTTAAACAAATATAAGACGACAATTAGGCTGCCTTATTGCTGAAAAGCAATCTCTTCCAAGCAACCAAGGGGAAAAAATACATTAATAGAATATTCAGAACAGGGAAAGGGTGCAAAAATAAAATAAAAGTAGGGAATGTTTGTGTGATACGGAAAGGACAAGAATAAGCATAATAGCAACTAAGCTAAGGATTTGAGGACTGGAAATAAGAACAGACAAGGTTTGTAAATGACTCCAGCGTTCGTGCTCTCCTAATTCTCTCTGGCAGAGAGTTCCATAAACGGACTGCGGAACAAGGAAGAGAATGATGCAGAAAACGAGTAGTGTGGTGCGGAATATAAAGTGATAAATCGAAATTAGATCGTAAAGTACGACATGAAGTAGAGGAGCTAAAGGTGAAAAGAGATTTAAGATAAGGTGGAGATAATGGATTAAATAAAATATTATAAAGAAGAGTCAAAATATGCAGGTTTCTACGCTGTCGAATCGAAAAACGCAGAGATCGGATGCATATTTACCTAAAGTTAGTTTAAGACAAAGTATGGAAACGGCTTTTTATTGTTTTGTTTAATAAAAATCCCGGGATTGCGGAATTGGATAGCCGGATGTTTATTTATTTACCTAATTTAGTTTTTGACAAAGTATGGAACTGTCTTTTTATTTTATTTCCATAAATAAAAATCCCGGAATTCCGGTACTAAACTTCATGTAAATACGTATGCATAGTTGTATAAATGAACCCGGAGTCTCGGTCTTTTGAACATAAATACCACGTGCTAATTTAGTATTTTCAAACAATATCACTACGTTAAATTTGCAGACCCGTATTTTCCCGGGATTTTTATTTAACAAAATGTATTTTAAAAAGCCGCTTCCATAATTTGTGAGCCAAAAATTAGCTTTAGGTAAATATGCATCCGATTATCCGATCTCTAATTATAACTGTTTGTTATCTCTTAATAAATAAATAAGTCCACTCTCCACTTACACCAACCATCCCAGTTCCTCCCCAGAATGCAAGCAGCCTCTTTGGATTGCTGCATACCATAGAGGATGCATAAAGGGCATAGAGCTGCATAGAGAGTGAAGATTATATAGTATTTACATTAGCTAGAAAATACCTGACTCTTCTCCGGCTGAGAGTTCCTTGTGTCCAGCTCCCTGGCGTTCAAGGGCTGCGGGTTCCGTTTCGGTTCAGGGTTTCTAATCTCGAGTTTTAATTCAGGCTTCGATTTCGGCAACTCAGCGTGAGGGTTGTGGTGTGTTAAGTCTCCTTGGTAGGACTTCACTCGGTTCTAAAAGATAGATTTTAACTAATAAATCTTATATATAAAAATGAATCGCAAAATGTGTTAGTAAGCGCATAACTCAACAACGCATAGACCAATTTGGCCAATTCTTTTTTCATAATGTTCGTTGAAGTTCAAGGATGGTTTTTACGGTTATTTGTTAAATATAAAGTAAATAACTTTATATTTAAAAATTACGGGATTTTTTCGTGCTCTTTAAAATTAATCTTGGGATTTGAGGCATATCCATTTTATTCTTTCGCAGTATGAAATAAGTGTGAGTACATAAATAACTCTACCTAATTCCAACCTCTGATAATATGGCACAGTTAAATCTATTTAGAAACACCAAACTCTATAATTTAACACCAACCTTCGCAGGCTGCAGCTTCTGTTTAATGCACCGCCATGAGAACCATCTGCGACAGAGGACCACGAGAACCACGAGCAGGGAAGCCAGTGCTAAAACGCTGAGGATTAGCGATATTTGCGCTTGGCGCTGGATAGCTGGAATTACCAATAGATAAGATTTAATGAAAAAACAGCTACGGTTTTAATTTGGTTAGCCTCATTTGACACTATCACATTCGGGTGGAACCAAAGGTCAATATTAATAGTCTAATAATAATCAGAGATTCGATAATCTTTCGTCGTGTCCATAGTTAATCACAGCTTGATATTTTTAACCCATGATCAAACTCGGATTCGTGATTCAGTGTTTCTTAAGTTAAATGTTTGTTAATCAATGATTATTTGACCTAAAAATTATCCAATGTTCAGCAATTACAATAGGAAAGAAAATATTTGATGGATAATTAATTTTAGAGGTTAGGTCTTGAACACGAATAAGAAGGTTATACACGAAGATAGGAATAAGAAAAGAAATTACTGAAATCGATCGATGGTAGTATAATTTTAATGTTCATTACAATCATCCTAGTTTGACGTGTAAATATGTTTTTCATACCATTCCATAATGGAATATTTCCTGATTAGAATAATTTATATATTCAAACCAATAATGTCTTGTCCATAATTACATAGAGAATAACATAATTACAAAATTAGTTCTTTGTCTAGATATACAAGTAAATAAATAACTCTCAACTCTTTTACTTAACTATTGAAGACCGTGTGCGGCATAGTATAAGTAAATTGATATAATAATCAGAGATTTACTATAAATATTATGACGCATGACGATTAAATAGAATAGATATGAAACTTGACCTTCGAAATTTAATAAATTTCCTGTTCTACTCCAAGCTACCCACTTACATTTTTTAAATTCTTACACAAGTTAATACTCGTAAGCGCAAGTAAAGGTCTGTGTTGAATAAATTATTTACATCTAAGGCCTAAAACAATTGCACCGTGCCTTCGCCTTACGTCGCTTGTGTGTGTTTTGGGCCTAACAATGTATTATTGGAAATTAACTAATCACTGATAGACTGTTTCAATGAATAACAGTATTGGCATTCAAAGTGTTTTTTTCTAGCAAGTTGTAACATCAAAATGATCGATACAACATTAACAATAGTAAAGCTATAGCATTGATAAGCTTAAATTAGACACGTAATAAAATCGCTCAGCTCTTAAATCACTTAACTAAAGATTTAGTTTGTTATTTGGTTCTACGCACTAGAGTAGGTACACTTTCATTTTTAATTAAATTAAAAAAAGAACAAAACGAATTTGTATTTTTTCTAATCACATAGGTTACATACGAATCGTTAAAATGCAGAATATAATTTGTAGAATATGTATGAAATATGTTGCTTAGACTTGTTTGATGCGTGTATGTTGTATTTATTTTTTATCCCGTACATTATATGTTTGATGTCAAGTTTTTATTATAATTAATTAGGATATTTTGGCAAATTAATATTTCTGAACATTTCTTCGTTACAATTAGGCACTGTTTTTTGCTATTATCTATAATACATTTTATAACTTTTAATTTACATACCACTTAGAAAGTGGCATTAAGACTGTTTAAAACAAAATACAGTTTGTATTTACAAATATGGCGTAGACATCGCTAAGCAGCCTTTTGACAAACACTTGGTTTATTATTTGCACGATACAAAGTAAATTGTATTAATTCGCTTTGGCAACTTGAGAAAAACATACATTTGCACAAAACTCGCTCAGAACATACAATTTATTCTACAACAATACAAAATAAATGTCAAAATGAACCCAACGTGCTAACGCTGCCAGCCTTCTGGGCACGTTGCCGACTGACGGCGTTTTGGGTCAGATTTTTTATTTATATTTTAGTTTTGTTTAAGGTTTCCTTTCAGCATAGTGTTCATAAATTACATCCGAACATTGTTCATTTTTCCATGTTTAATTCAACAAGTTTTTCAATTATTTTATACACAGTATAATATTTAATGATTAATTAATGTTTGAGATACAATAATTACTCAATTAAATAAAAATAAGGAAATGATTCAATATTACGGAATAATTCGAAGGTACGGGAGTCGATATTGTCATATACCAATTTAGTTACCAAGGTGTATCGCCCTAACTTATTGCTAATTCATGCACTTCGATGAAGAAGAATATTGATAGTTATAGAAATGATTTCAAATTATGGAATGATTCCCATATGTTTCAGTCAAACAAAATGTCCGGGGTCATTCTTGTCATGTATCAATTTTATCAAATTTAAAAGTGTACATTTATCTGTCAGCGTAGTACTAATCACTAATAAACTCATATAAATATAACTAACTAAAACTCTAACTTATATATAATAATAACTTAAACGTGAACCCTTCGAACAAGATGGATATTATTATAGTTAATGTAATATATATATATATATATATGTACTTACAGCTATAATCTGCAGAAGGAGAGCCTTCGTCTCTACGCTGATATCGAAGATCGAGCAGGTATTCTGTAAAAAAAACAAAATAAAGAATTAATTCCTACTTCATTAATTAATATTATAAAGGCAATACATTGTAAGTATGTTTGTGACTAAAAATTACCAAATGGATTTTATTGAAACTATATAATAATATAGTATAATATATATATTAGAATGACTATGTGCCATACAGGCTGCAATTTATAAGGATGTTATATGAATTGTCCAAAATGTGACCATAAGTGTCAAGTAAGTACGAAAAGCGTTGCCGATACCGCTAGAGTTACACATATTGTACATTACGTGTACTATATTCCGCCCGCGGCTTCGTCCGCGTGAAATTAGTTTTTGTCAACCCTGGACCCTTATGTCTAAGAGACTCTTATAGGGGCCAGCCTCACGTTGACCAAGATTCATGGTCTTATCTTCAATTCAACCCCTATTTCAGCCCCACACTGGTAAAAAATTCAAAATGCTAGAACAAATGATTTTTCGTTTCTTATGACGTGATATTTGACAAACTTGCAAACTAACTTTCAACCCTTATTTCACCCCCTAGCTGGTCGAAATTTCAAAAATGCTAGAACAAATGTTTAATGATTTCTTATCAAGTGTTTAAATATAAAGTTTCATTGTTTTAACTTTTAAAATTAAGAAACGTCATACAAACTATCAACCTCTATTTCAACCCCTTAATCCCTTTTTTCGAAATTAAAAGTAGCCTATGTTCTGTCTCAGGGTCTAAAGAAGAGGAAAGCGTAACAGACAGACAGACAGAGTTACTTTCGCATTTATAATATTATAGTTGGGATGATGGCATTTTATGAAACTTTTAACATACATACATTTGTTAGTACTTTCTACGCCACGCTAATATAAGCTACTCGAAATACTTAATCCTGTGCAGGCGAAGTCGCGAGCACCAGCTGGTATAATATATATTAAGAATGTTATATATAAAATCAAAATTAACTTTATTCAAATATGATTTTATAGAATTTGATCATCTAAATTTATTTTTTAGCTGATAAGAAGAATGGGCGCAAGAAACTTATCAGCTTTATCAAAAGTAATAACAACATTTACAATAAATTATGTCGTTACCATACAACGTACACATGAGTTTACAATTTATACGGGAAAACAAATATTTACACTTTAGAATGTAATATCTTCAAATCAACACTAAGCATTGGCATCATTTAAATAATCATTGACTTTGTAAACCCTTACTTATTAGCGTCTTTTTAACATGTGCCTTGAACTTATGTAAAGGCAATTCAGCCACACTATGTGGAATCTTTTTATAAAATGTATACATATATATATATATATATACATATTATTTAGACTTGAAAAAGTAATATACAAAAAGAGACAGTTATATATACCACTATTTCTGATATTATTTAAGAAGGAAATATTAGAATCGTAAAACATCTGTATGTCTGTACGTAAAAATTCCGTAGCCGATTGCACTTGGTACAGTGCACCTGTATGTTGAAAATCCAGCTTCAGGTTCACTGACCAGATCTACTCCACGTATTGTTATCTAGCATCTCACTCTGTTGTAACGGATAAACGAGACAGATATATCCCGTGAGTTATACAAGGGGCCTTGTACCTGCTGCAGCTAACAGACCATAAAATATTGCACATATCGGGTCCAGCGTGGGCTGTTCCGTCACGATATTATCAAAACCATTTTTATTATTTTACTAGCTTTGCCCGAGATTTTGTCCGCGTGGAATATTGTCTTGTTAATTATCTATCATGTTTCTTACTCGCGTGAACTGTAGATTTAAATTTTGTGATAATTCTGTACATGCTACATCAAAATAGCTCTATTGTTTGTGATTTGCCGCAAAAATATAAAATATTTACATAAACCAAACACTTTTTTAACAAGTAGTGGGTAAAAATATTGAATATCATATTTATTAATAAAATAGTTTTATGGTTCCAGATTCAAAAATGTCGAATTCCCATACAAATGTTCATCCCCTATATTTATTTTACCCTCATAAGGGTAACATTTTTACAAGGTGTTAATAAATATCTAACCAAAAACCTAAAAAATATACTTCATGCTTTAAAAAGAGAGTATCTACAACCCTCACCAACTTTCATCCCTTTTTCAACCCCTTGCAATCTTTCTTTCATGTCAAAACATAGCCTATACCCTTTCTCAGGGCATATCTGATAAAGCAGCAAGCAGGATCTGTGTACTACAAGAAAGATAGAGAGTACGGTATAAAAGTCTAGAGCATTTATTTTAAATGTAGAGAACGCGTTCTACTATAGAACCAAAATGCATGAGCGTAAAAAAAGCCATTAATAAATTCACATTACCTTTGTAAATAATAAAACCAAATGTAAGAAAAATATATAATTAATATTCAAAGTACTTTATTACATGATACATACCAAAATATATTAGAATAAACGAAAATTTTATAATTAAAATTAACAATTCTCATTAATTTAATATTTATTGATTTTATAATTTATTGCCTGTATTGATTTTGTTATAATTATTATATTTCAATTGTAATGCTTTATTTATAAATTTTAATTAATTAATAGTCAGAAGTCAATTTTTTTGTTAATTACGAGATTAAATGTTTTCTCTATATTTAATTACTTTTTTTTAAATCAGTTTTCATAGCATAATTCAGAAATTTTACAATATCTTAATAAAATTGTCTGAACATAAGCCAAAAATATAACCTTAATTGATATGTGAAATTTCATTTAAATCGATTCAGTAGTTTTGTCGTCAAAGTGTGACAGACAGACAGAGTTACTTTTACATTTATAATTTTTCCAGGCCGGGCCTTAAATCCCCGACTGGAAGAAATTTTTATAGGTAATGAAGCTGCGACCTGTTGCGTAGAAATCGACGGCCTCGAATATTAGTTGGGATTTTTGACATGTGCTGTAATAATAATTTACAACAATAGATGGTTTGGATTTTAGTAAACAAAACTAGTTTTTCAAGCCTTAAAATTTATTTTTGTTTCTAGTATTTAATTTATTAATTTCGAAAGTATCATAATTAGTGCTTGGAATAGGTAGTTTAATTTTATGTACTTGCGATTTTGTGACACCAATAGTATGGATATGCCTGGGAACTTACTATTTTCAGAGATTGTAAAAACTTTCAAAATAGTATTTCATCTTTTAGCTTATTGTTATAATAATAAGTTGTAAACATAAAATTTTAAAATAAAAGCGTAAAGAAACGAATAGCAAATAAAAATCCTTTTATACCCAGTAATGCCGAGAAAATCATAGTATTATTTTATAATAAACATGACGATGATGATATCGTTGGCGATCTTCAATTCGACGACCTCCATAGTCGAGTGGATAGTACACCGGTTTCAAGGTGTCGCCATCTCTGAGGTCCCGGGTTCGAATCCCGGTGGGGGCAGATGTTTGTGTGATGAATGCGAGCATTTGTACCTTAGTCATGGTTGTTGATATATATTTCAATAAAAAATATTTATATATGTAAAATATATGTATGTCTATCCGTTACCCTAGATCCCATTGCACAAGCCTTATAGAGCTTAGTTTGGGCTAGGCTAATTGGTGTAAGTGTAACAAATATTTATTTTATTTATTTATATTTAATTCGAAGACGAATAATTACACCGTCAGAACAACACTATGTACTTTAATATAAACATATATTTATTTTTAAATTTTATTTATATTGTAAATTTGCAATAAATATCTGTAATATCTGAACATGATTTTTTTCCTTATAGTCACTCCTACAAACCTACAAATAAACAATAAGTGTAATTTTCATGATTATATAAAATGACATAAGTTCCATTGCATTGCATTATTTAAGGTCCCGGAAATCACGCTGATTTTAGGTTTATCCATGTTATGCTTACATTGACTTTCTTTCTGTAAGTACGTAAAATTAAACTACCTATTCCGAGCACTAGTCATAATAATAATTTGATTATACAGAAATTTTAATGATTATCCTACTATGAGTGACCTTATCGCCATTGTTCATTATAAATCTTACACACAAACATCAATATATTATAAATATTAAATAATTTTAATCTAATCTTGATTGTTGACATGAGAAGATGGGGTTTAAAAGTAAATATGCAGTTTTTTTATATATACTAATAATATAAAGAGGAAAGATTTGTTTGTTTGTTTGTAATGAATAGGCTCCGAAACTACTGGACCAATTTCAAAAATTCTTTCACCTTTGGAAAGTTACATTATCCCCGAGTAACATAGGCTAGTTTTTATCCCGGAAAAATCGACAGATCCCACGGGATGCGCAATAAAAGCTTCGCTCAAAAACTACTGCACAGATTTTCATGCGGTATTCATCAATAGATAGAGGGATTCTTGAGCAAGGTTTTGCGGTGTTATTTATCTCGGAAAAACAGATAGTCCCACGGGAAGCGCGATAAAATCTTCGCGCCATAAACCGACTTCCGCGCATATGTAGCCGTGGCCAAAGCTATGACCATTAACCCTCTATAGACCCAATCCCGAAATCCACGCAGGCGAAGCCGCGGGCAGAAAGCTAGTATTTATATATAAAAGTTTTTTTATATAAAAGCAAGAGTTTTATTATATAAATGTATTCACATGACTCAGATGCTATTGTTTTTGACATTTAATAAATTTGTCTTGACTCGTTAAGTTATTAGTGACATATAATTGGAAACTGAATATAGAATACATGCACAGTGATACTTGAAGAAGAAAAAATTGTCATTAGCTTCGGGTATGAATAGCGTACGCGTATGAATCGTTCGTTACTTAGGAGCTGTTGATTTTGTGAATTGAATAAATTCATAAATAAATTATCACTTTATACATCTGTCTGTCAAGGCTCTTTGTTGGACCTCTGTAAAAATCTAAACTTCTAAATCACTGAAATTCAAAAGTTACGTTCATAAGATCTTTATAGAATAACATTTAATAAATAAAACTATTATATGTAAACTCATTAAATTTGTTAATGAACAACAAAAAGGTTTCATATTAAAAAATAAACTAAGAATCGTTAATTTGTTGTTGTATTTTGACTTAAATTTGACACTTATTTATTAAAAGCACTTACACCCAACTGACAAATCAAAAAGTTCGTACACTAATCTCGCGGAAGACTGGATAAGCTTGAATCCACGAAGCGAGTGGGCTCCTTTCCACTCGCCACGTAACTGAACTACTCCATTTTTGGAGTACGGCTTCATATTGTCCAGCGACACAGTTAACGATTAGAGCTTGCACAGACGAGAAACAAGCCTGTCTTTTTTTTATTTTTACTTAAAAAAATACCGTCGCTATGCAATATTATCTTTCAACGCGGATGGAGTCTGGAACAGAGAAATTTGACGTGCACAAACACTCACATCGGAGCAAATTTTTGTTGGTGGCGAAAACTCGCGACCCATTGCACAGAAGCGGATCACTCAACTGTAGCACCAAACATGTCAAAATGTTAGAGAAAGAAGAGTGAAGAATAAGTTAGAAGAGGAAGAGCAGAGAGTATGACAAGAAGAAGAGTGAATTTATAAGTCATCGTTATAGGTGCGAATATGATGATGTGGATGAATGCTCAATGAATGTAGTGTAAACTGCTGATGCATGGAGTTGTTAATGGATCTTGTTATTTTTTACATTTCAATATATTCGATTAAGTAAATATTATTATATGTTTTATGTATATATATGATTTTAACATTGTCGTGAAGAATCTGTCTTGGGAATTGCCGCGATGACAAAACCATCTGAAGTTATTCTTCAAAATCAAAATCTTCGCGTTTCCATTCCTCGTCTGTAATTTATTAAGTGGGAAGGAATTTGGTAGAAGTTATTCATTTTATATAAATTTACAGTGTTTACGCAATGTATTGTTTGTATTCAAATTCCTTGACAGGTAGTGATAATTCAGCTAATCAATCCTGTGTAGCTACCATGAGCTTAAATTCTTTTGCAAACGATATCGACAGCATCTATATTTGCACGAAAGCGTTATACAGCGCCCCTAGCGGAACTGTAGTATTCCTTTATATTAAACTGACATGACTTCTGCAGTTTACTATACATAAATACATATTGAAATAATAACTTACTCATGTAAAGCCACGAGAGTTTGAAAATTTCCATATGACTGAATTGACAAAAAATCGGTAAATTTGACAGATGTATTTACGATGTGACATGAATAGATGCTTTTGTTGATCGACGTCAATTCGACGCTCACACAGCGGATTCGAATTGACAATTACATAGCGTCATCAAAGATATTGTGAAAAATTAAGAATATTAAAAAAACCTGTGTTTTATTTTCTACATAAATACTACATAATAACTATAACGTTTATACGTTTAAGTCAGTTTTGTCTTAAACGTGTGGCGACTCTTAATCCGCATAGATTGTGACTTGTTTTAAGCCAACGACTTCAGATGTGCTATTAACGCAGCAGAATTTCTTTGTTTAATAGTTGTATTATTATTTATAATCCGAATATAATTAGAAATACATTTGCTTTTCCCGTACTATGTATATTTTTTATACTTTACGCTTATATTATAAATGCAAATCGGTCTGTCTGTTACCACAAAAATATTTTAAACCTTGGACAAACCTAAGGAAAGATACGGTATAAAAGTGTAGAGCGATTATTTTTAATGTAGACAACGCGTTCTACTATAGAACTAAAATACATAAAACTGAACGCGTGCACCGCCATTTATAAATTCATATTACTTGTCTTCTTAGAAAAATATATTATAAATATACTAAATACTTTATTACATTACATGATACATACAATACATGTTGAACCGAACATTTTATCATTAACATTAATCGTTAATTATCTCGTTAATTTAATGTTTATTAATTTTATTATTTCAATTGTATTGCTATCATCATTATTATTATTAATTCATTTAAATTTCAAATAAAGATAGCATTTAGTCAGTGTAATTTTTTATATTTATTGCGCGATTAAATGTTGTAGGGATGTATTTATTAATGTTTTATTAACTCAGTTTCCACATTATAATTCAGAAATTTAAATCAATAATAGAAACTTACATTGCGGCTTTAAATATATGAATATACGAACTGGTAGTGTGTAACCTTCAAACCAAAGTAAACAAAAAGGAAATATGTCATACATACATATAAATAAAATTGGAGTGTCTTCTGTGTGTTTGTTTGTTTGTTCCGGCTAATCTTTGAAATGGCTGGGCCAATTATGACGAGATTTTTATTGGCAGGAAGCTGATTTATTTTATTTTAGAAAAATAAAGCCTGCAATGTCCATCGTTGCAATATACTGTCCAGTATCGCAAGAAGCTCACGCGCATGCCATTTAAAATAAAAATACAATAACAAAGAAAACTAAATACGCTAAATAACTTTTAACTAAGACATGGATACAGCTATATATATATCTAATCTAATATATATAAATCTCATGTCACAATGTTTGTGCTCAATGAACTCCTAAACTACTTAACCGATTATAATAAAATTCGCACACCATGTGCAGTTCGATCCAACTTGAGAGATAGGATAGTTTAAATCTCAATGTCATCATCATCATCATCATCATCATCAATTTTAAAAATTCTTTCACCAATAGAAAGCCACATTATTGCGGAGTGTCATCATCATCATCATCATCATCATCATCATCATCAGCGGACGGCGCGCGATGGCTTCGGGTTTAATTCAGTTCGCTTTCGTGCTCGCTTCGGGGATTATTAATATTATGCCCAACGAAGTGGGCGCGGGTCAGCTAGTATATATATATATATATACAGTGAGTGATAGCGAAAGAGATTCGTAGGCGTCTCTACATATTGTAAAGACACATAGACACGGCTTTGACTCTATTTTACCTATTCTTACCTTCTGTATTTTGATTGAAAATGTATTCAATTTATTCATTTGTATTTAATTGTATAAAGTTTTATTTGAAAAATGATATAATATTATAGATAGACATTTGAATTTAATCTATTTTTATGAATAGGTTTTCCATTGGTGTCTGACGTATATATATGATGATGTATATATAATATCCGCCGCTTATTAGGACTTAAAATCCAAAGTAGTGTTCAAAGATAAAATAAATAAATTATTGTTAGAGAAACAAAGACTTAGAATTTGGAAATGTCTAACAAAGACAGATTGACATAAGAAAATTACATTTTATATATTATATATATATATATATAATATATATATATATATATATACATTACCGGGTATGTATGCGTGTGTATGTGTGTTTATAATTTATAATCATCTGCCATAAATATGAACTCTATTAAGGAGACACTTAAGTGCCTAATATAAGTAATAGTCCAGTAAATTCACAACACAGCAATAATTTTTCAAATAAATTAATTCATTAATAATATATATGTACATCGTTTATTCTACGATAAATTAAGATATCTTCTATAGTTTTATTTTCACAAAAAATCATATGGCTTATCAATACGAATAAACAATATTATAAAAAGTATGTCGATTGCTTTTGAATTCTAGCTGAATCTTGGCATTCCCATTTCAATGCGAATGTTACGTTCGCGTCAACGTCTCATTTCATAGCATGCGTCGTCGCCATATTGGTGTCCCGAGTAAGCTGAGTGTGTTGGATGAGTTACTGCAGAATTTTATTGTAGTTTCTTGACCGAATTTGCAATCGCCGCAATTTTTTTAACATAACTCTTTATTGTACACCAAAAACAAGGCATAGACAAAAACAAAGAAAACAACAAATTGTTAATATACAAGAGGCGGCGTTATTGCTAAACAACAATCTCTTACAGGAAACCTTGAACCAGGCAAGTACTAATAGGACACTTAAATAGAGGATGGGTGCAGTAATTAGACAGGACAATAGGCTATAACTAGTTTAAGTTAAAGAGTTCTAATACCCTCAGAGAGTTCCATAATCGGACGTCATAAACCGAAAAGAAGTATGAAAAGAAATCGGTACTTCGGGGCGGTATATGAAGAATCAGATTAAAATTAGATCGCAAAGCACAATATGACGAATGGGATCGAAAACAATGAGATGTTAGAAGGTACAAAATATTGTTATTACAAACTTTTTTTTAATGTTTATTTTTAAAATTTTACGAAATTTACGACGCTTTTTTATTACTACAATTTTATGACTATAATGTACAATGTTATTCTAGACTGGACAATGTTAGTTAGACTATAAAGTACAATCACATTTTTTACTTTCAATATAATAACTTAAAATCAACGTAATATATATAATCATAATCATCACATAGATACTAACAGTTATTAATCATCATATAAATATTTTAATTCGACTTTATATAACCGATTCTATTTTAAAATAAAATCAGTAAAACGTAATAATTAAACCAAGTTTCAATTTAAATTTATTACATCTTACACAGATCAATAGCTCATTCAACATTTCTAATTTGGTCAATTATTCAAATTGTATATAGAAAATATTTCGAAGCGCAGTTACTGCATAAGACCGTCCATTCAAAAAGAGTAAATAAGCCAGGATTGCGGTTATGAAACCGGATACACGAGTTTTCACAGCGCGCTGGGCGGCGTGCTGAAATGTGTTCTGCGTTTCGAACGCAAGGTTGAAGATTCAATGAACTCATATCGAGTGTTGTTATCACTGCATACTTTTTTCTTTGTAAGCAAACGGTCGGAGCGCCCAACGTTATACAGTCCCACTATTATGATAATAGAAGAGAAACACTTAGCTTAACGTAAACTGTGTAATAGAGGCAATGCAGTTGTTACAGTGAGTGATAGCGAAAGAGATTCGTAGGCGTCTCTACATATTGTAGAGACACATAGACACGGCTTTGACTCTATTTTACCTATTCTTACCTTCTGTATTTTGATTGAAAATGTATTCAATTTATTCATTTGTATTTAATTGTATAAAGTTCTATTTGAAAAATGATATAATATTATAGATAGAAATTTGAATTTAATCTATTATTATGAATAGGTTTTCCATTGGTGTCTGACGTATATATATGATGATGTATATATAATAGCCCGCTGCTTATTAGGACTTAAAATCCAAAGTAGTGTTCAAAGATAAAATAAATAAATTATTGTTAGAGAAACAAAGACTTGGCATTTCAAAATGTCTAATAAAAATAACGAAAGCTGCAAAATACAATTGAACTCATATATTAATTGTATACATAAACGGAAATAGTGCCGTTGATTTAGTATGTCATAGTATTACTTAGACAAGCAGTCACACATTATTACATTATTTCCTAAATTAAATATATATATATATATATATTATGTGTATTTATATATCATATATAAATACATATATATATATATATATATATATATATATATATATATTATATATATATATATATATGTATTTATATATGATATATAAATACACATATGTGATATATGAATAAACTGAATACATTTGGACGATTCAAAAGAGCTTTCTATAAAGTCATATTTGAATATAGTTAATGTTGATTTTGTGTGTGTGTCTGTAAAGGACGGCAACTGAGTATCGTAATGACGAGTTCGCGATTTTTGCTCTTGTGCAAAAATTGATGCTGAACTATGGACCTTTTGGTGCTGCACCAGCACACATGAACCTCAATTATTCTGTATGGAGGACGGGTCTGTTTCCCTGTTCGTACCATAAGTTTTTTCTTTTAATTTTTCCTGTGATTGGATCATAATTATTGTGTGTGTCTGTCTATAGGCCAATTAAAATATGTACCCATCTAAATTAAACTACAAATGACATTCCACTAAACTTAGTCAAATTTAACTTCATTTCATTTTGGAGTTTACTTGGATTATAAACAAATTATCTCTATCTTTTCCTTTCTAGTCAAAGATGATAGTTTTCCACTTACTACTATCCAAACATACTTCCCTAATTTCCTCGAATTTTATTAATATTTTCATGCACGTTCGTTGGGTTTCTTGACCTAGATATCTCCTACTTAGTCTAAATAAGTTAATAAAGGTTACTTCCTATCTACTTGTTCATTTGTTTTGCCTAATAAAGTTCTTCTATCATTACCAGATATTGATGTGTAAGTGTGGTGGAAATATGTTTGTCTAGGTTGTCCTGTTTCTGTCGTCAATCGTCATTCATCTAGTCTTTGTACGGGCACTATCCACCAAAGAATTTCTTTCTCAACTTCTTTTACTACACCCAGGCTCACCATACATAGGGCTGGTCCCTACTCCACTTTAAAATGAACAGTCGTGCCTTTTTGACCAGATGTGATTACCATTTAAAGCCCCCTTCACGTTTTCCTGACACTACTCTTCTTTCAATGTCAGACTCAAACATACCAAACCTCGTAAAAAGGTAAATCCCAAATACACAAACTCTTAGCACTCGCTTTAAATATGGCGATATTTAAATTTTCTTTAAAAATCTTTAATTACCTCTGTTGTTTTATAACCTATCTATAATAATGTTGACGACCGAATTTGAGTTGTCCAAATTACTGATAAAATGGACGCAGACTGCAGTTCTGGTGTGAAAAAACCTTCGAGTAACAGACATACTCTTGAAAACTGGATTGGACGGATTTCCGGTTAATTATTTGACGAAGACCACAGGGAAATGCTTATTACTTGCATTGTAGTATCGATGCATGGAGTAGTTATGTTTAGCAGAAGATATACCTAAGCTGAATAAAATGATGGAAACATACCTTGACATTCCTTCATGCATAACCCAGCATCGTAGTTGTGAAGGGTTCGATTGCAGATGGCGTCACACGGAGCACATCGGTTTGTCTCCGGCGAGCAGTACTCGTTGAACGTGCAACGGAGCTGGCCGCACCTGATGCCCTCCAAACTGAGCTGAGCTGACACTCCAGCCAGCACCAGCAACCACGCCAAACGACACATGGCTTGGCTGAAACCAAAAGCAAGGATTAGGTATACCTCAATAGACAAATATGAATGGGCCAGTTGGTAGAGGACGACCTTTTGTTTCTCGATGCTTTGCGTACCATATCTGATGATAGCGAGTTATCAGGCGTGTGTAGGACTCTCCACGTAGGGCATACACACTAAACTACCCCGATGGCCATATTAACGTTAGTAAAGACGATCCTGGGACGGGGAACCCAATTTCCCCGGATCACCTTAGAATGACCCGACCAGCAAAAGCCGGGTCTAAACGAATATGGGCGATCATTGTGGACAAAGCATTATTGCTTTGTCCACAATGATCCCTGGACAGGGAGGGAACAGTCCCTCCCTATCTTAGCGCGCAGTCCACACCTAGGGTAGTCATAAAAGGCTGGCTGCCAAGACTCGTCTTCTACTACCCACCCGCCTGCGGCGGAGGGGAGCAGCATAGGGATCATTTTCCCGCTCTCTCTCCGCTGCCTTCTTCTGTAATGTCATATCACAACCTATGTTGTAACCTGTTATATGTATCAAATAAAATATGATAAAAATAATGATAAATGATTGTTAATATTTAACAATAATTAATAATATTTATATAATATTTAATAGTGAATCAAATTGAAAGAAATATGTTACAAATTGCATTGTGTTAACTATTAAAACCGGCTAAGATTTTAACAGTGATTATTATTTGAAAGATGTTTATTTTAAATATAGTGTCTGGACGATTGTCAATCAGCTGATCAACACATCCTACACCAAAAATATTATATTCGAACCAGAAGTTTCAGAGATAAGCGCGTTCAAAAAAACCTCTCTTCAGCTTTATAATATATAATATTTAGCTTTATAATGTATATGTTATAAATAATCAATTGTATTGTTTAAAATTATAATAAATTTATAAAAAAATATTTAATATGAGACATACCTAAATTTTTCTAGAAATAATAGGTAGTGATGTCTTTTACAATTTGTACGAATTTTATTGGTTATTTAAACACGAAAAAGCACTTTAAAAATTAAAAAAATCAACGCTATCGCTAACGTGAGGATACCATTTTAATGCTAAGGAACCTTTTATTCATGTTATTTTGTAGTAAAAAAATTCTAGCTTAATTGGCGCTATTATTGTACAGAATCTGTACTCTCAACACACCCTTAAATATAAATGAAATCTGTTAGAACTTATTTTTGTTCCGCTGCGAAAAACGCATTGTATTGCATACTCCAAAAGCCAGTTGTTATATGGGGCTCTCTTCCTCAGATGGGACCTCAGCTTTCCCCCCTATTACGCCTAGGCGCTAGCGCGTCATCCAGAAGGAGAGCTGCATCGCGTCATGACAAGGCCACGGGAACCCTTGCGGACTACCACAACCCCGTCGGCGTATGGCAACAAGCGCCCACACTGAGCTACCACGTAGGTGGCCGCTGGATATCTCTCACCATCTAAATCCCAAATAGGGTCTCCTGAGCGACAGCCACACCCCCCTTAAAGAAGCAGGGGGCACCCCGCCAGATGTATTTGACCTAAACATATTGTCATCTGCTCAATTATGAAATGCCTTGAAATGTACGGGAATGATTCCGAATTATTGTAACATACTCGTACGTCGCCGTCCTCGAACGAGCGATTGTTATATGATGTACGAGTACAATAAAGATCCAACAAAAACGTTACAGGCCTTTGTGTATTGTCCCATATGCACCTGTTTACACATTAAGATCCTATATCAATATTTTCTCCTTTTTTCATAGTATTTAAGGTGTTTATTTTTATACTAGCTGTGCCCACGACTTCGTCCGTGTGAAATCGTAATTTTAGGTAGCATTTTTAATTATTTTTCAAATAAGATAGATTTCATAAATTTTTTACATATTTATATCATATAACAAAAAGTAGCCTATGTCCTTTCTCACGGTTGTTTTGATGTAATAGACAGCAAGCCCACCTGTGCGTTCGCGACCTTATACAAAAATAATCCTTATAGCATGATTCAGTATTCACGCGCGATGGCTTATTATTAGCTTATGTCATGTATAACTTTGGTGTTTCTATACCGATTCATTCTTTTATATAGAATAGTTAATAATTAATTAAAATTTTTAATTGGGTAGACTGGGATTGTAATAAAAGTAAGAGTTGACAGATATAATCAGAAAGCTTCGAACTGCTAAGCTATCGGGAGTTACACGTGTTATTGTGAGTCAACCATAAAAGATAGACATATGCTATCATTGGATATTTTTTATATAATTTTATGGAGAAAATTTCCGTCATACATTATTTCTTTGTAGCTTTAACCATTAAGGTTGCACACGCGACGGAAGCTTAAAAAATGGAGTAATCTCTCCCGTTCTCCCAACATTTCCCTTCACTGCTCTGCTTCTATTGTTTGCAGCATCATGCAATGTATACTATAAACAGCTCAAGAGTATGAGAAATAATTGTACCAAATTTCGTTAAAATCTGTCAAGTAGTTTTTGTTTCTATAACGGTTATACAGACACACAAACAATAATTTTACTGATTGCATTTTTGGCATCAGTATCGATGCCTAATCACCCCCTGACAGTTATTTTGGAAATATATTTCATGTGCAGAATTGACCTCTCTACAGATTTATACTAAGTATAGATATAACGATGAAATAGATACTTACATGTTATTCTATTAAATTAGTGATGCTTAGCTATTGATTAACGCTGTTCTGACGCTAATATCTTGGCAGCTCTGTTATAGACAAAGCTGACGTGCTCCTCATATGATAATCAAGAAATCAATGCGAAAGAATTCTTAACAAGCAGTAACGGATAGTTAAGTAGGTCAGAGAGGAAATGGTAAAGTTTTATTCGCAAATATAAACTCAAATGTACTCACCCAGATGGCTGAACCGCACTCATAGTGACAAACTGCACTATTAGTATATTTGAACAATACTCATGGTGGAAATTCGAATTTTTTTATAGAATGCATCGTGGTGGTGGACGAATTATTGAGAACTGAGCGGCGTTTTGAACCCGTTGCTTGGTAACGGAGCAAACAATACCGGGGTGATTCATTCATCGTAATTTACAGAAACTACCTTTGATATGAAATTGTTTGTAATATGTGCTATGACATCTTTTTCCTCGGTACCAAAAAGTGTCGTTACATTAAGATAGTGTCGGAGTGGATTGGGACATGTACATACCGAAGAAGTATATTGTAAACAATTACACTATGTTAAAACTTACAATATGCGCTAACACACGCACACAATTGTCCAATTTAATATCAATATGTAGTTATCCTTATTTTTAATTATTTTTTACATTTTATCAACATGTAACTACGTCAGGGGAAAAAAAATTGGGGTCCATGAAATAAAAATGGGGTCTCAACATGCACTGATAGTACCTATTTACTTACGTTACACTATCTTCTAATAGAAGATTAATACATTATTTATAAAACTACCAATGAATAAAAAAAATATTATGTTTATTAAATTTTATATGTTGTAGAATACGGTCTTCGATATCAGGTAAGTAGGTGGTCTACAAAACTCCTAAAATATAGTATCCGGATCAGTACAAAGATTCGAATCGGTAAAGTGCTTCATTTGCATCTTTTCATGTATCAGTGACTCTGAACCAATTAAATCGGTTCAGAGTCACTGATACATGAAAAGTCACTGATACAAATATTCTGATATCTGATACAAATACACTGATATAAATATTGATATTGATTCATTTGTATCAGTGACTCTGAGTCAATCGTGTAAGCGTCGCGTATCGAATGAAACCGAGATGCAATTGAGCGACGTGATTCGAAGCGCTCCGACCCTGAACTATGTATTTACTTATCTCAATCGTGCGAGCGCCGCGTGCCGATTGAAACCGCGTTGTAATTGAGGGAATTCATTTGAAGTGCTGTTAGAGATTTGAATCAGTGAATCACTTGGAAGAAACGACTCACTGAGTCGTTTCTATAAAGATTGACACATCTCTAGGTGGCCGATCCTCTCAGACCGAAGAGCCCCACACAGGGCAAAGAGTCTACGACACAAAAAAGTTTGTGAACCTCTGATGTAGATTGTCTACAGTACAGGCAATATCCTATTGTAGAAATCTCGTTAATGTATATTTTACATGCGGATGATGCTTCCGAATAAAGTTATTCTCCATAGTTTTCACTACCTCTTTCGCAACGCACATTTCACTTCATTGATAATTCACTCATTCATTGATAATTACTATTTTATTATGAATAAATCCGTAGTCGAATGGTTGTTATACCGGTTTCAAAGTGTCGCCAACTCTAAGGTCCCGGTTTCGAGTCTCGGTGGGCAAACACCTGCCGTATTTGCGTGATGGATGAATGCGAGCATTTGTACCTTAGTCATAGTTTTAATAATGTATTTCTACCAAATATATATATATATATATATCGTCGAGCATGTATGAGGAATGTTATGAAAGTAGATGAAGCGAAAGAGATATCTAAAGACCGTAGCAAGTGGAAAGACGTAATCTCTGCCTACCCCCGTGGGAAAAAGGCGTGAGTGTATGTATGTATGTATGTATCTTAATATATATATTTCTTGTGTGCGTGTGTATGTGACTGAACTCCTCCTAAACGACTGGACCAATTTTGATGAAATTTTTTGTGTGTATTCCAGGGGGCTTGAGAATGGTTTAGATTCACAATACGGTCATATAGATATTGTTTTTCAGCTAAATTATTTATTTAAAAACATTTGAGACAACGTGAGACAACGTGACATTTGAGACATTTGACATTTGAGACATTTGACAGGACAACGTCTGTTGGGCCAGCTAGTGTATATATATATGTCTATCCTAGATCCCATAACACAAGCCTTACAGAGCTTACTTTGGGCTAGGCTAATTGGCGTAAGTGTAAAAAATATTAATATTTATTTATTTATTTATAACTAGCTTTCTGCCCGCGACTTTGCCCGTGTGGATTTTGGGATCGGCTTATGGCGCGAAGGTTTTATCGCGCTTCCCGTGGAACTATCCGTTTTTCAGAGATAAAAAAACCGCAAAACTTTGCTCAAGAATCACTCTATCTATTGACGAAAACTGCATGAAAATCTGTGCAGTAGTTTTGAGCGAAGCCTTTATTGCGCATCCCGTGGGATCTGTCGATTGTTCCGTGATAAAAAGTAGCCTGATTATTCAAATATCAGCGCAAATAAATATGTACGTGTAGTAACAGAACGCGCGTCGGAAAATTGCGCGCGCGCCGCGGTTCTTACAAGGTCACCGAAGATTAGGTCATGAGGCGTGGTGAGGTTCTATAATAGCGTAGGCTTAGTGGAATCTCTACAGGTTCCTTTGCGAAATGTATATTTTGCTACAATCGAATGAGGCTGTTATTATTTCATAACTATCAAAATAAAAATGTCGGTTTAATTTGTAAGCAAATTGGTTTCAAGCGACATTTATTAAACAAATTTCAATAAAACCAATAAACTTAGAGAGTGTTAGGGGAGCGCGAACGCTGGAGTCTTTTAGGAATCAAGTCCGTGTTTACTACCTGTCAATGATTCCGTAACTTAAAACAGTTAGCCTATTGTCCTGTCCAATTACTGCATCCATCCCCGAAGGGGCCGTCCATTAATCACGTGATCTTTTTTTAGCATTTTTTAAGTCCCCCCTCCCCCTTGGTGATACGTAGTGAGGTTTAAGACTACACCCCCCCCCTTCCATCACGTATAGTTTTAGTACCTATAATTGGTATATACCATAATTTTATTAACTCTGAAATTAAGGACCATGATAATAGGCGGGGAGCCAGTAACACTGAAAGCCCCGTCATGGCGATTTAAAAAAATTTTATTTAAGTAAATAGTACATAAGTATAGGAATAAATTATGCTCGATGTGCGTGGATTCCTATTACCGGAAAAAAGTGAAAAAAAAATTATAAATAAAATGAAAAAATGTTTCACCGTCATCGTCATCGTGGCAAATCAAGATATAACACTAAGTATACGCCGCGATGCTCATCTGTTCAAAAATCGCGCGTTTGACGAAAAAATAAATACACGCCCCGTTCCCCCCTCGTGTTATTTTCGTGATTTTAATCAATCCCCTCCCCTCCCCCCTTTCAAGCCTCACATGATTAATGGACAACCACTTAGTCTCCATTTAGTACTTTTCTCGTGTCTCGTGTCGTGTGAGGCGGGTCGTTACGTTCCCTAAAACATGGTTGAGCGAAGCGATGGCTGGTTCATGCGTCATGCTCGTGAACGGGTGCTGCCCGCGGAGATGAGTCTGCTCTTTGCTATACTGGGTACTACTCGTATTTATTATAATTTTAATTTAAAATTAATATATTCTTTTAAAACTGTATGACACGGCATTCCTAATATAGGCATGTTTACTAAATATTTTTTTTTATTAATTATACTATGTAATGGAAAGTGACTTCATGAATTATCAATATTGAAGTCATTTTCCAAATTGACGACTCTGTATCTATTTAATACAGGGAAAAAAAAACAGCCCTTGCTGAGTTTCTTGCCGGTTCTTCTCAGTACAAGGTCTCCCGCCGTAGATTTGCGAACCGATGGCGTAGCTTTTCGACATTCACAAGTGCTTGTAACAGCCCAGACTGAGTAAATGATTTTGAATTTGAATTTGAATCTGGTCTGAGGATGCCTGGATATATTGATATGTATGAATAAGGCCGCCTGTGTATAAAAATACAATAGTATTTTTTGTCTATACTCTTATTTTTGGTGTGCAATAAAGTGTATGTAGTTATGTAAAGTTTTAGGCTTTCTTAAATTAATGTTACATTTTTCAATATATAAAGAATGGATGTAAGTGTGCAAACAATATAGTTATTGACAATTTTGTTTATCGCTCATCAAATTACTCAATTTCGACATATTATTTACAAAACTAATGATCGCAGGCCCCACCTCTAAAATATTTGTCAACTAAGTAATACAGTGACAAAAATCGAGAAGAGAATGCTTAGATAGTATGGAATGTAGAGGGATTGGACAAAAGACGACTGATGAAAGAAGGTAATAAGTATGGTTGATAGGGGTCAAAACAAAAATACGTGGATCAAATTTTTGGCACAGTTTTGGTATCATCACTTTCTCAATAAATTAAAAAATGAGTTAAGTATATACTAATTATCCTAGAGTTGACATTTTAGTATAAGTAACTCATCTCGCCTATATCTCCTAACGTCATTGCTTTGTGAGGTGTCAAAGTTTTAAATGCTTCTCCTAAAAACTAGTTTTTTGTAAAAGTGACAGTGTCACACCGGGGGTGCGATATATATATATATATATATATATATATACATACATACATACACTCACGCCTTTTTCCCACGGGGGTAGGCAGAGATTACGTCTTTCCACTTGCTACGGTCTTTACATATCTCTATTTTCTATATATATATATATATTTTATTCATTTACACCAATTAGCCTAGCCCAAAGTAAGCGATATACGGCTTGTGTTATGGTATCTAGGGTAACGGATAGATTTTAGCTGCCCCCACCGGGATTCGAACCCGGGTCCTTCGAGATGGCGACACCTTGAACCGGTCGGTGTATACCGGTGTATCCATTCGACTATGAAGATGTTATTATTATGCGTTGTTTTGTTATAGTTGTTGGTATTGTTGTGTGATCCAAATCAAATGAATTTCTTGCTTTCAAATAGGAGAGATCATGAAAGAAGGCCAGATTAAAAGTACCCATAGCCAACGAGCGAACATAAAAGTATTAAGCAGTCGAGGAAGCTATAGAAAGCTATGATCTCTACCTATCTCCATGGGAAGTAATCGTAAGTATGTATTGACCCTATTACATGCTTAAAACTTGACAAATTACTTGTAAATAAAGGTATAAATGAATTTTCTAACATTTTAGTCATTTGACGTTACGTGTCTTATGAACATTCACGTCATTACCTACGTGACAATGAGTGCCGTATTACACGACAACTGTCACGTTGTCTTAAACGAACTGTGCATTTTTATTTTATATTATTATCGCTAATATCACGCGTAGAGGCCATATAAGCGAAATTTAATGAAAGTATGCGTGGAGTGTACCAACTCGGTGTAATCTCTATTTGCACCATGAAGTATGCAGCTAAAGTCTACACCCAGTTAGATGCACAGAAACTATTGTCATTAGTGGTCGAAACGTTTTGTTTCGATTCGACTATTCATTTCGATTTTGGTGGTAATGAAAACCGGGCTATGGAAGAGACTTCGGTCACCTGCCTTCTCAAAGCCTCCTAATTGATTTAAATTAATTACTAATTACTATTAGAGCGTCGCGTCGGTGGCGCTGTGGTCTCGGCACTGGTTTGTGCGCCGCATAGAATCGGGAGGCCCGCGATCTAATCCCCACCGTGTACCAATGTGTTTTTCGTTCCGAATTTCATATGTACATTTATCCATTTATCCTACGGTGAAGGAAAACATCGTGAGGAAACCTGCGTACATCTGCGAAGCGATTCAAAGGTGTACGGTGTCAACCAACCCGCACTGGGTCAGCGTGGTTCACTAACACCTAATCGCCCTAACGTAGTTAGGGTAGGCTCGAGCCCCTCGGTGGGGACGTATATGAGCTGTGATGATGAATTACTAATTTATTTATTTGCAAAATTAAGTTCTCTTATGATATTTATGATTTTTATTCATTTTGTATATTAATAACAATGTAAGTACTTATAAAACTAGTTGTTAGTAAAAACCTAGTCAATTTTTTATTTTGTATAGATTAGTTCAATCTGTCAGCAACAACCTTTTATTTTTCAAAAATAATTATTTTTACCTAAAATTGTGCCAATATATAGGACGTAAAAAGCCCTTACTCAAAATCAATACCACGTATTCTTTTCATCATCATTCAGTGATGATATTTTCCATTGAAATTTATATATTTTTTTTAATTATTAATTTTCTGTGAATATATAACATTATATGATTACATGGTGAAAAATTTTAAACTTTTCATAAATGTTTTTGTGGTTATTCTTAAACTCAAAAAGTCAGTAAACCTAAAAAGTTTACTGACTTTTTGAGTCAACTTGAAACATTTTTAATAAAAGATAATAACTTGATGTTATCTTCGATACGTAAAGTCTGTACATCAAACACGCAATTAACAAACACACTGATTTCCATAGTTGATAACCATTACTTTGTACTAAATAATAGTATTTAATACATAAAAATCAACATAGAAACGGCATGAAATCAAACACAAAAATGTATTTTTCTAATAGGATTTTTACAATTGCAAGTCAAAGATGCTACGCCATTGCTCCACCAGTCTACGGAGACAGTACGCGGAGAAGTACTGGAAAGAACCAGCAAGGGCTATTTTTATTCCCTATATTATATTTTTATATATAATTAGAAGTTGGCCTCAGATAAATAATCTAAACCCTACTTCCATTTCACATTATATTTACAAAATCTGCTATCCAGAATGAAATATAAAGATATGTTTATCATAACTTTGTTTTCACATATGAGCCTGTACATTTTCCTGTCCACCTACCACATTGTTTTATTAACAAAGGACCCAATAACAAATATGAAAATAATTTGTATGCAAGTCTGGCTATGGCTAAGGTGAGGTCGCTCAACACACCCAATGTCCGAAGGAAATTAAACCTTAACGCAGTGCACTTAGACTTATTGAGGAGGTGTGAATGCGTCGCTCATATTAAACAGTTATCAAACAGTAGGTCGATGTATTTACGACATACCAATGTTATAAAACTTTGCTGAGGCTAAAGTAAGTTGCTAATAATGCATCTTCTAGCGCATAGGGCAGTGCAGACCGAGCCTGGGAATTCAAATTCAAAATCATTTATTCAGTCTGGGCTGTTACAAGCACTTGTGAATGTCGAAAAGCTACGCTATCGAATACGGTCGGTACGAATACGGTCTTTCTTATCATGTCATACCATAGGGTTATTGGGACCAACAGCATAGGCTAAGTTTGGTCGGAAGGTCACTCTGGTCGAGCGGTTTTGATAGGTCTGGAATCCGACATAAACACTACGGCACTTACCTATATGGATCCATGAGGATTCTCAGGCTCTCCTCTTCAGAGAAAAAAATCTATACTTACAATAAATCTGTTGAGAGGTCAATTCTGTACATGAAATATATTTCTAAAATAACTATCAAGGGGTGACTAGGGATCGATATTAATGCCAAAAATGCAATTAGTAAAATTTTCGTCTGTCTCTCTGTATAACCGTTATATAAACAAAAACTACGTGACGGATTTTAACAAAACTTGGTACAATTATTTTTCATATTCCTGAGCTGGTTATAGTATACTTTTCATCACGGTACAATTACTAGGAGCAGAGCAGTAAAGGGAAATATTGGGAAAACGGGAGAGATTACTCCATTTTTTAAGCTTCCGTCGCGTGTGCTTCCTTAATTGTTAAAGCTACACAGAAATCATGTATGTCGGAAATGTTTCCTTTCCATATTCGAGCATCTGCTAGTAAACTCACGTTTAAGAGATTGGTTCGTGGACACTATCTCGAATCACTAACTTAAGCACCTCATTTTCGAGCTATAGTAATTAATTTATTATCTATTATATAATATATATTTATGTATGTGTATGTATATATATGGCTATGTATATATGTATCTATTAGGCAGTTAGTTGTTATTTTAATTTACACCACCACCTACCTACCACTTACACTTGGAACTACTAGCCATTCGGTTGACTGGTAGAGAATGCCTTGTTGCATTAAGTACGCCAATTGTACCCAGTTTTTGTTGTGCAATAAAGTTTAAATAAATAAAATAAAATAAATAAATGTTCTCCTTAAAATTATATAAAAAATATCCCGCGACAGCATATGTCTATCTTTTATGGTTGATTCACAATAACACGCGTAACTCCCGGTAGCTTAGCAGTTTGAAGCTTTCTGATTATGTTTTGAATGTTTCATGCAGTATCTTTATAAATTGCAGGCCATGTGTTATTTTGATGTATAAGCTAATTATTGTGAAGTTTCTTTTAAATCCATTTAGTAGTTTTTACGTCAAAAAGTAACAAGCATACTTACAAACTTTTGCGTTTATAATACTGTAGGACTTATAGAGTATATACAGAATAATCTATACTAATATTATAAAGAAGTAAAGTTTGTGTGTTTGTATGTTTGTTAAATTGTAAGGGGTAATCTCGGGATCTACTGAATCGATTTTAAAAAATTCTTTCACCAATAGAAAGCCACATTATTGCTGAGTGTCATAGGTTATATAAAAACCGAAAAATAAAAAGGCTCTTACGTAGTTGTCCGTTTTGCAAAATGAATCGGAGAAAAACCTTCGGGTTTGATTCGGTTCGCGTTTGTGCTCGGTTCTGGTATTATTAATATTATGTCCAACGAAGTGGGCACGGGTCAGCTAGTCAATAATAAAGCGCTTGTTAAGAATAGCCGATATTTCAACTCGTTATAACGGAATATTTGTACATTTATTATTTTTATCAAGTTGGCAATCTGTATCACTGCCATCTTAACAATAATAAGCATAGGTTGGACGTGTTTTAATAGTATACGAAGTCGCTGTTTCTTTACAAGATTAACTGGAAACGTGTAAGCCGGGTAAATCACAGCCTTGACTCGCTGCCGGAGTGTGTGATATCATTGTGTGTCATTCAATATTTATTTGACGGTGGTTCCGCTCCGTGGAATGGATTTTAAGATGCTTACATCAAAGGTATAATATCGCCCTTTGACATTTAGGACAAGTAAAATTAAGGCTCGTATTATAGTTACAAAGCGATGGTGCTATTAAACCCATATAACGCTATCCCTCTAGCAGAGATTTGAGCTACAGTCTCGTACAAGCCGTAATTATTTATTTTTAAAATAACACTTTTTAAATATTTTTTTATCACTACTGAGTTTAAATTACTATAATTTGGAACAATACAATTTAGCTCTTATTACATTAATTTTAACCCATATTTTTAACTTGACTCTTGCCGAAACCACCCCAAAATTACACTATTCTTATTTTGATACTTAAATAATATAAATTACAAAAATAAACTCAAGATAGTAAAATATTTATCTATGTTTGTAAAAAGTCTCCTTGTAAGGTTTATCTACATATACAAATAATAGACTAATTAAAGATTACATTATAATATATTGTAATTTATTATATTATAATTTATTTTGATCCAATTTGATGTTATTTGATTTAATGAATATAAAAGATAATGGACTTGACGATGTGAATTAAATTTATTTTATCTACTATCATGCTATTAATCCTCTATAAATGAAGAAGAACCTATAATAATTAGTTTATTGCCAACATTAATACAGTCAATGATGTTATGATCATTATATTATCCAAACGCGTGATATTATGAATTTCATAAAAGAACATTCTCATGCAATGACATTTTCAGCACCAGATTGCTAAAATTTTGAAAAAAGAACAAATAATTGTAGACTAATTCGTAATTTCGGATTCTCGACTTATCGTGTTATTTCCCACCATTTTTTCACTAAAATATTGGAAATCGCAAACAAACAATTACTGTGTACGTTGTTTACAAAAATTAGTGATTCTAGCTTTGACACAATGACACAGCACCAGATATTTCTAAAGCATCAAAGGAAATTTCTAACAAATTGTTACCGGAAAAACAGTATGAAAAGGCATACACAGAGTTTATGAATTGGAGAATATTAAAAAGTCTTTTATGCAACTGTTATAATTAGGTATTAAAACACTCATGTGATACTATTATCATACTCGGCTACGCCTCGTGTGATAACTATAATTAGATTTGTAGTAGCCTAGTCCAAAGTAAGCTCTAAGGCTTGTGTAACGAATAGACATATACATATATAAATATGTTTAATAGAAATATATAATAACAAAACCATGACTAAGGTACAAATGCTTGATTGCATTTATCATACAAACATCTGCCTCCACTGGGACTTGAACTCGGGACCTTAGACATGACGATACCTTGAATTTTTATCGTAATAAATAGTACCAACAATGTATCAAGCCGAAAGTGTTATTAAAAATAAAAAAATATAAAATTACTATTGAAATTCGCACTATAATTGGAAAAGAAAAAAGATGAAAACTGTGAGTTTTCAACATTAATTTTAAAATTTTTCATACCATGAAAATTTAAATAATTTCAACAGAAGTACAATAATATTTTACAATGGAAATGTAAACCTTACGTAGGCGTATTATAGACTATTTTTGTTTGTTTATTCAGTTTTACGATATATTTAACTGAATTATTTTATTTTACTATGCATTATGCTACTAATATTATAAACGCAAAGTTTGTATGGATGTATGTTTATTTCTGCTTCACGTAAAAACTACTGAATGGATTTTAATGAAACTTTACAATAATATAGTTTATATACAGGATTAACAACAACATATAGGCTGCAATTTATATAGATGTACCTACGCCTCGCTAATCCTGCGCAGACGAAGTCAGGGGCACTACTAACTAGAGTTTAAATAAAAAAACCTAAATCCTTTAATTTAATGATCATGTTTAAGTGAAAATAACAAAATAAGGCGACTCTAAAACTGAATATCAGTACAAAAAGAAACTATAGAACAAGTATCTGTTTTGAAGCCACCTTGAGATAACGACCTAAGCCTACTTCGCCCTGTCTCGTTTTACGGTAGCTACACGAAAGAGATGCACGATGCTACTGCGACTTGAGAGTTACGAGCAATAAACCATATGAGAATGAAGTCCTCATGTCACCTGTTTGACGGCATTCATGTTTTGATTGTTCTAACTAATGGCGTATGTACAGCAACACTTCTAAATTTACACGTGCAGTACGAAAACCGTCGTTATTACGAGCGACATAAGGTCAACAGACGTCATAATTACTGTTCTGCGTTCGAACATAATGCTAATGGGTAAATTAACCAAACAGATTTCTACAATAAGATTTATATTCAAACATTTTACTATGTAGGAAAGGGGGACTAAGTCTGTGTCTGTATCTGTTTCGATAGCTCAATCTATCTCCCGCAAAGCATTAGATTTTTAGCATAAGCTCCAGTATTACGGACATTCACTGGCTAATAACATTTTGTCAACAGAAGGGAAGTGTATAACTCATAACTAGAGATCGGATAATCGGATGCATATTTACGTAAAGCTAATTTTTGGCTCACAAATTATGGAAGCGGCTTTTTAAAATACATTTTGTTAAATAAAAATCCCGGGAAAATACGGGACTGCAAATTTAACGTAGTGATATTGTTTGAAAATTACTAAATTAGCACGTGTGTATTTATTTTCAAAAGACCGACACTCCGGGTTCATTTATACAACTATGCATACGTATTTACATGAAGATTAGTTTCAGTTCCCGTTGCGATTTAAGAATGTCGATTTTTACATGAAGAGTGTTATACGAAAGTAGTGAGCTAGTTTGACTAAAACAATAATCAATTAAATAATTGAATAAAAAAACAGAAATGGTGAAAATTTTTATTTAACAAAACATAAAAAAGCCGTTTCCATACTTTGTCTTAAATTAACTTTAGGTAAATATGCATCCGATTATCTGATCTCTACTCATAACTAAGTATATATGTATATAGGTATATATATGTTACGGGCAACTTAAGATCTGGTCTCTTATGAATAATGATCGGCCTGTATCAATAAGGCCCATGTCTCATGGGCCATTTAATTAAAATTTCATCCCTAATCACTTTTCCCGGTCAGTATGAATAAGGGCAAATACGTTTTGGGTAAAAATTATAAAACAAATGAAATGAAATGTTTTTGTTTATTAACGATATAAAACTTCGAAATACTCATAGGAAGAAACATAAAAAACGATTTATCATAATAGTACAAAAGAAATTAAACAATTTAACCTAATAACATAGGTAAGTAAGTAAGTAAGCCAAAAATTTACTTTAGGTAAATATGCATCCGATTATCCGATCTCTAATTATAATGTATATATGTTTATGTATTTAATATATAAATTTATATTTGTGTACAAATATTCTTGGCGTTAATGTATTTGTTTCTGCTTTATTTATATTTGTATTAGTTTCACACATATGCCCTGCGTTTTGAGTAACTTTTCTGCACGTTTTATTGGTTGACTGAGAGAGAATTCCCGTCGTTAAGTCTGTAATTTGTAATTTTTTGTGTATGCATAGTCGAGTGGATAGTACACCGATTTCAAGGTGTCGCCATCTCTTAGGACCCATGTGTACCTTAGTAATGGTTATTAAAATATATATTTCTATCAAAAATATTTATTTATGTATGTATAATATATGTATGTCTATCGGTTAACCTAGATCCCATAACTCAAGCGGTATAGAGCTTACTCTGGGGTAGGCTAAGTATAAGAAATACTTATACGTACTCAAGTCAATAAGTACATGTAGTTCTATTTTGAATTTGTAGAATATACTTCTACAAATAGAAAATACATATCTTCTATATTGCTTACATGTTTTCAACAATAACAGTATTTCCTCTATTTCAAGAACGTAAGTAATTTTGTTTATTTCGCGTTTGCAACTCGCGTAAATGACAAATGCTTACGGCGTCGGACACGTTTCCTGTGTTCAAGTTATTGCTAACACCAAATAGACATTGAATAC
The DNA here is from genome assembly GCA_036419045.1 of Scirpophaga incertulas. Taxonomy (NCBI): domain Eukaryota; kingdom Metazoa; phylum Arthropoda; class Insecta; order Lepidoptera; family Crambidae; genus Scirpophaga; species Scirpophaga incertulas. The sequence continues at coordinate 6,116,405 of CM071626.1, read as the reverse complement.
CTCATTATGATATTTGAACCTGGGAGCTACAAATTGTTTCAAATCCCACGCTTTTGTTATAATGTTGGATAGTAAATTAAATTTCACAAAAGACTTTTTGTATATATTAATACATATTGTATTGTGTTATTTGATTGAGTGTGTGAAACATTATCCGAATTGAAAAGTAAAGTATAACTTCTGAAGTTGCTTAAAGCAGATTCTACTTACTTGACTGTCTAATGTCTTGAACATTATAAACCCGAAAGTTAGTATGTATGGAAGAATGTTAGTTACTCGCACACGCTACGCACACGCTAATATAAGTTACTCTAAATACTAATCCTGCGCAGAAGTCGCGGGCATTAGTTACTTTCAAATAATGTTGAAATACTACATCGTTCGAGGATGTTTGGAGGTTCTGTTTTTTGGACGGACCTATGCTGAAGCCTCAGATGTTCAGCTTTGCAATGAGTGGGTTTGTGGAAGGCGCACGAACAGAAGGTTCGACGCCGAGCCTGCTAACGACACCGGCGACCGTTCCAGAGTCGTTAGGGTCGAAACTAGGGAGCCAACGCAATTTAAGCGCGCCGTCTAATGGCTCGGACGCTCAAGATCGCCGTGTAGTGAAGGGTGGTATGTTTGGAAAGAAAAATCTATTTTGTATGAAAGCACACACAGCAGCTGAGTATCGAGGTGTATTGTAGCTGAAAATCAGCGACTTTCGCTCTTGTGCAAATATTGGTACTGACTGAGCTATGGACCGTTACGGCCGACGGGCGCCGCCGTCTTAAACTAAACTTGGACACACAAGAATTAGAGGCCCTTTTTGAAAGTAAAAAAAGGCGAATTATACTAACATTTTTAAAATAACTTTGTTATGCTCGCTAAATAAGTTATACTCACGCCATTTCGCGGTTGGAATACTGCCTTTGGAATAATGAGCCTTCTTGGACCGTCTGTCTTCGTTAATATAATGGCGTAGTATATGCCACGTAAATGCCTTCTTATTAAGTTACTAATTTGCAAAAAAACTAATGCCTAATGTCCGACAAAAATGTTTTATAAAAAATGTGTGAGAGAAATTGTAGGTCCTTCGGGCCTCCCCTGAGAATGGGGGCCCTGGGGCACGGGCTCTGTGTACCTTATGGTAAAGACGGTATTGCCGACGGGCCTGTTTCTCTAACCATCCCAACTAATATTATAAATGCGAAAGTGTGTTTGTTTGTTTATTTGTTTGTTTGTTTGTTTGTTACCTCTTCACGCTTAAACTACTGCACCGATCATCACGAAAATTTGCATACACATAGTCTGTGGTACGGGGAAGGATATCACATTTTATCCCGGAAGAAAGTAGCTACTGTTCCCGTGGGATCGAAATTAACGCGGACGGAGCAACGACGGCGGAGCCACGGGCAAGAAATTTCAAAAATTCTTTCACTTTCTTGGAAAGCTACATTATCCCGAGTAACATAGGCTACTTTTTATCCGGAAAAAATCGACAGATCCCACGGGTGCGCAATAAAGGCTTCGCTCAAAAACTACTGCACAGATTTTCATGCGGTTTTCATCAATAGATAGAGTGATTCTTGAGCAAGGTATTGCGGTATTTTTTATCTTGGCAAAACGGATAGACCCACGGGAAGCGCGATAAAACTTCGCGCCGTAAATCGACTTCCGCGCATATGTAGCCGTGGGCAAAAGCTATGACCCTTAACCCTCTATAGACCCAATCCCGAAATCCACGCAGGCGAAGCCGCGGGCAGAAAGCTAGTATTATATATTCTTTAATTTCATAACAATCTTCGTCAAGTCGAGTGGTTAGTACACCATCACTGAGGTCCCGGGTTCGAACTCCAGTGAGGGCAGATGTTTCTAGATCCCATAATACAAGCCTTAAATAGCTTACTTTGGGCCAGGCTAATTGGTGTGAATGTAATTGAATATATTTAATATAAATTGTTGTATTTGTGTGTCCGTAGACCAAATAAAACAACTATATACTGTGTATTTCTTTACGATTCTCTTATATCTCTCTTAGAACAGCGTTGCGTCAGTTACATAGTAAATTAGTTATGTTATTGATTCCCAATGAGTAAATTAAATTGATCTCCATCATCGCCTACAACCCACTAGAGACCATAGCCCTAGTTGTAGGGTATTAAAGGCGTTAGCGAGCACAGTCCGGGTTGATGACTTCAGCTACACCCACACCTTTGGATTTTCAAAGCTCAAGGTAGGCTCAATGTGTTTTTTCCCTTTGCTATAGGAGCATCGGATAAAAGAAAAAAGATCGAAAATAATTTTTACTTAAAAAGTCATACGTTGGACCTCTCAAATACAAACTCATTACAAGATCACAGTGTGCCCTATGCGCCACGTTACATAGTAATTTCAATTACATAGTAATAGAAATTACTTTTGACTCTAAGATCACAATTTATTTATTTTATTATGCATTACTTAGTTCGATGTAATTTCCTAGATCATAATAATGAAAATAACACATATATATATATCCGCCAACATTTACCTACTTCACGAAGTCTAGACATATAAATGATAAATTAAAAACACGAATTTCCATAAAAAGTAGATTTCTTAGTAAATTTCCAAAGAAAAATATAACAAAATTAAGTTACATCATAAGCTATAAATAAGTAACAGATAAATACTTGATCCTTTTCACAAGAACAGACAGATGGGTAATGGCGCTAAACAAATGGAAAGACCGTCGAACCATAAATAATAGTAGAATAGAGCGAACAAGTGCGTCGGAAGCGCATTGCTAAATGTTTTTTTATGAACATTATGGCCCCATGAGTCATCACAGAAAAATGTCAATAAAACAACTATACGCACTTAACAATAAATAGTTGTTATCAACATATATTTGTAAGTATATTCTTTTATTATTAGCAATAATGAAAATAAGTATAGAAAATTGGCGATAAATCAAAATGCTTCAAACGAAATAAACATAAGTCGGAAAATGTACCGTAAAACGTGATAACTTTAAGAACAATGATTCATTAGATAAGAAAAAAAGCCAGTTTTCCTTCAAACGAAGGACGCGGCGCGTTTAATTACTGTAACAAATCATATTTGCAGCGATTTAAAATATATGTATATAAATACTTAAATGCATATAATGTAATAAATAACGCACAGTACCTTAAATGTCGGATTTCATTTCAAACGTGGATGGTCACACAACGAAACTTTCTAACGAGTAAAACTGGAATGGCGAAGGCTTCGGCCGCGCTGGGTGGCAGAATGACTCTTGCGCAGGTATAGTCGCGAGCGAGTGGCTAGGTGCGCGCCGCTGTGTGCGTGCGCGCGCTCAACGGTAACTGGCGCTTTACTATAACCGCTTACAGTAACATTGTTACAACTTGTAGACAGAGACAGCGCTCTATTGGCGTATAATGCTGGCTCGTTCTCACGCGAACGCGACTTTAAAATAAGCGGTTACAGTAGCCTCTGGAATATCAAACAGGTACCAAGCAGATGGTTTACTTTAACACCTTGTTTTAATCGTTTCTCTAATTTAGTTATATTAATAATGTAATTAGTAAGAGCTACATTTAAGTTATCGTTTGGAAATATTTGGATTATTGTTTCATTTTGTGTCGCAATGGCAATCTTTCAAACCATTTCAAACATAACAATGACGACTTAAATCTAGAAATTTATTAGGCGGTTTAATTATGAGGAGTTTAATTGTTACATTTATATTTTTTGAGGAATAATTGATGTAAAATACTTGTATTATTTATTTATTTTCTTACACTGCCCCTTATAGGTTTATACCTAAAGCGACAGTGTGGTATTTATAGTTATCTTAAATATCTACGACTAATCTTAACAATTTATATTGACTATCTATTTACATCTTAGTTACTAATAAATACAACAAATAAAAGGACAGATACGTAGACACACACATATATATATATATAGATAAACAAACACATAATATATATACCTACAACAACGATGGGGTGCGATGTCAGATAACCTCCTCGTGGGCAACGTCTTTTGACGGCTAAACGTCTGACAGAGCCCCCCCCCCCCGAGAGGGAGAGCGTGGGATAGCCGGGTCCAAACTGGCGAGCCGGTAACGGCCAGTGGCGGACGAGCGAAGCCCCTTCTTCTTTAAGAGGGGGTGGTTGTTGTCCAGGGGACCTATTTTGGGTCGGTGGATGGCCGGAGTTATCCAGCGGCCACCCTCGTGGTGGCGTGGAGTGGGCGCTTGTCGCCATACGCCGACGCGGTCGTGGTAGTGTCCGCAAGGGTTCCCATGGCCTTGTCAGGGCGCGATGCAGCTCTCCTTCGGGATCGAGCGGTCGCACCCAGACGTACTGAGGGAGATCGCTGAGGTTTATAGTAGGTAGACCTTCCCCTTCTGGGGAGGAGAGCCCCACATAACCACCTACATATTCTCGGGGTATACAATTCCATGCATGAAAGTCAGAACGACGTTTTTTTAGAGGGACCTACGCTGAAACTATAGGTGACTTTATGCAGCTCTACATTGAGTGTACATACTCGTATATATGGAAAACACGGAAACTGAAGGTTTGACGTCTTGTCTGCTATCGGTCCTGGCGCGGTTTCGGGTCGTTAAGGAAGTCGATGCATATTGAATCTACTGGCTCGGACGCTCAAGAGGCTTAAGTGGGGGATGAAAACGTCCGAATGTTTGGTGGAGGTGGTCAATCTGTGCAGAAGAAGTTGCGTGCACTAGCTAATATATTTATTATATATGTATGTATAATATGTATGTATATATATATATATATATATATATATATATAATATATAATCTAATAGGATTACAAGACCCTGGTAGATACAAAGATGACATAACTAACTTGGTCTAGTATTCTCCATATTAAGATATCGTCCGTGATTGCACATTTATATAATAATAGTTTTCCTCATCAATAACTAATTAATTCAATAACTTTTAAAACTAATGAACGTATTTCCAAAGAAATGTTTCTCACGCGTATGACGTAATTATTGTGCTTAAGGTGCATAATAGTTCAAATGGCCTTGCATCGTTCGCTCTGCACTTAATTTGAGTGCAAAAATTTGGATGATTCAAAAAAGCTTCTATAAAGTCACATTTGAATAAAGTTAATTTTGATTTGATTAACTTATTAATTGTATATTGTATTCGAAGAATCAGGTAAAAAATATTTGATGCCGCACTAAGTTACAAATTTCGTCGCAAGTTTCTTCCGGGAACTAACTAACATCAGTGGAAGAGATTTTCTCCACTCGTCCCAAGTCGCTGCGGTCTTCGAATCTAAAGATTCGAGAGGCACTTAAATTTATTATTAAACTCACCAACTAGTCGCTATCGCTTGAATTGACATTTACGAATTAATTTCTACTTGGTTACATATACATTTAGACTTGTAATAAAGAAATGTAATGGCTAAATAGATAAAACTATCCATATTTATTAAAATTTGTTATATTTATTACATATCCCTTTATTATCGAACAGGCCAGCATTACAATGACTACGGGGATAGTGCAAAGAGACACAATTTACAATTATTAGTTTCCAGGCGTGATTTTCTGGATGGAGTATTTTTGTATAAAATTATTAATAGTAATATTGACTCGGCCGAACTTTTACAAGAAATCAATATTAGGGTGCCCAGGACTTTCTCGCGTTCAAAAGACACTTATTTTTTTGTTCCGTACTTGCGGACAAATTATGCTAAGAATACCTTTTTCCGGCGTTCTTGTAATTTTTATAATAAACTGCAATTCGATATGAATATATTTTGGGCCCCCTGGGGGTATACAAAAATAAACTAGCAAGTAACTGCTTCCACAAACTATAGATAAGTCTGTTTTTTCTTTATATGGCTAATTATATTTTTTTATGTCTAATGTTTAATATGTATTTATATACATGGTACTTTAAGTCTGTTCGTATATATTTGTTGATATTTTCATATAGATCGTTTGTTACTTCAATAAATAAATAAAACAGTCGAGTTAGTTACACGACTAAAGAGCGACTGAAATAGTTCAAAAGATAACCTATTTATTGTATCCTATAGCAGAATACTATTGAAATATTATATTATCAAAAGAAGAAGTGACCATAGAATTCTGGATAGATATAGACACTCAAAACTAAATTATGTCCTAATTAAGTATTACCTAACCCAATGTAAAAATGTAGAGACTATTTATTGTACAAATAAACTATTGTAGAATTTTTTGGGAATTGACAAAAGAAAACGCACGTATCTATTAAAGTATTTCTTTATTCCAGCGTTCCATATGGAAATTCATACAAATGATTCACGATCAAATTACATTTATTCATCAATATATTTTTAAAGGTCGATACATTTACTACATCTAGATACATAACTAGGATTCGTTTCGTACAAGGCAGCATTCTAAAATATTAATTAATGTCGATAATTCTTTCGCATTTTCGCTTACCTTATGGTGACGAATAGAATACATCTAACAAGCGCATTTAAAATATGTGTTATACACAAGTTTGTCGAACATTCTGAATCTTAAATGTTACAAATGCAAATCAACTAACTCAATACAAATTATAACATTAAGTTTACGTACAATTTAATCATCTAAACAACTTCGTGAACAGTAATAAATTGAATCACTAATTACAATAACTTATCTGGTAAATTGAATACAAAAACATTGAAAACAACCGTCAAATTCTTACTAAGTATATTGAAAGCAAACCCCACGACCTCTCAAGATTTTCTGTAACCAATAACCGCCACATTTAAATTTCCAAGATCGTTATTACGATATATTTAACTTATGTCATCATTATAACGGTTTTTCCCATAGGAATATATTTTACCTCTAAACTATTACCATATCAATTTGCATCAACATGGGTTCAGCAGTTTTAACGTGAAAGTGTAACAGACAGACAAAAAAAAAACTTTCCACATTAACAATATGTATAGTTACGTTAAAACTATTCTAATCGTCACAATTGCACGAAGCAATAAACAGTACAACAATATATTCTTTATGGAATCGATTATTCATGTATGAATAATCGATTCCATAAAGACTCGATCTCTACATATCTCTACATCCCATTAAGCTATAATAAAAAAATCATTTGAAAAAACTTACAAACGATACATTCCATTCGCTAAAGACACAAAATACATGATTATACATATAAGGCTTGTATTTAAAATACGTACTTTCTACTAGAAAATCCCAAGTATTCTAATTTAAAAGCTTATTAATACCTCCGACGTACATTGAAACCTCAAAAGCCTATTAGGTCTTCACCTATGAAATAGCCGTTGGCTAAGATTTTAAAAATAAAAACTGTTTTAATAACCGTACCGTAAATTTGCGAAACTTGTGTACTTTTAAAAATAATGCAAAAATCGCTTAGTTTTATTCAGTTGCATCCAAAAATTCCATTGTAGAGTCAAAATGACATGCAGAAATAAATAGGTATATTTTTTCAAACGCTAGTGATCCGGATCCGGCAGTTCTAAGAAAAGGTCTTTACACGTTTTTATTACGAAAATTATCCTGTATACAAATCTTTCTTGAATAGACACGTAAGATTCAAATACAGGATACTTTTCTTACTGGTTGCGCTACGCCATTGATAGATGGCGTTGTAAGCGAATCGACCTAAGTCCGAACAGCTAGTTATAAAATGTAGTGGTACGAATGACATTTGTTGACTTATCTATTTACTTGTCATGCTCATAGATTGCAAAAATCAAACTACTTACTACTAAATGTTTCACTGCAATTGTTTTTAATTGGCATTTCTGATAGTTATTACCAGAGGTCGGAATTAGGTAGAGTTATTCATGTACTGATTTCATACAGCGAAAGAATAAAATGGATATGCCTCAAATCCCCCTTTAAAGAGCAGATAAAATTTAAATAAAAAGTCTTTTTCAATGTACAAAAAATATTGAATAATATACAAAGCCAGAAAATATTGACAAGCTAACGGTTATATATTTTATATCTCACAAAAGTTATTATATGTCGGAGCGAACACTTCAAATCTGGAATCTCTAAAATAATTCTGATGGGCCGTTTGAATAACCTCACGAGCTAGAAGCACAAGTATTAGCTCGAAATTTATAAAAAAGGTGAAATATGCGTACGAGAATTTGCTTAAGACTATCAATCATTTGTATTGTGAAATAAGGTAAACTAATAAAAATTGTATGTTAATTATCTTTGTGTTATTTGTCTATCTCTGAGGTTATTATTATTATTTATTTGCAATATTGTTGGTAACACGGGATTGTCCATTAGAAATCGCGGGAATTTCCACATTTATATCAACAGTTCAATGCAAGTACATAAATAAGTCTAATTCCGACCTCTGGTTATTATATTAGTCAACTATAATATTTTTATGGTACTTTAGGGTGTAAGCAGATTAAGTAGTTCTAGATAACTTTAGTATAGTGAAAAGTGAAGCGAATGTAGAATTGTTTTCTCGAGTTTATTCTCACAGTGAATCTACCTAATCGATGGACGAGCAAGTTCTTCTTGGCACAGGTATTATATGTTACATATATTTAAAACATAACCTCAAAGTGTGCAATTGTATTGATGTCATTGTGAATAAATAATAATAAATATTATTATACGAACGGTATATTTTCATAGGTGAAAACTTAATAATTGTACGTTTTTCATATTGATGTAAGAAAGGAGGTATTACGTAGACTTATGATCAAGTATTCCATTGAATTATATACATGCGCTCACAATACACACTCTTCCCTTAAACTAGGGACCGGAGTATATGCATATGCACGTTTGCATATAAGACATTCACAGCGCTAATAATGGTATGACCTAAAAAATCATTTTATCTATGCAATTATGCATACATTTTAACATAGCATATGTCGAACAATAATTGATAATTTAAATATATAACGATATTATTTTTTACAAATGTCATACAACATTACATAATAAAATATAATAAATTAACAACAGAGAAAAAATCTGCACATTTTCTTGTGTATGTCAAGAATTTTATCATGCACACTTGCTTACAACAAGTTTTTAATGTTGCATATAATCCGATCTCTAGTTATTATACTCGAAGTAATAAGAGGCGTCTGTGTGCGAGCGAGACCTCGAGCTGGCACTTTAATGGAGGAGTGGACTAATTTGGTATTCTATTAAGATGCTGATAGACCAAAGTAATTGCAAAAGTCCGATGTCTTTGCGTTGCGAAGCTCAAAAGTAGCAAACGTGATAGCGTTTCCACTGAATCGCGCCCGCCCTCACTCGCACCACCGCAAAAGATCAGCTCAAGATCTCGCTGGCGCGCGGATAAAAGTTTGAACAATACATTGGGCTACTGCTGAGTATTTGAATGGTGAAAAACGTGAAGTGGCAGTCGAGTATCTCGCCTACTAAAAAATAAATGAAAAATTACAAACATTTCTGACGAAATTGGAACATAATCTGGAACTATAGGCCAACCACACACGTACGGTTTACTGATCAGGATTTCTACAAAAAGTATGTATGACGACGACCGATCGAATGCACCTGCACTTTTTGCTAGTGCTAAACAATAAGAAGAGAAACACACATATGTTGAGTATTTTGTATGGAAACAGATCATTCAAAATGCCGAATCCGAATTCCTGGGGGGCAATCGCACTAACAAATCGCAGCTGAAACGAAACCAAATCGTTCCACTCAACCAATCCGAGAGCTAAAATATCACGTCATCGAACAGGTGACGTGATATTGTGGCGTTCGGATTGGTTAAGCCGAACGGTTCGGTTGCGTTTCGCTTGCGATTTATTAGTACGATCGCCCCTCTGATCATGAAACCGTGCTTGTCCGAATTGAAAATTTTTCAGCCTTTGAATTAATTGATAAACAAAGCTTTTTGGAGCATAAAGTTAGAAAAACTTTATGTTAGAGTTTTGTTATAATCTGTCAGACAAACCTATTGATTATTTGGAATGTTCAAAGTTAATTAATTTACATGTTGACATTAAAAGTCGCGAACATACAAACATCAATTTCTTATCCGAGAATACATAATATTTAATATTAACTACTACATTGTCACCTAAAGTTTATGTTACATACATAAAATAACTTCTAGCACTATTTTTGTATAAGAATCTAGTGTTTATATTAATCATACAGGCACTAACGGTAGAATGTTATAAAAACAATAACTGTCTACATACAAACCTGTACGAAAATAAATACGCGCTCTAGTGCTAGAATTATCCAATGTTATGTTCTAGTTCAAGAATTTGTCGGTTTCTTATTCTAGATTTAGATAGTGATTCCAGAATGGTCTATATCGACCCCGAGGTATCTACGACACCCTACAAAATTTGGGGATTCATTTTCATTTCACAATAATGACATTATACTATGTTCTAATATGAAGACATAATATACATTATTTATAAAAGTACCTATGAAGTACAAATGTATGTTTATATATAAAATTTAGTAAGTTGTTGGATGTGGGCATTCAATATTTGGTAAGTGGGGAGTATACCCTAAACCGAAATTCATGACAAACTGTCTACGACACAAAAAAGTTCGGGAACCTCTGTTCTAGATCTTATTCGATTGTTCTAATGCTAGAACCTAGCTAGAATTTAGTGTCATCGCTTTCTGTTCATCAGAACTATTCGATGAACCGACCGCGGATGCACTGATCAACATCAAGAATACGATAAAGACACATAGAATTTTTCTAATCATATTGTCAAAAGTTAACGATTCACTCAAACAATCATCCATGACACTCATTATTTCAGTCAAGTGAACAAGAGATTCAGGCAGTGAACATGCTTTGATATCAGAACAAAAATACAACTAATATAATAAAAATAATATATTAAAAAAGCTCGACTGCGTTTTAACATTAAATTTTAAGTTAGAAGCAAGTCCGTATAATTATATTATTAAGGGGGTTTAAAAACTCAGACTGTCGGTTATTTAGATGTGTCCAGATTATTTTTTATAAATTACTAAAAATTAACACAGAAGGAAAAAAAATGTATAAACCTTTAAAGAGTGTTCCTGAGAAGTCTCATTAACAAGACATGAATTTTGCATTAAATAGAAAGTCGAATTAGTATTGATCGCTTTTTTATATTGATTAAATCTTCCCTGAAAATTAATTAAATCACGCGAGCGCCATCGCTAACGTGAGGATATATTTTAGGACTGATAAATGCTGAAGGTCATTAAGTGATGTTATAGCCTTCATGTCTTAAGTAGCACTTGCAAAATGAATAAGTATTAATGTAACAACCATCAAAAACGCTCCACATAAGGCAGATAAACACATAACATTTGCGTCCCGCAGTCGGGTAAAAACACAACCAGCACGCCCAGAATAGTAGAATCTCTTTGGACTACAAAACTCAAGCATTAGTTACTAAACTATAAAAATTCTTAACCTATAGGTACTGGATTATAAAAAAACATAAATTGTAAACCTTTAAAAATAGACTTAAAAAACAATATCGACAAAGTGCATAATCGAAGACCCAACCACGCGCACATTAATTACCAAAGCGACAATTTGAGTTCCGACGCGACGTAGAAACGACTTGAAATGCGCACACAAAATTATACACTAAATAACAGTCTAATTTGCAAACTCAACCGTGCGCTCATAATAATACGATTCAATTTCAAGCGACGTGTCACCATTCAATCCACTTTTTTTACTAGTCTTTCTCCGCGTGTTGGTTTTAAAGGGTAATTGGTCATTTTAGGCCAAACAGTGAACATTGATAGCAATTGTACCAAAAATAAAAAAATAAAAATTATTTATTATGTATCAGTTAAGGGTTGTGAATTACAGTCCCTAATCTACTTTTGTTTTTCAGGATATATATTTTATATGTTTATAACCTGGTAACACACAATTTGGCCGTGACTTGATTCTTTACTTCGAGTTGCCATATACGAAAAAGACTGAAAATATAGTAAGCCCGAGAACAGAAACAGACAATACATATTTATTACTATAATTTATAAATCTATTTAGCTGATTATATATATATACTACTATTTATCAAGTCACAATTCTCCAAATCAAAAACAATTTACTTTTGATTAGGCTGTAGGCTTTGTGCCTTTTGCTTTATCATGTTGTGAAAAAAACTTTAAAAAGATTTTGTCCTTGAACGATATTTTAATACTGTACGAAGATAAAGATAAATACAGATTATAAAAACTGATGGTTTATTTACTGTCAGCATATACGTGCCAGACAATTCGGGGAAAGCGCACTTTCCGACTCCCTGCACAAACCAACAACTCCTTTGCCAGACGAGCCATTTTTTTTCGGAAAGCCTCTATTTGGAATCTAACTTTTCCCCAGGCGAAACTGAGATCCTGGACATACCAGCATTCAGTGAACCTTTTGGTACGCTTCGTGTAACCGGATTTTATGTGTCATGATATCACTTGCTAAATATTGTTGTTAATAGTTTGTCTTTATTTATTTATTACCCGTTGTTTTTATTTCTGTTTCCCTATTGCCCGAGTCGTACCGCATCCTAGTGCCCTATTTGTTAAAATTCCCACAGGATAGGCACACCCTAGTGTGGGAGTTTTCGACAAATGCTACTTTGTAAATTTTATTGAAAATAAATTTATTATTATTATTATTTGTTCTGACTCTCCTAACCTACAAAAATATACTTCAATTTAACAAAGCCTCATTACACATTCTTGTGATGACCTTTGATAGAAAACACTAAACTCTGTCCACGTCAAGACCTAATTGGACTCTGCAAAGTGACCATTACCCTTTCAAACTGACAAAGAGATACATTGAGGGCCTATAAAGACTATTACCGCATTGAACCTTAATAAAACTGCAATGCAACCTCTGTCAAATATATCTTTCGACTTCAATTAAATTCGAAAACAACAGAGATAATGTTCAAATTAAAACTTCTAGCGAAAACGCGATCGTAATTTTTTTTTATGTGTGTGTGTTTAAATCGTTTCGTAACTATAAAAAAAAATATCGATGTGACATTTATGAATACGCCAAAATAACTAAACGAATAGGTTGCTGGTTATTTATATTACTATTTGTTCAAAATAAAACGAGCACGCGTTGAAATGTCCAAAAATCATTTTCAAAACGTCTTTGCTATAACATTTTATCTGTTAACTAGTTAGATGGCTGGTACGTACATTATTTTTAGGGGGAAAATAAAAACGATTTATAGAAAATTCCGTAGAAAACTGAAATTTAGGTTACAAGTAAAATGGTGCGAAGCTCGCTATAGTTATTAAGTTTAATAAGCGTGGATAAGCTTACTACGATTTAGCTCTGAATAAGTACAAAAACGGGAGGAAATAATTAAGTAATAAAAAATAAATAGCCTTTTGGTCTGCCAAATATCTACTTACTAATATATATATTCTGACAGTTTCCGGCTTTTTAGTACCATTCTGACATCTCGACATAATGGCAATTGAACATTTTAACACTTGGATGAATATTACCCGTAAAATAAAAAAGAATAACGAGATCTTATCGTCGTCTTGGCATGGAATTCAATAATAACAAACCTTTAAATATATTTAACACTAAAATACTACAAACTACTAAAATACATTAATTAAATATAATAATACCGCCAAATGCAGAATAACTAATGGCACACTATAAAATTTGATATATATATATGCACGATGATAATACAATATTGAAAACCTATTCTTTGGTGCGTCATTAAAATAAAGACTGTTTACGGACAGAGCCTGTAACAAAAGTATAATTCAGCTTCATTCACGTTAAATCAGAATGTATAGAACTGATTCCATAGTACGGAATGCCGATAACGAATCAAACGCGAACATTACTCTGTCTGGAGCCAAGTTACCGTATTTTGTCAGTCTATATTTATATATATATGCAAAAATTAACACACACGCATAGTATATACCAGAGGTCCGAAATTACAATAAATAAATATTACATTAAACAAAAACGGATCCTTTCCTTTTCTATTTCTACCGCGGAAATTACTTCATGTAAAGTTGAAATGAATATTTTCCTTTACCAAAACGCCAATAGGAAGTCACAGTTAGAAGCATTTGTCAAACATGACATTGACAAATGCAGTCAGCATTGTCATTGTCAATGGCAAACCGACAATGACAAACGTCATCTAACGCCCTTTTTTATTTTATTATAAATTAACCAGCCCCACAGACTTCGTACCACCTCAATCGATAAACGAAAGACCTAAACATGTTTCTTCCAAACCTCATCCCCTTAAAGCGAACCAGTTTTGGTGATCAAAATTCGTATCTATTCACCTTTTAACCATCTCTGACGTCCGGGTTCGAGTCCCGGTGTGGGCAGTTGTTTGTATGATGAATGTGAGTATTTGTGTTTATTCATGTTTGTTAATATATATTTCTAACAAATATATTTATATATGTATAATACATGAATGTCTATTCGTTACCCTAGATCCCATAAGACAAGCCTTACTTTGGGCTAGGCTAATTGGTGTGAATGTAAGAAATATTAATATATATTTTTTAATACTTATTGAAGACCATTACCTATTAGCCGAATCGATGCGGCCGTTCTCGAGATTTATCGAGACTAACGGGCAGAAATTCATTTTCATACATACATATTTTATATTGTATATAGATAGATAGACGTATCAAATAACACATTTCAATATAACAAAGTTAGTTTTAGTAGAGTTTTCTTTTTTACATTTTGAAAAGGCTAGTAAATGAGTGCGCTGTAGATTTTTCATCCAATCACAAGAACAAAAGTTAAATGGCGAACGGAAATTGAAACGTAAACGAATCACGCACTAACAGTATTTAAAAAAAAACATAGTAAATATTTAAATGGACACGAAACTCTTAAACATACAGTGGGACCCTCTTTAATGCAACACTGTGCTAATTCATCACTGCAGTTATCGGGCGCTCTTAAATGGCCGTGATGTGGGAACATGTTGAGACATGATACATACTTGTGTAAACAAGCAAACGTGATCGGCAGTGATGTGCCGAGTCGCCATTTTGGTGGATCGAGTCGATTCGAGTCAGTTTATACGGTATTCGATTCAGGACTCGATTCCCTGATTCGATCCTACACTCGAGTCAAGAAATTCGAGTCTGGAATTTCTTGTCCAATCCAGAACTAGAGTCCAATTTTAGAACAAAAAGGAAAAATAGAAAGGAGTAAGTTTTAAACGGCGTGTAGGTTAGGTTAAGCACAACGACACAAAAATAATAATACTGTAATTTCTATTAAAAGATAATAAACATTGAATCAAGGCATAGAGCATAGGAGCTTATGTAAACAGTTTGCGAGTACAAGCGAGGCAACCAAACTCGAATACTAGACTCCGTAGGACTCGTATAAATAGAATCAAGTTAGCGAGTACGAACCGATTCTTCCTGATTCGAGTGAGTACCGGAATCGATTTATTAAAATAAATTGGTATTCGAGTAGGCGAGTCCAAAGCAGGAATCGAGTCTGACTCGAGTCAAACCGTACTCGGCACATCGCTAGTGATCGGACAAGAAGCACAAGAAAATAGGACAATTTCTTTGCTCCAACAGAATAGTCCACCAGAACTGTACGTCTGGCATGCTTGTGTTTCTGATTACAATAGGCCTAACGCGATTGAACTCTTTTTGTCTGTAATTCAATACATATGTACTTTTTACTTGAAACTTGAAAATAACACTCGACTTCTTTTGTACGTTTTGTGTATCTCTATCATAGATTTAAAAAAAAAGGGAAGATACGGCATACTCTTACTTGCAGACAATAAAATATGGACCGTCTCAACTACTACACTTATCATTTACGCATTCACAAAGTCATACTCGTAAATTAAGTCAATTGAGCGAACAAGACAGAGCGATACGTTTTAATGTTAGCGCGAGCGAGACAGACTTCATCAAGGTCATCCGCCGGTCGCTTCATAGGATAATGCTTTTCTCGCTCACACAAAAAAGTGCATTTTAGTCTTGTCCTTTTCTTGATAAACGAATGGCGAACTACATACTGTGTATTTAAGAAATAATTGTTTCAATGTATTCGCAAATGAAAAGTGATGTGTTGGGGTTTGTTTTCGGTTTAACTAATTCGGAACTATTAATCCATTTTTTAAAAACACACGTAGGCACTGTTTACTTTTAGCGGTCCACTTACGAGATGCTAATGCCGTATCTTCCCTTTTTGTTTTAATGTTTAAAATGATAGTATCATTATTCAGTAATCCGGCGTTTTCTATCTGCCGGATTGACGAGAGTCTACTGTACAATCTAAACACTTAACAGTGATGAGTTGATGAAGAGTTTTACTAGAAATCACTTATCCGTAACTAATCGTAGGTCTACAGCGAGAACAGTCCGTCCTTAAAGTTGCTCCAACTCGTCCGCAGGGGGTGAGGGCAACGGAGCGTCCGCCTCGTACACCATCATCAACTTCCCGTATCCCCGTTTTCTTCTTTTAATCTGCGTCAAAAAAAAGTGTTATTTTTCCGCTTTAATCTATACTAATATTATAAAGAAGTAAAGTTTGTGTGTTTGTATATTTGTTAAATTGTAAGGGTAATCTCGGGATCTACTGAACCGATTTTAATCATTCTTTCACCAATAGAAAGCCACATTATTGCTGAGTGTCACAGGTTATATAAAAAACCGAGAAATAAAAAGGCTTTTACGTGGTAGTTCGTTTTGCAAAGTGAATCGGAGAAAAAACGGGCTTCGGTTTAATTCGATTCGCGTTCGTGCTTGCTTCGTGGATTATTAATATTAAGCCCAACGAAGTGGGCACGGGTCAGCTAGTTTGTTATATACTGGCTGGCAGCGATGGCAATAACGACTGTTTTGTAATAATGAATAACACTGTTATGTTATTTTCCTATAACTGTTATTGTAAACTGTTGTCTGTTATATTGATGTTTTGACAAATGTCGTTGAGTACGATTGTTATTGTTATTATAGCTATCTTAGATATTCTTAACAATGATATGGCTTAGGACTATCAGAATATTAGGCAGTAATTTAAATAATTTAACACTAATTACTTAATCAATATAATTTTATATTTAATTTGCATACTCGCGATCGCACAACAGCAAATAATGCGTGACTAAAAAAAATGACAACAGCTTAGGCACCAGCAAGCCAGCAACAGTTTACCTAATTGTTATTTCAAATCACACTGGAAATCAAAATGAGTCTGATTGTCATACGAGCGAAGGTACAAAATTGTGAATTTGGGATTAGTAAAATTCCTATAAGAAATAAATAAATAGGAACTTTATTTCCTTGTGAGAAAGGTTAATATTATAAGAATAAGGCAACAGAGCGAACGCCTACGCCTACACAACGGTTTGCTTTCTCTCGCTCGCACTTGTAGCTTGTAGCGCAGTCGTGCTCGCTCGCTCCGTGCCGCACGCACGCAAGTGGCAACAACAACAATGCGACTAGGCGATCATTTGTCAACAGCCACAGCAGGATAACAGTACAAGCCGTTGTTAAATAACGTGTTATTCGTTACGGGAAAATAATTCATTATATTATCTGTTATTGAAATAATGACCACTGCTAATGGCTGGTGTCCGCGACTTCGTCTACACAAGTAGAAGATTTTGTCCAACTTACTTGACACTTGTCATATTTTGGACAAACAAGAAAGTTTGTAAGTATGGATGTTTGTTACTCTTTCGCGTAAGAACTTCTGAATGGATTTAAATGAAACCTTACAATAATATAGCTTCACACTGAGCTCAAGTAGGCTCCACACCCGCCTGGTGCTTGGTGCCCTTACAGGACACTTTGGTACTAGAACTATGCTGCACAAGATGGGCCTCACTGAGACCACTCTATGCAGGGCCTGCAAGACCGAGGAGGAGAGCATGACACATCTATTGTGCAACTGCGATGCTCTGGCCGGAAGTAGGCAAAGGTTGATAGGGATTGGATACCCAAAACCCAACGACTTTAGGGTAATGCCACCAAGGGACATAATCAGGCTCTTGAGCACGATTGATTGGACTGACGGTGGTCAAGTAACTGTCTAACGACATTAAGGAGTAGGAACTAATGGGGTAGCACAAAAGACCCATAATGGGTCGAAGTGCGTTGGCACCTCACGGTAGCCACCCCGGCCCCTAAGATAGATAGATAGATATAGCTTATACCTCAGAATAACACGTGGGCTACAATTTGTTAAGATATTGTGGGAATTATTTCTACTAATATTATTCAAAAGTATTCTATGTGTTATTCTGATTAATAAGTTATATAATTGTAAAGGTTTATCAAAATTAGTAGTTTCACGTGAAACAGCAACATTTATAACGTTAGTGAGGATTTTAATGAATTTTACTTATTTTTTACTAAGGTTTTCCTTATTTATTTAATTTAATAACCCTAAACAATTTTACACACACGCCATTCCACATCACACTAAGTATTAACTTAGTTTTGAAGGCAAGAAAATTAGTTGTCATAAAGTTGTTGTTGTGTGATGTGAAACAACAGAAGGTTCTAATTGAAATTATTTTTGGTTTAAAATATCCCAATTCGTAGGTTCAATTATAACCAAAACTTGCACATTAGTGTCAAAAAATAGTGTAAAAGTTTCAAAGGCAAGCGAAAACATTGCAATTTCATAGTTAAGTACGGTTTGGAGACGTAGAGAAAATAGTCGAAAGACGACTTTTTTTTTTTTTATCACATTCAGGGATTCTTGCCTTTTTCTCTTACTAAATAAATTCAGAGTTTATTGACTTTTTTCTGGAAAAGACTTCTAAAATCAAAGTAGTAAAGGCATAATATGGTTTTGTAACTCTTAAGCTCTCAGGGTCCTATTTTTTTAATAATAATAATTTATTTAATAACTAGCGGACCCGACAGACTTCGTCCTGTCAAAAAGATTTGTACAGTGGCAGTTTTTTGTTCCTAATTATTTTATAGATAATGTCGCATAGCCAACCAAATCGCCAACCATTTTGTGGCTATTCAATTTTGGAACGTGACATTAAATCCTCCAACGATTCTGTGATTCTTCGATTTCGATATTCTGTGCTCCAACGCACGCACGCACACTGTTTTGATAGATATGATTGAATTTCAACTATATGTAACGTTAATAAAGCGCAAATTGACTCTTTGATGTTAGGAACACGCCTTCATTGCTTAGACAACAGTGAGTGCTTGCAATATGAACTTTATACAATAACAATAAAGCTCAATTCGACTGTACGTTTTAGTTAGAAAACGTTTGCATGGGAAAATAAAAGGGCTGTTTTTAGGGTATTTCCGATAATTATTCGAATTTTCCTCATTGTAAAAACCCTCCTTGAACTTCAACGAACATTAACAAAAAAGAATTGGCCAAATTGGTCCAGGCGTTGTTGAGTTATGAGCTTACCAACACATTTTGCGATTCATTTTTATATATAAGATTTATAAAGTTTACAAATTCATATAAAAGCGATAATAACTACTTTAGTCAAAGACTGTGTTGTAGTTATTGACGCCCACCTCGAACAACCTCTTAACAAGAAAACTATAAACTAATATATTATAAGTTATTACGTCTGATATATGTGTGTGTGTATTATATGTTTACATTAATTTATTTAATACGAGACTCAACATCATCATAATCCAGATCGAGTAGCCATTTCTTCAGTACACGTTTACAATTATTGAGGGACAATTTATATATATGTAATTTGTGATTAATTTTATTATATAATGAAGAGCTAAGCTATACATAACGACGTTTGACTAGTTCTGTATTGCATTTATCAATTACAAATATTCTGTTTGCCAATGTTATATTTGAAGCTAATCCTTCATCATATCTACAAGACGAGTATATATATATATATATTATATATATATATATATATATATATATATAATGTATATATATTATGTATGTGTTATTCTGATTAATAAGTTAAAAACCCTCCACTTCAAATACAAAACAATAAACAACTTACATCGGAAGAATTATTGGTGGTATCATCAGAACTGCTCGAGCTGGTGATGCCTTCTTCCAAGGTGAGTCTTGACGCTACTCCTTCGAGCTGTAGATCCAGGTACAACTGGTCCAACTGTTCGTTCACCAACGACGGCTGCAAGTGACGTACGAAAAGAAACAATTACGTTTACGACATATAGTTATTGATATACATTCTCAAGTAACAAATCACTAATATGTAGTTATAAAAACCGGCCAAGTGCGAGTCGGATTTTTGGCACGTAGGGTTCCGTACCACTATACTTCAAAATAAATGCCTTTCTTAATTCTTTATTATATTTGAGTTGATTGAATGAAAGGAAAATGCGATTTACGATTTATAACGCATTAAAAAAAATTGATCTCGTTCAAACCAATTTTTCCAAGCGACTCTCGCGCAAACTATTCAGTTTAAAAAAATATAGAAACCTCAATATAATTTTTGAAGACCTATCCATAGATACTATACACATATGGGTTTGATGAAAAAAAAATTGAGTTTTAATTCTAAGTATGAGAAACACCAAAAAGGTATTGTTTTTTTTTTCTATTTTTGTATGAAAATCTTAATCTTCACCGAATACATCTACTTACCAAGTTTCCACAGTATAGCTCTTATAGTTACGAAAAAAAGTGAACAGACATGATGAACCCATAATGGTTCCTTTTTTGCTATTTGGCTACAGAACCCTAAAAATCAGCTAGGGCGATTAGGATCTTGGTTAAGGACGCCGGCCCAGTGCTGATTGGGTGACTACATACATAAATATATAAAAAATCATATGATTAAAAGGACAATGACAAGAATAGGCCTGATTACCGACAAATTTTCTATAATTATAATAATTCGTATTAAAAAACATTGAGAATTATACAATATAATTAAATCTGTAAAAGTACACCGTTGAAAAGTAATTTTAAATATCAATTTAATTTATCAACACATTTACTCTATTGTAGCAGGTGTTATTTTGCGGAAGTCCATTGTATTACAAAGGATATTGGTTACGTTTGCTGATTCCGCGCAGTTGATGATGACTTGTCCAACAAGCAGACAAGGTCGACACGTGTTTCGTCTCTCAGCGAGACATCTTCAGGATCTGTTGCCCGCTCGGTGTCTCACGAGTCTGCCGCTCACTCGGTGTCGCTCGTGAGACACCGAGCGGGCAACAGATCCTGAAGATGTCTCGCTGAGAGACGAAACACGTGTCGACCGTGTCTGCTTGTCGACAAGTCATCATCAACTGCGCGGAATCAGCAAACGTAACCAATATCCTTTGTAATTATCAACACACTTCACAACAATTTCACTACTTTGAAATGTTACAACACCAAAATAACAATATCGATACGAAATTGCACTTGCCAATCAATTACAATAATATCATTACGAGGAAACGCAAGTGAATTTATTACTTCATGTGTAAGTCGTAACTAGTAATCCTTATTATAATAAATTGTGATTAGTTATATTTCTGAATATGATCATATTTTTTATTGATGTAATTAAGTATATAACATTCGATCGATTATCGATACCGTTAATCTAATAATGTTATTATTAGAGATCGGATAATCGGATGCATATTTACCTAAAGTTAGTTTAAGACGATTGGATTGGCGATGCCAATTTGGTTGAGTTCAATGCCTCTAAAACCCATGCGTGTTTGTTCACCGCTAAACGGAGTGCCTTTCACCTAACTCCGACTTTCCGAAATGTAACCTTGCCGATAACCAACCACCTACAGCTCCTCGGCATGGATATTTCGTCCAACCTAAACTTCGGGGGATACATTGAGTCCTTGGCGAAAACTGGAGCTAAAAAGCTTGGCATTTTATCCAAAGTTAGGCGCTACTTCACTGCAGAACAGATGCTCAACCTATATCAAGCCCAAGTTCGATCCTGCATGGAGTACTGCTGCCATCTTTGGGACGGTTCTGCCCGCTATCAGTTGGCTGCCTTGGACTCAGTTGAAAGGCGAGCTAGAAAACTTATCGACGACGAAATACTTATAAACTCACGTCTTCAGAGTCTAGAACACCGTCGAAGAGTTGCTTGCCTTTCGGTTTTCTATAGGTTGCATTTCGGAGAGTGTGCGTTGGAATTACATGAATTAATTCCACCCGCTCTTTTCCACCACCAGTCAACCAGACGTAGGCTTAACTACTTCAAGTCACGAGTGAATAGGCATTTGCTAGGTAAGCGTGTTCCATCCTAGTCCTCATCGTCACTTACCATCAGGTGAGATTGTGGACAAACGCAAACCTATTTTAAATAAAAAAAAATAAAAAATACAAAGTATGGAAACGGCTTTTTATTGTTTTGTTAAATAAAAATCCCGGGATTGCGGAATTGGATAGCCGGATGTTTATTTATTTACCTAATTTAGTTTTTGACAAAGTATGGAACTGTCTTTTTATTTTATTTCCATAAATAAAAAGCCCGGAATTCCGGTACTGTAGAACATTTTGGTAACGCAAAACTAGTCGGTAATATGAGCTTAAAAACGACGTTACATGAACCCGGAGTCTCGGTCTTTTGAAAATAAATACCACGTGCTAATTTAGTAATTTTCAAACAATATCACTACGTTAAATTTGCAGTCCCGTATTTTCCCGGGTTTTTTATTTTACAAAATGTATTTTAAAAAGCCGCTTCCATAATTTGTGAGCCAAAAATTAACTTTGGGTAAATATGCATCCGATTATCCGACCTCCAGTTATTATAGTGCTGGCAATACTAAATAAAAAATTTTAACAGTCACGCTAATGTAATAAAGTTTTATCACTTCTCCCGCGAAATAATTCCATTTTAGTATTTGATAAATAATAAATTGTTAAAAAGTATGACATGTGGTTTTTTTATACATTTTAAAATAATGTAGGTATTGTTGTGTTTTGTGTATGTTTTTACTATAAAAAAACATGTATGTAAGGATAATTTAACAAGTCATTAATTTAATTTATCATTTACTATTTAAAATCAGAAGTATTAAGTGAGTAAGTGGTGAACTTTAAAGAGCTATAACTTTTTTGGTGTACTTTAAATAAGAAACTAATTATACTATTAAACTCTGTAATTGTTTTCCTTTTTTATGACATATAGTTCAACTTTGTCGGTTCAGGCCGAGTCTTGTAGGGAATCCTGACATTCTCCTTTCATTGAAAATGGTTCATTAGTTTTTGTTTTCACGTGAAAGCGCCACAGATAGAGTTAATAATATTAGTAAGGATGGAACGGTTACGGAACTTACCGGTTTTTTTATTAATTCAATATTTATAACATAATATATATATATAATAAATACGACAGATAGCAACAACTCAGTAAAAAATATGAACATAGTGAACAGTAACGATAAAAAATATGAATATAGTGAACAGTAACGATAAAAAATATGAATGTAGGAATAATAACGTTAAAAAATATGAATGTAGGGAACAGTAAAGGTAAAAAATATGAATGTACGAAACAGTAACGGTAAAAAATATGAATATAGTGAACAGTAACGATAAAAAATATGAATGTAGGGAATAATAACGTTAAAAAATATGAACATAGTAAACAGTAACGATAAAAAATATGAACATAGTAAACAGTAACGATAAAAAATATGAACATAGTAAACAGTAATGATAAAAATATGAATGTAGGGAACAGTAACGGTAAAAAATATGAACATAGTGAAGAGTAATGATAAAAAGTACGAATGTAGGGAAGAGAAACGATAAAAAATATGAATGAGGGAACAGTAGCGGTAAAAAATATATACTTACTTGAACGAACTTGCTCATTTTTTCTTATCAGACAACAGCACCTCCTGCATGTTCTTCGTTAGAATTGATATTTGTACATCAGATCCGAATTCGCGCAAACCTACAAACGAAAGAAAATTAATAAACCATGAATCATTATATGTGAATACATAATACAGAGAATACTATCCTTACTAATACTATAAATCGGTAAGTGAGTTTGTTTGTATGTTCCGCTTTCACGCCGTAACTACTGAATCGATTGCTTTGAAATTTTGCAGACGTAAAGATAAAATGATCCGGATTAAATAATAGGCTACTTTTTATCCCGAAAAAATCGACAGATCCCACGGGATATAGGATAATTGTTCAATTACGTACAAATAAAGAAGATTAGTATAAGCTGAACTACTGTCTTCCAAATTACAGGCTGTACCTAGCTTGTAAGCTAGCGGACTTACGTCGTAGCTAATAAGAACGTTATTTTAAACAAAAAATGTGTTATATAAGCTGTATTTGAAAATAAATCTAATTATTACTGAAAAAATAATAAAAAAAAACCCCGTCGTTTGTATTAGGCCGAAGAATGAATTACTTGTTTTATTAGACCTTTCCGTCTAATTTCTTGATGTGTTTGTTGTTTATTCACCAACCTTTTCCATCCATGGAGGTTGGTTCTTCCTTCGCTGCAAAGTCTGTTTGACCGGGATATAGATGTCGCTAGCAGCTAGCGCAGTTTTGGCGACCTCTTCCTCTTTATTCCAGGTCTGTTGCTGTAAAAAACAATCATTGTTAGTTACAAATCACGGAGTGATAAACACTTAATGAGGTCACAGGTCAAGTTCGCAAGTAATATATATATATTATATATATATATATATATATATATAATAAATACGACAGATAGCAACAACTCAGTAAAAAATATGAACATAGTGAACAGTAACGATAAAAAATATGAATATAGTGAACAGTAACGATAAAAAATATGAATGTAGGGAATAATAACGTTAAAAAATATGAATGTAGGGAACAGTAAAGGTAAAAAATATGAATGTAGGGAACAGTAACGGTAAAAAATATGAATATAGTGAACAGTAACGATAAAAAATATGAATGTAGGGAATAGTAACGTTAAAAAATATGAACATAGTAAACAGTAACGATAAAAAATATGAACATAGTAAACAGTAACAATAAAAAATATGAACATAGTAAACAGTAATGATAAAAAATATGAATGCAGGGAACAGTAACGGTAAAAAATATGAACATAGTGAAGAGTAATGATTAAAAATACGAATGTAGGGAATAGAAACGATAAAAAATATGAATGAGGTAACAGTAGCGGTAAAAAATATATACTTACTTGAACGAACTTGCTCATTTTCTCCTTATCAGACAACAGCACCTCCTGCATGTTCTTCGTTAGAATTTGATATTTGTACATCAGATCCGAATTCGCGCAAACCTACAAACGAAAGAAAATTAATAAACCATGAATCATTATGATATGTGAAATACATAATACAGAGAATACTATCCTTACTAATACTATAAATCGGTAAGTGAGTTTGTTTGTATGTTCCGCTTTCACGCCGTAACTACTGAATCGATTGCTTTGAAATTTTGCAGACGTAAAGATAAAATGATCCGGATTAAATAATAGGGTACTTTTTATCCCGAAAAAATCGACAGATCCACGGGATATAGGATAATTGTTCAATTACGTACAAATAAAGAAGATTAGTATAAGCTGAACTACTGTCTTCCAAATTACAGGCTGTGCCTAGCTTGTAAGCTAGCGGACTTACGTCGTAGCTAATAAGAACGTTATTTTAAACAAAAAATGTGTTATATAAGCTGTATTTGAAAATAAATCTAATTATTACTGAAAAAATAATAAAAAATACCCCGTCGTTTGTATTAGGCCGAAGTATGAATTACTTGTTTTATTAGACCTTTCCGTCTAATTTATTGATATGTTTGTTGTTTATTCACCAACCTTTTCCATCCATGGAGGTTGGTTCTTCCTTCGCTGCAAAGTCTGTTTGACCGGGATATAGATGTCGCTAGCAGCTAGCGCAGTTTTGGCGACCTCTTCCTCTTTATTCCAGGTCTGTTGCTGTAAAAAACAATCATTGTTAGTTACAAATCACGGAGTGATAAACACTTAATGAGGTCACAGGTCAAGTTCGCAAGTATATATATATATATATATATATATATATATATATATATATATATATACTAGCTGGCCCAACAGACGTTGTCCTGTCAAATGTCTCAAATGTCACGTTGTCTCACGTTGTCTCAAATGTTTTTAAATAAATAATTTAGCTGAAAAACAATATCTATATGACCGTATTGTGAATCTAAACCATTCTCAAGCCCCCTGGAATACACACAAAAAATTTCATCAAAATTGGTCCAGTCGTTTAGGAGGAGTTCAGTCACATACACACCACACAAGAATATATATATTAAGATATATAAATACATATACGTATAAATAAGTATTTCTGACACACTATATATATATATAGCTTTGTAAGGCTTGTGTTATGGAATCTAGGGTTACGAATAGACATACGTATATTAAACATATATAAACATATTTTGATACAAATATATAATAACAACCATGATTAAGGTTTTAATATATTTCTACCAAATTTATTTATATATGTATAATATATGTACGTCTATCCGTTAAGCTAGACCCCATAACCCAAGCCTTCAGAGCTAGGCTAATTGGTGTGAGTGTAAGAAATATTATTTATTTATTAGATCGTAAGTTTGTAATAGTTTTGGTTTTGATATTTATCAGACACAATTCTTGGTAACAAGCCACTCGTTTAACTGTGTGATCTAGTTGCATTAATTCCGACATTTGAACTTGATTTATATGTATTGTGCAGTAAAGAATAAAATCAATATTTAAGGCATACAATTAATTATTAATCGAGCTCCCATATAACAAACGAAATGTTCGAAAGGCTAGTGGCACAAGAAATACACTGGCGAGACCAAGGCGTAGAAAAGTTATTATTGTTTTTAAAATCAAATAATTTGGGAACGCCTAACCCCAATTTAATATAAATAAAAAATAATAAAAATAGGCGGTTGACCCTAGGCGTTGGGTGTGGATATATAAGTGGACTGTATTTAATTTTTGTTTAGATAATATTATATGTATTAAAGATTTTGTAGTAAATAAGGCCTAATAAACATCTCAGAGAAACAAAAAATGGAAAATAGGAAAAGATGTAAATGGATTACGTGTCAGATAGATAACGAGAAAGGAATGCGCGCTTACCCCACGTGCCTCATGTATTCTCCTCGAGATATCTCGTTCTCTGCAGATCAGCCCATCAGCCAGGGAAGGTTGGATTCACAGTTTTTTGAGTCTCAAACACATACACTATACACAAACAGGCGTATTGCACTTATCAATCAACAATTCTATGCGACGTGATGCGAGTCGACGTAGTCAAATCAACGATATGTCAACGACTGACTTTTCAAACAGACCATATACTGAAGTTCTTGCAAAAGAGACATATCATCGTCCAGCGCGCATGTGAGAAAAGGATGGGAGATGTGGAAGGATGAGATGTCTTAAACCTTTTACAAGTACCCACAAAATTAAAAATATTTATGAACTTTACAATACCCAACATCCCCCCGGCCTTGAAGAAACCCTTCAAAAAAAAAAAAAAAAAAACAAGAAATAAAATTAACGGGGGTGAGGGGTAGCTAAATTTAAGCTGCGGATTTAATATAAATATATCTGTTAAAACTAAACTAATACAAAAATATATATAAAAAAAAGTAAACAAAAAAGGTTAAAGTGGTAAGTACCTACTGAGTAGGAAGCGGACATAACCGCACAACTGGTCGCTTATACGTTCCCGACTTAGTTTTTACCTCCGCAACGCGAGTGACTCCATCCCTACCAGGATATACATTGGTAACAATTCCTAATGGCCACTGTAAAGGGGGAACATTATCTACGCTTAATAACACCACGGTACCGACTGTTATGGGTTTAGACGGAGTATTCCATTTTTCTCTTTGTTGGAGATTATGTAAATACTCTGTCTTGAATCGTTTCCAATACGATTGGACGAGTGAATCTAGTAAAGAGAAACGAGACAGTAAGTTTGTTCGTTCCTCAGATAAATCAGCTGCGGGTAAACATTCCAAACGAGAGCTAGGCAAAAAATGCGCGGGAGTAAGCGCCAGTGGCTCTGAAGGATCAGAGCTTAAAATATAAAGCGGGCGGCTATTGAGTACTGCTTCAATTTGTGCAAGTACTGTTATCATCTCCTCATATGTAAGGATTTGATTTCCGATTGTACGAAATAAAAGGGACTTAGCACTCTTAACATTTGCTTCCCATATACCACCAAAATGGCTAGCTGTGGGAGGGTTCATTTGCCACGTTATGCGATTTTTTGCAAGTTCCCTACTGAAAGTTTGATAATATTCAGCGGTTTTCAAAAATTCGTAAAGGTCATTAAAATATGCTTTCGAAGATACAAAGTTCGTTCCATTGTCGCTGTAAAGGAAGCTACAGGGACCACGTCTGGATAAAAATCTTTTAAATGCATCAATAAAAGAAGCTGAAGTTAAACTATAAACTAATTCGATGTGAACCGCTTTTGTTACAAGGCAAATAAAAATACAAATATATGCCTTAACGCTTTGAATCCCACGTTTGCGATACGGAGTAACATACAGTGGACCTGCATAGTCTACGCCCGTGTGTACAAATGCCTTGCATTGCTCTAATCTACATTTAGGTAAATTAGCCATAGGCGGGAATGTAGGTTTCGGGTTAGTGCGAAAACAATCGTTACATTTGTGTATGTACTGTCTAACAAGACGCCTAGCGGTAATAATCCAGTACTTGGATCTCAATATAGAAATTAACAATTGCGGTCCGGCATGACAATTGTGGCGGTGATAATATTCAATAATCAATTTAACAATTTGCCCCTGTCCAGGTAATAAAACGGGATGTTTAGAACAATAGTCTAATGTCGAGTTCGACAATCGACCTCCGACGCGTAAAATACCATCACTATCTAGAAAAGGAAACAATTTGCGTAGTTTTGCTGTACATGGTAGGCCCTTAGAAATATTTTTAATATCGTCCGAAAAATATTGATGTTGTAGAGCACGAATAATTTTTATTTCAGCGGTATCTAAATCAATAGCGGTAATTATTTTTCTACGAGGTAATTTTTTCATAAATCTTAGCAAATAAACAGTAGATTTTAATAACTTTTGCCACGTGGAACAATTTTCAGCCAACATCAATAATGGATTATTAATGTCCGTGTATTTACATATATGCGAAGCGGTTTTTTCCTCCGGCATTGACGAGCGATTAGGAGAAAATATTTGTATGGGCCAATCATGCACTGGCAATGAAAGCCAAGACGGTCCATGAAACCAAAGATCATGCTGTATGAGCTGTAAGGGTGTGAGCCCACGTGACACACAGTCAGCGGGGTTTTGAATGCCAGCAATATGATATAAATTCTTTGGTGAAATATTATCCTGAATGTGTGAAATGCGGTTAGCAATATAAGTATTAAATCTATGAGGCGAAGCAATAGACCAACAAAGGGCAACTTCGGAGTCTGAAAACGCGTATATGTTATCAATCTTATGTCGCAAACTTAAAGTATCGTAAACAGTTTTAAGAAGTCGCGACATTAATAGTATCCCGTTCAATTCTAAGCGGGCAAGAGTAATCTTAGGTTTAATGGAAGCGACTCGCGATTTCGAACATACGAGTGAAATAATAGGCGGTTGATTACCATTTACAACATGTAAATAAATAACGCAGCCGTAGGCGGATTCACTCGCATCTGAAAACGCAACCAAAGAAACAACAGAACCAGTTTCCATACCTAAATGACGAGGAAATGATAAATTCGATATTTGCGGTAATTCCAACAAATATTGTTGCCACAATTTAATTATACGAGTAGGAGGTACATCGTCCCAATCTAGATTTAAGAGCCATAGTTCTTTTATAATTAATTTAGCAAAAAGAATAATAGGGCCCACGAGTCCAAGGACATCGTATAAGCGTGCGGTGGCGGATAAAATGGCGCGTTTTGTACAAACTGGCGGAGGACTAGAAATTTCAAATATAAAATGGTCTTGAGCTGGCAACCAACGCAAACCCAAAATCTTAAAATCATTTCCATCGTCAAAGGAAATAAGTTCAGACTGACGGTGCGATTCCGGTATGTGCTCGAGCAGCTCTAACGAGTTAGAGGTCCACTTCACTAAATCAAAACCACCAGTTTTGAAAAGTTGGATTAACTCTGTTGCTGTCTTAACTGCTTCCTCGAGTGAGGAAGCAGAAGAAGCCAGATCATCCATATAGATGTCTCTTTCTAGCACGGCTGCCGCATTCGGATAATTATGCTGTTCATCGCTAGCAAGTTTTCGTAGCGTGCGGAGCGCCAAAAATGGAGAAGAGCGAAGTCCAAATGTCACTCGAGTGAACTCGAAAATCTCAAGCGGATTTGTATCAGAAAATCTATACAAGATTCTTTGATATTTGCGATGCGGAGCATTTGTATAAATACATAAATACATTTGTTTGACATCTGCAAAAAATGCAATGCGAAAAACGCGAACGTTTAAAAGGATGTGAAAAATATCAGCTTGTAAATTACACCCTGTATACAATATGTCATTTAAAGACAATCCTGTATCAGTTTTCGCGCTGCCATCCAGCACAGGGCGGACCTTAGTGGTGGCCTTGTCATAGCGAAGAACTGGGTGGTGCGGTAAATAAAATCCAGGAGTTGAAAATGCATCAGCAGTGGTGCGGGTTAAAATACCCTTATCCAGGTATTCACGAATGATTT
Organism: Scirpophaga incertulas; assembly: GCA_036419045.1. NCBI lineage: Eukaryota > Metazoa > Arthropoda > Insecta > Lepidoptera > Crambidae > Scirpophaga > Scirpophaga incertulas. The sequence goes on along the minus strand of CM071626.1, from coordinate 6,085,676 downwards.
CGTCATAATTGACCTTTAAATTAAGATCCTTGGAAAACCTTTTTTCTAAAAGTAAAAAACGTTTTTTAGCGGTATTATAAGAATTTCCTAAATTATTAGGATTTTCTTTAAACGGAAGATCAACAGAATAGCTGCCGTCGGAATTACGAACAGTGGTAGCTTCATAAATTGACTCACACTGTTGATCATCCGGGCTCAAAAATGACCGCGAGGGTATCTCCTCGATTGCCCAAAATTTTTCGACAATTTGTTCCAGCGGGTCAGAAGAAAACACACATAAGGCGCGAGTAGCGGGTTGCGGGGAAATAATAGGAGCGTCACCCAAAATTAGGTAACCCAAGGTCGTTTCAAGGGCAGAGGGAATACCAATAGAATTACTTTTAATACAACCGGAAAGTAAATTTCACAATAAAGTTTTACACCCAAGAGAATATCTATAGGACCAGGTTGTGAAAACTCTTCATCAGCAAGCGGTAAGTTACGAATAAATTCAATGGATGATGTATCCACACAAGTGTCTGGTAGCTGTGACGTGATGTGTTTTACAACCATGGGCTGTATAGAATATTCGCAGTGATCATCAAAACGAGATGAAAATTTAAGTGAAGTAACACCCATAATTCTTTGCGAAGCTCCACCGATACCTTGAACTTCTGAAAAGCGAGTTTGATTATAAATAGGCAGCGATAATCGCTTACAACAAGATGCGGAAATATAATCACTTTGAGAGCCAGGATCTACTAGACATCTCAAGTAGTGAGTGCGATTAAAAGAATCAATAACTTTTATTTTTGCGGTACCTAACAACGTAGTAGTTTTACAACGATTTAATCGATCGTACGACACTGTACAAATCGATGCGTTACTATTACTTATCGGCTTACTATCTGAAGCAAGGGAATGAGTCATATTTGACTGCGACTGGACCGGTTGACTACGAGTAATAGGGTGCGGCGAGCCATGAGCGGTAGCGGTTTCAATACAAGCGGGGTCACTAATCATTGAACTAACATTACAATTAGATTTATTATTTTGCGGGGAGTTAAAATGCAATAATGAATGATGCCGCATAGAACAATGAGAACAATTATGTTTTGAAATACAAGAAAATATTTTATGTTTTACACTCAAACAATTGTTACAAAAATTATTTAATTTAATGAAGTTATATCTTTCACGCGGTGTCAATTTCATAAAGGATTCACAACTATATAAATGTTCATGTTGTTTATTATGACACAATGCGCATTTATTGCTTACAGTGGCACCATGCCCTAAGTCCGTGTTTACAAAAGATTTAGACAACGGCTTAGGTATATGTTTATTATGCCGCTGTTGCACATTATCGATAGATTTAATATTAACAGAACGAGACAAAACTTTACTTTGCTCTTTAACAAATTCAATTAATTGACAATATGAAGGTATTTTATTTTTACGATAGGTAATTTCAAATAACTTTACCGTATCTGCGTCCAATTTTTGCAAGGCCAAATGTAGGAATATAAAATCGGTTAAGTTATTAATTTTTAGTTGTTTTAAGGCTTCTATGGAAGAGTTAAAATTGTTAATAAATGAATCGAGTCCATTTGAACTAGAAAACGTTAGCGGCTTAAAGTGTAACAATTGATTTAAATAAGTAGATGCAAGTGATCGGGGATCGTCATACTTCTGTATGAGCGCTTCCCAAATAACAATGTAATTTTCAGCGGTTGGAGCCAGTCCTGCGCAAACACATGACGCCTGACCAGTCAATTTACCAACTAAGTAAAATACTTTTTCACTGTTAGTGAGCAATGCGTTATCGTGTATCATGTTTTTAAATTGTTGGTAAAACAAAGGCCATTTTTTAACATCTCCATCAAACGACATCAAGTCGATAGGTGGAAGGCGTGGATTTGAATTTTTAAAAGAAGATTGCGGGACAGGTCTCTCACTTTTATTTTCGAGTAAAACCTGTTTGATAAAACAATACATTTCTTCAAATACTAACCAAGAACTATAATCGACCTCTGTATCTGGATTTAGTTGTAAGTTTAACATATTATAGGAATCTAAAACTGTTTGATATTCACTACGCAATGTATCAATATTCAAGGCACTAGAACAAAAGGAATTGTAATGATCAGAGTTTTCAGTTGCCTTTTGTGCAAGATCAAAAATATTTTCTACGCGCTTGAATAAAACATCTCGTTTAACAAGATATAAAGTTAATTGATTTTTATTAGTACTTATATCCGACATATCTGTATCGAAAAGATTTGCATCAATGCTTTTTCTTTTTGATTTAACCATTTTTAATTTTAGTAATACCTAGATATTTTGTTACTATAATATATGTAATGATGCAGTTAATTAATAATGCGGGTTATACTATAAGAAAATGAATGAAGATTCTTAGGTAAGTATTTCTATTATTTATGCGGCGTACCTAAGTATATGTATTTAACAAATAAATAGGTAGTGAGAAATAATAGTTTAGAATTTATTATTTGAGGTAATAAAAAAGTGCGAGTTAACAAAACAATGTAGTGCGTAATATAATGATTATAAAGTGCGGGTGACGAACGTTGAGTGCTAAGTATGCAATTACGCAATATACAGTTAGCGGGCCTAGTTAGCTGAGGGACGAACAAACAACTTGAATAAAATGAACAAAAATGGCGGGTGAAATATGTGAAATAACGATACGCTGTGTTGTACTATGTAATGCGGAGCGGAAATAAAAACTAAAATAAATAAATAAATGTCGATGCGGGTGAAACAAAAGAAGTTAAAGACAAATTATTTACTTATAAATTACCTAGTACAGTGACCGTGCGTTATAACTACTTTACTCAGTGGTTATATATAAGTACCAAATTATGATTTAAATATTTCAAGCTATGGCTTTATTCGGCCGAAGTGACCAAATTAAAATGGGAACGCCTAACCCCAATTTAATATAAATAAAAAATAATAAAAAAATAGGCGGTTGACCCTAGGCGTTGGGTGTGGATATATAAGTGGACTGTATTTAATTTTTGTTTAGATAATATTATATGTATTAAAGATTTTGTAGTAAATAAGGCCTAATAAACATCTCAGAGAAACAAAAAATGGAAAATAGGAAAAGATGTAAATGGATTACGTGTCAGATAGATAACGAGAAAGGAATGCGCGCTTACCCCACGTGCCTCATGTATTCTCCTGGAGATATCTCGTTCTCTGCAGATCAGCCCATCAGCCAGGGAAGGTTGGATTCACAATTTTTTGAGTCTCAAACACATACACTATACACAAACAGGCGTATTGCACTTATCAATCAACAATTCTATGCGACGTGATGCGAGTCGACGTAGTCAAATCAACGATATGTCAACGACTGACTTTTCAAACAGACCATATACTGAAGTTCTTGCAAAAGAGACATATCATCGTCCAGCGCGCATGTGAGAAAAGGATGGGAGATGTGGAAGGATGAGATGTCTTAAACCTTTTACAAGTACCCACAAAATTAAAAATATTTATGAACTTTACAATACCCAACAATATTATAAGGTCATGATTAGAGATCGATAATCGGATGCATATTTACCAAAGTTAGTTTAAGACAAAGTTGGAAACGGCTTTTTATTGTTTTGTTAAATAAAATTTTTCACCATTTCTGTTTTTTTATTCAATTATTTAATTGATTATTGTTTTAGTCAAACTAGCTCACTACTTTCGTAGAACACTTCATGTAATAAATCGTACATTCATAAATCGCACGGGGAACTAAAACTAAACTTCATGTAAATACGTATGCATAGTTGTATAAATGAACCCGGAGTCTCGGTCTTTTGAAAATAAATACCACGTGCTAATTTAGTAATTTTCAAACAATATCACTACGTTAAATTGCAGTCCCATATTTTCCCGGGATTTTTATTTAACAAAATGTATTTTAAAAAGCCGCTTCCATGATTTGTGAGCCAAAAATTAACTTTAGGTAAATATGCATCCGATTATCCGATCTCTAGTTATAATATATGCTGCATTTGAAAATAAATCTAATTATTATTTATTATTCTATTAAATACCTCTTGTTTCTTCTTCATGTCGAGGCTGCCTTCAGCACTTCCCGATTCTGTCTTGAAGAAAGACGAATAGAACGAAGAGTAGCTCGACTCGCCGTCGGTTCTGTCTACCGTGTCTTCACTTCGCTTCCTATCTTGTGTGCCGTTGCTGGAGGATTGAGGAGCTACTGTCGTGGTCTGCAAGCAACATTAGCCCTAATAAGAACCTCGACATTTATCGGCCATTCGAAATAACCTTCTCGTGACACCCCTGATGTTAGTTCAGTTGCATAGAGTCTATTGTCGGTTGAACGAGAACAAATCTGATAAAGGAAGACCGATGCGTTCGACCGATGAGGATTATTCAAAAGTAGAAGGTATTGCTGTAGTCAATGTACATGGAACTCGACGTAATGACTTGCTCAAGGATAAACTAAGGGACTTTCGGGTAAAAAAATAAGTTTGCAGTTCCAACGTACAGGCTGCAAAAAACTAGACTAGATTAGAGAAATAGTTACCTAATTACCTTTTCACACATTTAAAACGTTTGTCAAAAATACTCTTATGAAAAAAGGTTATTGTACTGTTAAGGATTACTTAAATGATAAATGCTAAACAAGACTATAGTAAATAACATAATGAAACTATAGCTAGGTATGATGTAAACTTGTTAAAACTTGTAAAGAAAGTCGGGTTCTGAGGCCGGGTTTTGATTGACTACGTTTTATTGCTTGTTCTTTGCCGTATAAGGTCAATAGACTTGCTAACAATGGCGTAGCATCTATGACATTCAAAAGTGATTGTAAAAATCCCGAGTAAACACATAACAGAATGGGACGACGCAGCGTAAGGCCGCGTACATCTGTGCAACTAAACCAACAAACAAAATTGCCAACAAGAGATCGGTTCTTCACAACGGCCGAGTCGATACGAGAACACGACGCGATAACACTGAACACAATCAACGACGCTGAAACGTCTGCTTGCAGCGAGACGGGTCGAAACCTTTGCAATTCAACAGGTTTTCATGCAATTTTGCGTAATACGATAACTTAACATAAAATCATTCCACTTGTATAAAAAAAATAATATACTGATTGCTTTCTAAGAACATTTATGGAACGCCGCAGAACTGAACGCAGCCGTGTTGCTTGGAAACGTGATCATAGGTTTGAAAAGATGACATTTATAATTATTTAAATTAAAAACAAACGTTAAGGTGTACTATTTTGATAAGTACTAAAATAGTTATCACTATAGTGTGTACATACTCGTACATATATACATCTTTTATAAAACAAACTTTTTCAGAAAGCCTTATTTTTACAATTTTTACAATAGGCTCCACCACGACTTCAATAATTGGCAACTAAGTCTTCGCCAGGCTAGACTTAAATGAAAGGCAGAGCTTCTCTCTTGGAGACGTATTTTTGAGTCATTAGACGTGAATTTGGAATTCGAATACGAATACAAATCGTGCGCGAAATTATTTACTACTGCTTACAATTTTATAGGTTTTTGAATCACTCGAATTCAGTGTTGTCATTAAAAACAAATTCTTGATTAGATTTCGTTTCACGCAGAAAAATTAAAAATCACAAACCAATATTTACTTATTATTATGTACCTATTTACAAGCATTACATTAACCAGAGTAAATTTATCAATGTCAACGACACTTCAGCGTAGAATATCCAATATTCTACTAGTAGAAATCAAAAACGAGTGAGTTGAACCACTCGTTGGCACAACGCACGAGATGACAGTTCAGAAATAGTGAAGTCGATAATTCGTATACGAATCTCACGATTTCGAATGCGAATTGGTATTCTATTACCTATTTCAAATATTCGTCACTTCGACATACCAGGCGCGTTTTGGCGCGCTTCGAGTAACTGATTTTTATGTGTCAGTATAAAATTTGTTAAATATTATTGTGGCTAGTTTTTTTTATTGTTAGAATTCCTTTTTTTTTCTTTTTATTTGTTTGTAGCGCGTTGGTTTTCTTTTCTTTTTTTGTTTCATCTTGGACTGAAACGTAGACACCGTATTCTGGTGCTCTTTTAACCAAATTGTTAATACTCTTAATAAAGTAATGTTAATACATGTAACACTACCTAGTGCTCGCGATTTTGTCTGCGTGGCGTATATTTTTATAAATTGTAGCCTATGTGCTATTCTGCTATATCTATACTAATATTATAAAGAGGAAAGATTTGTTTGTTTGTAATGAATAGGCTCCGAAACTACTGGACAGATTTCAAAAATTCTTTCACCTTTGCAAAACTACATTATCCCCGAGTAACATAGGCTACTTTTTATCCCGGAAAAATCGACAGATCCCACGGGATGTGCAATAAAGGCTTCGCTCAAAAATTACTGCACAGATTTTCATGTGGTTTTCATCAATAGAGAGAGTGATTCTTGAGCAAGGTTTTGCGGTATCTTTTATCTCGGAAAAACGGATAGTCCCACGGGAGGCGCGATAAAACCTTCGCGCCATAAACCGACTTCTGCGCATATTTAGCCGTGGGCAAAAGCTATGGACCCTTAACCCTCTATAGACCCAATCCCGAAATCCACGCAGGCGAAGCCGCAGGCAGAAAGCTAGTAAACTATATTATTGTAAAATTTCATTAAAATCCATTCAGTAGTTTTTACGTGAAGCAGAAACAAACATCCATCCATACAAACTTTGCATTTATAATATTAGTAGGGATAAAACTGATATAAAACAGATTAAAAATTATATTAGAATCAACATCATTCTTGGATAAATACTTCATATATATCCATATCATAGTACACAACTATTTTAGTATACCTTAAGTACAAATTCAAACAGCTAGATCTGGACTATTTAAATATAAATTCCAATGCAATAAAAAAATGACGCGGTGGGATTTTCATAAAAAAAAATGACATCACATGCTCGTGAACGAAGAAGTGTGGGCAAATTATAAATGATTCTTGCATTCATGGGCACTACACTACATCAAGTTGAATGCATTTTCTTTTTCATTCCAATAACATGCAATTAATCTAGAATTTGAATTACTCAAATTGTCCCGTTGACGATGAATCGGAACACGAACAAGTGATGTTTTGAATTTCGATCGAGAGATGAGCGAACTTGTCTACAATGTTGATGAATAATCATGTAACCTAACAGAGAAATGATTATGAGCACGTTTCAAGAATAAATACCGTGAATTTGAATATCCGATAATACAGCGGTCGGGAAACCGGGGTAAATTACCCTAAATAGGTTAAAACTTAAATTTTTTGAAGGTAAAAATGAAACTTTTTTGAGTAAAAAGTATACATTTATAATTTACTATTTTATAAATCTGTTCGTATTTTTTTCAACTCTAACAATTTAGCGACATGTGCAAGCAAAGCACAGCCATTATTATTATTATTTGTTACAGTACCCCAAATTGTCAACCCTCAATTGTACCCCAATGGGTTTCAATTTTTTTATATTACTATTACCTTTAATACTAGGTATTACATTGATAAATTGAATAAATGATGTTTAAATCAAATTTTTAGTTATTGTTTTCTTTTCAAAATTATCATGGGGGCTATACTGTGAAAGATGCTAAAAAGAGGCAATTTCGTTTTTTTTTTTTTGTAATATCTACTTACACAAAAATATTTCGGGTTAATGATTAAAAAAGTTCCCCGACCGCTGCGCTAATATATGGCAAAATATTTTTCTTTATGGTAACATTAAGCAACCACGGCCGCGTTCCGTTTCACAATAACAGCACGCTAGCGTTTGACATGAGCCCACCATGTGGTGTAATAATTGGCTTACGCTGGTCACCGGAACTCCCTCGCTACACTTCACCACCTTGCTTCCCGTATTGGTCGCGTTGTGCTCCTAAAAATGATTACTATATCCTTAAAACTTCTGCTCGACATTGCGAAGCGTACTATACACGCTATTTGTTTCTTTTTTGATTAACTGCTAAACTTATATACAATATATTAAATTAACAAAAAAAAACAGTACCTATTATAATTACATAAAAATATAAATGCAATGTAAAAACGATTGTATTAATCTTAAATTATCTTTAAAATCTTTCATTCTTTCTTATTTTTTTTTTTAATATAAGAACCCAATAGTATAACTAGTCTGTACGTGTGATATTCCCTCTATGTAATTCTAGTTCTGTCAAATTTGAAACACAGACTAAAGAATCAACACAGACTTAAGATTCATTCAACAGCAGCCGAGTCACATAATCCCCCTGCCGGTCAATTCACATACCATTCGTACATACAAACGGGTGAGGCAGCGGGACAAAACGTACTTTAAATAATCGCGATCGTTGAATCGATATAACAAGATTTTGTATATTTGTAAAACAAATTAAGATATTGATGTTATTTTCATATATATATATATATATATATTGATAATTTGATTAATTTCAAAGTCTTAAATGTATGTCAAAGTATACCATTGAATTTAATTTTTAAATCATTTTCATAAAGCATTTTTTTAATAGTTCGTTTAACGGGCACTTATTTTACAATTAATTTAAATGTAACATTTATTTAATATTCAAAATCTATACTAATATAATAAAGCTGAAGAGTTTGTTTGTTTGTTTGTTTGTTTGTTTGAACGCGCTAATCTCCGAAACTACTGGTGCGATTTGAATAATTCTTTTTTGTTGGATAGTCCATTTATCGAGGAAGGCTATAGGCTAAATAACATTACGCTATGACCAATAGGAGCAAAGACAGAGCGGTAAATGTGTAAAAAACGGGGAAAATTATTCATTTTTGAAGGCTTTCTTTGCGTGCGCTGCGAAAACGGTTCAAGATACACAAAAAATATGTATGAAAGAATTATTCCTCTATACATGATCTAAAAAAAAGTCCGCGACGGCATATGTCTATCTTTTAAGGTTTAGTCACAATGACCGTTTTTATGGTACCAAATTTGGATATGTCGCGTTGTCAAGATCGGGTAACAGCTGAGGTGCGCAAAATAACTATTCCACGCGGACGAAGTCGCGGGCACAGCTAGTATACCTATAAATGTGCAAATAACAAAAATGTTGACGATTTTGTTTATACGCTCATACAAATTAGGCGAGTTTACTCAATCATGACGTCACACGTTGTATCTTCAAAAGTTACGAGCCCAGATACATCATAACTTCTACAATATTTCTCATCTAAGAGTACTCTTATTATCCATATATGTATATAATAAAAAAAATCTGTCCAATTGTGTTTTATTGTATTCAGTTAAATAGCCGTTTGTTCTCCAAGAAACAAACAAATAAGAGTTATCCGAGTAGGGAAGTAGCTTGCATGTTCGAAAGTTTAATTTGGATGAGTTCAATACATTTTATATTGATAATATAAATCTTACCTGATTGGCGTTCGTCGATGAACTGCTGTCGCCGCTCTGTTCGGCGGCGGTTTCTTCTGTCAGCAGCCACTTCCTGCTGTGCCAGCCAGTGGAAGGCCTGCTCGACCGGAAAGGCAGGCTCGGCTTACACGCCTAAGTAAACAAACACTTTTCAGTCCAAGTTTCAAAGTCCACGACGTTCTATATACGCTTCTACCACCCCTCGTAGCATGATCATATTAGAATGATGTAAATTTGTAAAAAAACAAACCAAAAGAGATGTTCCATTTTTGTATGGAGGCTGGGCCCCTCTCAGCCTACAGTAATAAAATTATATTTTATGGAAAGAACAAAAAATAAGGAACCTTTACTAAGAAGTAAGAAGATATATTTTTTTTAATCTTTAAAACAGTGTAATAAAAAGAAAAGGTTTTGAAGTTAAGATCAATAAAACAGCAACCCAAAGCTTTTTTTATATTGGCAACTTCGATTTTGATTGTCACAACGAGTGACATGACCGATGTCAAAAGCTTCACCGCCACTACCAAAATAAAAGGATATCCCTGTGACACTTACAATGACATTACGATAATAAGAGGTAACTCTCATTATTTAGTAAAAATGCAAAGGAACTACCCAATCCAGCCAGCATCTACAGTTTCATTTTCAGGAATAAATCTGCAGTAAGAGCATAATTTATTAATAGTTTCGGAAAAATGATTTAAATAGCTTGACGCCTTCATTAAAACCTATAAATATAAAAAAAAGCTTTATGAAAGAAATCAATATTCGAAACTTTAAATATTATTTTTTAAAAGTTCGCAGGTTTTTATTTTTTTTTTCTTTTTGGAAACTTTGTCTTAGAGGGGAGATCTATCAGAACAATAAGCGCACAGTAATTGTAGAAATATAATAAAAAATAGGGTCCAAAAAAAACGTCTGCTTTGTTCCAAAAAGTACCTAATATTAAGAAATTATCAAAAAAGAACTATACATAAACACAAACTGATCTTGCCACACTCAAATCTTGCATAGCAAAGGCCCATATTTGATGGCCGTAAAAATATTTAACAAGCTTCCTGTGCAAATTAAAGAAATTGAAGACGACATCAAATTTGCAAAAATACTTAAAGATATATTAATCAAAAGGTGTTATTACACCTTAGACGAATATTTAATGGACAAAACAATATATATATAACATGAAGATGACAATAGAAAATAAATAGCTGCGCACAATATTGCCAGACAGGGTCATTATGTAAACTAAACTATGGCTAAGACCTGCATCATATAATGTACATAATGTTTGCAATAAAAGTATTGAGTATTGAGTATCACCGAAACGCGATATGATAGCGCGATGTATCACTTAGATAAACATAGCATAAACCTCTAGAGGGCGCTAGGCGCTTATTTCTCATGTTAAACGTTATCCTGTTTCGTTGCCCACGCTACGGTGGGCAAGTTAATACCTTCACCTTACCTATCTTCGATTTCAAAGGCTTTGAAATAACCGGATACCGTCAAATCATATTTTACAACTGACCGTGGTTTTTGTGACATGTGTATGGGAGATTTCTATATTTGTCTTTGACTGACAACTTTTTTTGAAGTAGTTGGCAAAGGCGTTTTTTGTGAGGGTAACAAATTTGCTTCAGAATCTTACATGAGCATGACACGACTTAGTGTAGCTGTACATTTAGACATTTAGCTCCATGATGTGCCATTGTGTGTCCTGTGCTGGTTAACTTCTCTCTTCCTCCAACCCAGGTCCACCCGGATTGCCTGCTCCCTCCTGGGGCTACTGCATGTTACCAGTAAGAATGCTAGGGAGTGGAGAAGTTTAGTGCGTTGATCGACCATGCTTCTGCATTCCATGAGAATGGAACCATGAGAAACGTGATGTTTCGTCTACCTCCATGTATCCCCAGACTACCAGTTACACCTATTCTGAATACCTATTCCGGTTGTGGCACCTATAACTTTTCGGATTCTGTCCCTTGGAGAATGGGCAAGCTTCTTAGATGCTACCGGAGCTGAGTCTTTCGTGTTTCCATCTCTCATTGGTTCCCAATTTTACGTGTTTAATTTTAGTGTTGATACGTCACTATCACCAATGAATAGTGTAAATTGGCACATCACAGTAAAAGACAGTACGACTGGGACGGATAATGCAGGGTAGCCGATCACTTGAAGCGCATAGTTTATTGAAGATATATGGAATAAGGGATTTGAATATTTGTTCCGATTCAATTTTTATTTATAAATTTGTTTGGCATTTTTCAATGCAAAGTCACAACAAACACATATTTGGAAAAAATGTAAACTATTGTGATTGAGATTCTGCTTCGGTCACCTGCCTTTTCGAAGCTTCCTAATTGATTTAAATATGGAAAAATCGATAACGTCCCAGGCCTGCTGCCTGACCAAAGGAGTGTTAGGTCGGTAGGCATGTTGCCGCGATAATCCCACAGTGACTTTAGATTACTTGATAAAAGCAAATTAACAGAATCCTATCACACCTTTAACTATCGGACAGTTAAAACCTCCTGACAAAGAAATCAGCATAATGATTATAGGATAAATCCGACGAAGGATACAATCAATAAAAAAGTTTTAAAAATATATTTAATCAAACAAGGACAAAAGTATATAATAGATGAATATTTTCTAGCGTTTTTCTATATAGCAATATTTAATTTATACATTATTAAGAACCGTTCTCTTTAGTCTTAACGATTTTTATAAATGAAAACAATAACAGTCTCATTGACCAAAACTGTAATAAATCATTACATAGACTCGGCAATTAACTTTTAAGCCGAATATTAACAAGGCACACATATATTTTTATACATTTCTATAGATATATTAACATGAAAACAAAACATTATCATTACGCGGTGTCTATATTTAACACCCTGTGATAGATTTAAAAATAAGTGAAATTTTCATTAGACTGATCGTTTCAGAGCCAATATATATACAAAACAAGACCTGAAAACTTAATGTATCCCGAATTTATTAACCTCAGTATGTTCAAGCGACAACCCTAGTTAGCTGTTTAAAGAAATGCTACCTAGCTGGCAACAGATCACTGCGTAGTATTTCCTCGCACCTCGACGTAGGGCTGTCGATAATTGAATACAAAAAATAATTTATTCGATTTGAAATTTGATCTAATTATATTAGTCAATAGATTAGATGACACAATTTCGCCGACCCTAAAAAGCGTGTGTAATAGTTATTTATGCAACTGTTGTATAATCACGGGTATTAAAACACGAATGTGGGTTTCTCTCTACGCTACGGCTCGGCCGGCTCGGCTACGCCTCGTGTGATACATACATACATACATATTTGTCACACTTTGTTCCCAATGGGGTAGGCAGAGACCACCTCTCTCCACTTGCTACGATCCTGGCACCCTTCTCTTGCTTCCTCCACTAGTATGATAATAGTATCACATTAGTGTTTTAATACCTACTTATAGCAGTTGCATACAAAACTTTATCTACAATCATGATGTGAATCCTCTATAAAAGATTCTCATACCATAGGCTTGTGTACAGCGTTGTAAAAACTATGTAAATTCAAGAAAAGTCTAATTGCGAAGCATGGAAAAATAAACAAACCTTACTAGGTAAAAGAGTTATTTATGGTAATAATTATTTTTACATTTTGGATCGTACAATTGTTGAAATGCACTTGAACATTTGCACCTTGTTGAATGTTGACAGATACTGGTACTTGGAATATTTATATTCACCACTTCATTATTTCTATTTTCTATAGAACTTAAAATTTGATTTGACACGTGGATTTTGTTGGATATGTCATTGCATGAGAATGTTCTTTTTTTTGAAATTCATAATATCACGTGTTTGGATGATATAATGATCATAATATCATTGAGTGTTTTAAGGTTGGCAATAAGCTAATTGTTATAGGTTCTTTTATGGAGGATTAATAGCATGATAGTAGATAAAATTAGTTACGAACTAGCCGAGATATTATCGACAAGTAGATATTGCAAGCAGGCTCTGTCAGTAGCGACGCTTGCAGAATGTAGGTGGCAGGTGGTGCGAGACAAGGAAAGTTACGTTTCTACGCTAGTTCCGGAAGGTTCTCATCGGGGAGAACTATGCGGAATCTGCAAAACAATCATAACAGTGCTGAGGTTTAATTTTAATAACTCAATATATACCATGCCAAATATTTTGACTATAATAAATAACGTAACTCCGCTGTCTGCCTCAGCTATATACCCTAAATGAGCATGTAGTAATCGAGTACTTAAACAGCCTTGGTCCTACACACATTAATTTAAGAATTCGTTTACGATGTCAGCAATGAGGCTCCGGAACCCGCAAGTATTAGCGACAGTTCATCCGTGGATGTTTTCAAGAGAGTACTTAAAGATCATTTGCTTTCTACACCTCCATAATCATAATGTGTTCGTATATATATGTCGCAGCCAACTGGTTAAAATAGCCGTTCAATCAAACAGCTAGCCCGTTGACTGAATAACGCGTCATTCAATCACACAGCTATACGTCGTTTAGCCAACCTGTTGATTGCAACACTCAACATTACATCTAGACGACGCTTAGCCAAATGGTTAAATGGTAAATTAACTAAGGTGATCATTAGTTTAGTACTTAATTTGAGAGAATAGAAAGACTTTTTGTAATTTCTTGGGAGGTTATTCTTGAATTAAGTTTAAGAGGTGACCAAAAGTTTGATGAAATAAGTAAAAATGAAAAACAAATTATTAATCATAATATTGTTTATTGCACCAACCAAAAAATTACAAACTCAAAAATTTTCTTTTTGAATCATTTTATAATCCCGTAATTTCTACTCGAATATTTTTTTAAATTTTGATTCACTCGTATCACTCGTATTTGACCTCATAATTTCCGTGTCTTTAATAACACGTGTAACGTATATTTACTACTTACTTTCCGAAAAAATATCTTGAAATAATCACAAACCACGGCTAGTTGACGCCATATTGAAAACAAAACGCACCTAGTGCTGTGATGGTGAGTGCTGAACTAATTAAATTAGACGGCGGCTTTTGAATCAGCTGTAGTGTTGAACGTTTTGAGCGACTCACATATTCAATTAATAAGCTAGACGTATGGTTGAATGGCGTTGTTCAGTCAAAGGGCTAGCCGTTTAATTGAACGTCTATTTTAACCAGTTGGCTGCGACATATATACGTGTATGTATTTATTGTTACCAGCTAAAAAAGCCAGGTAGTAGGAAAAATCTGACCTGGCGGTGGACTGTCATTGGGGAAGCGGAAGCCATTGGAAAAGCCTGGAGCGAAATCAAACGCGAAGCTCAAGACCGTGCGGAATGGAGACTCACTGTGGACGCCTCTGCCCGGCTAGGAGGCAAAGACCAGAAAGGAATATAAATGTTACCATATTTATCTGAAATTCATACCTCTTCGTAGTTTCTGTGCGCCAGCCCCAACGGATGGAGGGCTCGGTAAGGGTCCGTTATTGAATGCGATATCAAGTTCTGAGGAACTGGATAACTCAATGGAGTGTGAGATCCCATTGGGCTGTACACGTACGGTGGGCCGTACACGCCTTGATCGTACATCAGACATTGCACTGGAACAAACAGACGATCGATTACATTCAACAAATTAACTGCAAAAATGATAAAAACAAATGAATAATTTCGATTATTAAATCTGGAAAAGAAATCGTTTGTTTTGATCTCGTAATGTGTATTGTGTGTCTCGGTACACGACCTCAGACCGGGAGACGTATTTTCGAATTATTAGATGTGAATTTGGAATTCGAATACGAATACAAATCGTGCGCGAAATTATTTTCTACTGCTTACAATTTTAATTAGATTTTTGAATCACTCGAATTCAGTGTTGTCATTAAAAACAAATTCTTAATCAAATTCCGGTTCACGCAGAAAAATTCAAAACCACATTAACAAAAATCTGGCGATGTCTCACACGTGAAACGGATCACTGTCAAGGTCACGTCAGCGTTGGATATTCTACTCGTTGCACAACGCACGAAATGAAAATTCAGAAATAGTGAATTCGGTAATTCTTATTCGAATCTCACGATTTCGAATGCGAATTGGTTCATTGTTTCAAAAATTCGTCTCCTGTCCTCTATACAGAAAAAATTGAGCTTCACTGTAGTGAAGTACTGCAGCAACACAAAAAGGTCCATAGCTCAGCGCCAATATTTGCACAATAGAAAAAACCGCTGATTTTCAGCTATAGCCCGTAATTATAGACAAAAAAACGTATATAACGATATGGATTTTAGGGTCGACAACATAACGCTCAAAATTTCAAGCGCGTTTGAGATAAAAACTATTACTCACCTCCTGAGGGATACTGGGGATTCTGTTTCGGAGCCTCCGGTGTGTTTTCAGCGACGCTGGGTATTGTGGTGGTCGCGTGTGTGTAGTACATTGGGAACATTCCTGAAACACACACAAAGTTAGTAATGGTCGTTATTTCAATAACAGATAATATAACGAATTATTTTCCCGTAATGAATAACACGTTATTTAACAACGGCTTGTACTGTTATCCTGCTGTTGCTGTTGGTTGACAAATGATCGCCTAGTCGCATTGTCGTTGTTGCCACTTGCGTGTGCGGCACGGAGCGAGCGAGCAGCGACTGCGCTACAAGCTACAAGTGCGAGCGAGAGAAAGCTAACCGTTGTGTTGGCGTAGGCGCTCGCTCTGTTGCCTGACTGCTTATTCTTATAATATTAACCTTTCTCACAAGGAAATAAAGTTCCTATTTGTTTAATTCTTATAGGAATTTTACTAATCCATCCAATTAGACTCATTTTGTATTACACTGTGATTTGAAATAACAATTAGGTAAACTGCTGCTGGCTTGCTGGTGCCTAAGCTGTTGTCATTTTTTTAGTAATGCGCGTATGCAAATTAAATAATTCGTTGCAATAAGTAAAGAATGTAAACATTGAATGTAAATATTGAATGTAAATAACAAAGTGTGTACAGATCAATGAACTTTTAAATACGTCCGAAAATTATATTTAGTATTTAATTAGTTTCAAATTATTTAAATTACTGCCTAATATTCTGGCAGTAATAATAAATTCATTGTTAAGAATAACTAAGCTAGCTATAATAACAATAACAATCGTACTCAACAACATTTGTCAAAACAGCAATATAACAGGATAACAGATAACAGTTTACAATAACAGTTATAGAATAATAACATAACAGTGTTATTCATTATTACAAAACAGTTGTTATTGCCATCACTGCACAAGGTGGTTGGAGGTGGTTGTGTTGCAACGTGGCTGGCTGGAGTGACGCGACAATAACAGACCTATTTATTCCTATTTATTGTGAGTATGCCTAAACTGTGGAAAATTTGGATTCGACTTTGCAATGGGATCCACACATTGAGACCCTATCAAATAGACTAAATTCTGCAGCATATGCTGTAAAAAAAAATAAGACAACTTACAGATCTTGAAACAGCAAGTCAAATTTACTTTAGTTATTTCACAGTGTAATGACCTATGGGGTCGGCTTCTAGCATACAAAGTATTTTTCAACTTCAAAAAAGACCAGTCCGCGCTATTTATAATTTACGAGCTAGGGATTCTCTTAGAAATTTTTTTTTTTTTTTTTTCGCACATGTGTGGTTAGATTACTGATATAAATTTCAGTGCTATTTACTACTCTGAAATTTAACAACATTTATATTGCATATTTATTGGATAATTATAAGGTGTAATTGTGATTCTAATTATTAGATTTTAATTGGTTCAGAAATATACATAAATATTAATATTATAACTGAAATAATACACAAAAACTGTTAACTATTATGTTAAAGAAATATTAAGAAAAATTTTTTACAACAATAAAATAATTAAGATTATTAAAAGTTTTTAAATCATTAACTATGTAATTATTTGGTTAAAAACGTATCAAGGTTTCTTTATTTCTGTGATATCTATATAATTATTACAATCTATATTAAATTGTATGCATTTTAGATACATTAAATGTTAGAAATTATTTGAAGAGATTAATATAATGACTTTAGCGGGCCAGTATATTTATGAAAGTTTGATTTATGTATATAAAACTAGTAACAACATTTCATACTAAATTTCAAAGGTATTATAATTCAAACACAAAAAATAAAAATAAACTTGCCGTTGCAACGTACAGGCTACAAAAAACTAGAGATTCGGTTAATGGACAAATGTTAAAATTTTTATAACAAGATTCCACATAGTGTAGCTGAATTGCCATTTTATAAGTTCAAGGTACATGTTAAACAGACGCTCATGAGTAAGGGCTGTTACAAAGTCAATGATTAATTAAATGATGCCAATGCTTGGTGTAAATTTGAAGTCCTTACATTCTAAAGTGTAAATATTTGTCTTCCCGTATACTTTGTAAACACATATGTACGTTGTATGGTAACGATATAATTTATTGTAAATGTTGTTATTACTTTGATAAAGCTGATAAGTTTCTTGCACCTATTCTTCTTATCAGCTAAAAAATACGTCGTGAATGGGTGGTAGGGAAAAAAAATTGGACGATTTGGAATTCAAAAGAGTTTTCTATAAAGTAATATTTGAATAAAGTTAATTTTGATTTTGATTAGCGTCCAACTCGAACAACATCTTAACCAAAAAAAAAATTCACAAACTAAAGATTTTATATTTATTGCGTTTGTGTGTGTGTGTGTTAATTAACAAAACATAAGCTCACCCGTCATACTTGTGACCGCTTGTATCGGTGCTACGGGCGGCGGCAAAATTGACATCGACTGCATGCCCAGACCTGGTGTGAACGTGTTCATATTGTTCACCGAATGCAGCCAATGTGACGATTCTAGACAGATACGGTAAATACAGAACACCTGATCGCAAAACGTACGCGTCACGATTCTAGATAGACACGGTGCAAACAGAACATCTGATCGCAAAACGTTCGCGTCACGCTTCTAGATAGACACGGTGCAAACAGAACATCTGATCGCAAAACGTTCGCGTCACGCTTCTAGATAGACACGGTGCATACAGAACACCTGATCGCAAAACGTACGCGTCACGATTCTAGATAGACACGGTGCATACAGAACACCTGATCGCAAAACGTACGCGTCACGATTCTAGATAGACACGGTGCAAACAGAACACCTGATCGCAAAACGTACGCGTCACGATTCTAGATAGACACGGTGCAAACAGAACATCTGATCGCAAAACGTACGCGTCACGATTCTAGATAGACACGGTGCATACAGAACACCTGATCGCAAAACGTACGCGTCACGATTCTAGATAGACACGGTGCATACAGAACACCTGATCGCAAAACGTACGCGTCACGATTCTAGATAGACACGGTGCATACAAAACTCCTGATCGCAACACGTAAGCGACACGATTCTAGATAGACTGTACATACAGAAGTACTTACCCATGGTAAAAAAAAATTCTTTGAAGCTTCTCCAAAGATAGAAAAATTGGCCAAGCCAATTCAATATGGGTAATTTATTTCCTTAGTACCTTGTTACAAAGAAAAATGTCGTGTGTGTAGTTGGACAAAATTGAACTCTTTTGTTTTCTAGAATATTTTTATTATATAATTATCAAAGTTGAGACATTTTTATCTCATGAACAAAAGTCAATGTAGAAATTTCACTTTGATATTGTATTAATATTGCTTTTAGATTTCTAAAAAATGTACAATTACTTTTTACAAAATTCAAATAAATCGAATACATTTGTAACTTCCTCACATTAAATGTAACATTATTTAATATAGAAAGTATATGTATAAACGTAAAATAACAAAGTTATTGGTAATTTTGTTTATATGCTCATACAAATTAGGCGACTTTAGTAAATAATGACGTCACGATTGCAGTGGACTTGTATGGAGCGTTTCTGAGCGACCCGCGACAGCGCCGCAAATATGGCGCTGTACCTTCAAAAGTAATAATCGCAGATACGTCGTTACCTCTACAATATTTTCATCTAAAAGAGATCTGTTATTATCTATACTAATATATAAAGCTGAAGAGTTTGTTTGTTTGTTTGTTTGAACGCGCTAATCTCCGAAACTACTGGTGCGATTTGAATAATTCTTTTTTTGTTGGATAGTCCATTTATCGAGGAAGGCTATAGGCTAAATAACATTACGCTATGACCAATAGGAGCAAAGACAGAGCGGTAAATGTGTAAAAAACGGGGAAAATTATTCATTTTTGAAGGCTTTCTTTGCGTGCGCTGCGAAAACGGTTCAAGATACACAAAAAATATGTATGAAAGAATTATTCCTCTATACATGATCTAAAAAAAAGTCCGCGACGGCATATGTCTATCTTTTAAGGTTTAGTCACAATGACCGTTTTTTATGGTACCAAATTGGTCGAAATAATTTGTTTAAGTTGTATCAACATAATATTTAATCTTTATTCATATAAATATAAATATGTTGTTGGTTAACCAAAATCTGCCGGAAGTCACTATTCCACGCGGACGAAGTCGCGGGCAAAAGCTAGTGATATAGAATAAAAAAATGTCATTACCCAATTGGTACTATTTTGCTAAAGAATCTACGCATGTAAGCGGGTATCGCGGTATCGCGGGTGTTAAGAACTTTGCAACAGAACAAAGCATTTATATCAACGAATTATGTAGACTCACCGTACTCATTGTCGGTAGACATAGGTAGAAGAGGTATATTGCTAGGGGCAGCGGTCTGCCGTCTTGGTTGCTTCGGCGCACTGCATTGGTACTTGTTACCCATGGCGTCTGAATCTTGCATGGCAGAACGCTTGATGCCCTGGGAATGGTTGGGAGTTAAAACAATAGATCAGGAATGGGCAACCTTTTTGTAATGCGGGCCAAAATTGAAAACAACCAAACTTGAGCGGGTCATTAACATTGATTTTGTAGGTAAAATTATGATCTCAGAAAACAATGAAGAAAATTTTTGGAAATTGAACAAAAAGTTAATATTTCTGATAATTAATTTATAATACTTTTTATTACTGCACTACAACATTACAAAAAAAATAATAATAAGCCGTACAATTATAATAATGCGACACCTGTCACTGCTTTTTGTGAATAAGGTATTTATGTCAGATTAAATTTTAGTAGTAGCAAGTAGTGATGTGCCGAGTCGCTGTTTTGGTGGATCGAATCGATTCCAGTCAGTTTACACGGTATTCGAATCAGGACTCGATTCCCTGATTCTAGCCCAGTACTCGAATTCTATGATTGGTATTCGAATATTTCTAGACTCGAGTCCGTTTCCTAGACTCGAGTCTAGAAATTCGAGGCTGGAAATTCTAGTCCAGTCCAGAACTAGAGTCCGATTATAGAACAAAAAGGAAAAATAGAAAGGAGTTAGCTTTAAACAGCGTGTAGGTTAGATTAAGCACAATGACATAAAAATAATAATACTGTAATTTTTATTAAAATATAATAAACATTGAATAAAGACATAGAGCATAGGAGCTTATGTAAACCGTTTGCGAGTACAAGCGAGTTAACCAAACTCGAATACTAGACTCGAGACAGGAGGACTCGTATAAATAAAATTGAGTTAGCGAGTAGGGACCGATTCTTCCTGACTCGAGTACAGATACAAAATAAATTGGTATTCGAGTAGGCGAGTCCAAAGCAGGAATCGAGTCTGACTCGAGAAAAACCGTACTCGGCACATCGCTAGTGATCGGACAAGAAGCACAAGAAAACAGGACAATTTCTTTGCTCCAACAGAATAGTCCACCAGAACTGTACCTCTGGTACGCTTGTGTTTCTGATTACAATAGGCCTAACGCGATTGAACTCTTTTTGTCTGTAATTGTACTTTTTACTTGAAACTAGAAAATAAATAAAGTCTACAAAGAAGTTTAGTAGTGTAATATGGAATTATTTTGTGATAATAAATATTGAATGTGCGAAGTGTAAAACTTGTGATTTCCATCGCAAGTTTTACACTTTGCACGAGAATACTTTTATTCTCGTAACGGGAAAAGGCTCAACTTCCTTAAAAAATCATTTACAAAGAAAACATCCTCAAGAATATGAATTATTCTTTAAAGAAGACTATGCTAAATAGATCCGTAATGATCCGCCAAAAAGTAACGGATCCAATCACCAAGACACGGATACGCATCTTTCTTCTGTCTCGGATATCCGTGGATACGGATATGGATATCCGGCACATCACTAGTATGTACTACGATAAATTCACGCATTCACTATTTTGCTGAATTCAATTTTCTTGCATTGTGGACCCATCCTTACTAATATTATGAATCGGAAAGTGAGTTTGTTTGTTTGTTCCGCATTCACGCCGTAACTACTGAACCGATTGCTTTGAAATTTTGCAGACGTAAAGATAAAAGTCCGGATTAAATAATAGGCTACTTTTTATCCCGGAAAAATCGTCAGATCCCCCGGGATGCGCAATAAAGGCTTCGCTCAGAAACTACTGCACAGATTTTCGTGCGGTTTTCATCAATAGATAGAGTGATTCTTGAGCAAGGTTTTGCGGTGTTTTTTATCTCGAAGAAACCGATAGTCCCACGGGAAGCGCGATAAAACCTTCGCGCCATAAATCGACTTCCGCGCATATGTAGCCGTGGGCGAAAGCTATGACGCTTAACCCTCTATAGGTCCAATCCCGAAATTCACTCGGGCGAAGCCGAGAGCAGAAAGCTAGTTAAATAATATATTGAAATTATATTACCTTTCTCTCGACGGATTCCGCGGCCGCCATCGCGCCGGTACCATTCAACTGGTACGGGGCCTTACAGCGCACCAAGTGCGCCTTCTTCTTTAGCCGGTTCTTGGGCTTCTTCCTGTTCCTTCGGGCGCTGTTCCTTATCTCACGGTGGAACCGGAGAAGCTCCTTCTCCATCTCCGCGTTGTGTCTGTCGATAGTGCTTTTGCGATAATTACACTACAGAATACATTTGCGTCTCTTTTGGTACGGTTCGTTGCTTTCTTATGTACGGCGACTGTAAATTTGGGTATGGTATACCCAGACTAAGTTCAATACACACACACAATCGCGCCCACATCCTTATATTATTTCTAGTACCTGTGTTCTTTTAGACTTAATTACGTCCAAATAGGGTAGACAACTACAACTGATTATGGCCGTTTTTATACTATAATTATCTGATTTGAGCAATTTATATCTAATGAAAGTATGTCAATATAGAAATTTCAGATTAATTATTAATTTATATTGTTTTTAGATTTCAAAAAAAAAATGCGTAATTATTATTTACGTAATTCTAATGAAACGAACACATTTCTAGAATTCTCACATTAAATGTAACATATTTTATATAGAAAGTATACAATATAAACGTACAAATTACAAAGTTATTTTAAAATTTGTTTATAAGCTCATACAAATTAGGCGAGTTTACATAGTTATGACGATCGATCACGATTGCAGTGTTTTTAATATGGAGCGTTTTTGAGCGACGCGCGACAGCGCCGCAAACATGTCGATGTATCTTTAAAAGTAATAGACGCAGGTGTACTGTTGGTTCTACAATATTTCTCACTTAAAAGAGATCTTTTATTATATATATAGAATTTAAAAAATTGTCGTCTACCCAATTGTCAACACAAAATAATTGCAGGCAAAATTATTCTTAATAGCAGTGATAATTAGGTTCTAAATAATAATAATAATTCGTCGATGCAACTTCGTTTAAAAATATTGGCATGACTGATATTTGCCCTATTGTAGGCACATATCGACTTAAACGTTATATATAACGTATAAGTCGATATGTATACCTTATGTCTGTTATTTCCATATGTTACCCTACGCTTACAACACTTCCTAGTAAAGTAAACCTTAATACATATGTAATAAGATTCTATACTAAATAACAAATTACCCACGGA
The DNA here is from genome assembly GCA_036419045.1 of Scirpophaga incertulas. Lineage (NCBI taxonomy): Eukaryota > Metazoa > Arthropoda > Insecta > Lepidoptera > Crambidae > Scirpophaga > Scirpophaga incertulas. The sequence goes on along the minus strand of CM071626.1, from coordinate 6,062,294 downwards.
TGACATGATTATATGTCAAGGGAATGTTCCCCGGACGACATGATTGTATGCTAAGAGTATTTCCCACGAACGACATGGAGACATATTTTTGAATCATTAGACGTGAATTTGGAATTCAAACACGAATACAAATTGTGCGCGAAATTATTATCTACTGCTTACAATTTTATAGATTTTTGAATCACTCAAATTCAGTGTTGTCATTAAAAACAACTTCTGAATTAAATTCCGTTTCACGCAGAAAAATTCATAATCACAACAACAAAAACAAAAAACCGGCGATGACTCACACGTGAAACGGATCACTGTCAAGGTCACTTCAGCGTTGGATATTCTACTAGTAGAAATCAAAAACGAGCGGGTTGAACCACTCGTTGCACAACGCACGAAATGAAAGTTCAGAAATGGTGAATTCGGTAATTCGTATACGAATCTCACGACATCGAATGCGAATTGGTTTTCTATTGTTTCAAAAATTCGTCTCATGATTATACGCCAATGTTATTTGTCACGGACGACATCATTGTACGCTAAGGGTATTTCCCACAGACGACATTATTATACGTTAAGGATGTTTCAACTCACTTGATGAGCAAAGATTCTGTGAGCCTCATTTGCAAGTAGTCCTCAACAGGGCCCGCGGGACTACCAGCCAAACCGCTCTCGGAAGAACTCTGGACGTCCGCTGAATCGCCAGAATTGTGCGCCATCATAGGCGACAAGCAATTTCTAAACAATATTCGATAATTAATTCCATATAGAATTAAACAAAGCATTACAGTGACGTGATGCTTTGTTTAATTCTATATAGATGTAGTGTTCCCAACCAACCCGCACTGGGCCAGCGTGGTTGACTAAGGCCTAATCGCCCTAACCTGGTTAGGGTAGGCTCAAGCCCCTCGGTGGGGACGTAAATGAGCTGTGATGATGACAATGACATGGATAGTGATAGAAGGATGCAAACGTGTAGCTGACCCCCTTAAGGGAATAGGGGGGGGGAGAATTACTATAAAACCCCAACAAATCGTAAGCGTTGACACTGATAATAAATATTTCTTACACTCCAACTAATTATATGTACATGCATATGAATAAGTTATTCAAGTCGATGGTACTGGTCTACAAATTGGATGATTGGGGGGGGGGGGGCACGGGGTCGATCGTGCCATGTACGTTTTTGGAGTTTCATATGTACATTTAACTGACGCTTCTACGGTGAAGGAACACATCGTGAGGCAACCTGCATACAAAATATGTATGGCTATTAAAACTAGAGGTTCGTTTACGGGCAAATGTACACATTTTTATAACAAGATTCCACATAGTGTAGTTGAATTGACTTTTCATAAGTTCAAGGTACATGTTAAAATGACGCTAATGAGTAAGGGCTATTACAAAGTCAATGATGATTTAAATGATGCGAATGCGTGGTGTTGATTTGAAGACACTACATTCTACAGTGTAAATATTTGTTTTCCCATATAAATTGTAAACACATATGTAGGTTATATGGTAACGACATAATTTATTGTAAATGTTGTTATTACTTTTGATAAGGCTGATAAGTTTCTTGCGCCCATTCTCCTTATCAGCTAAAAAAACGTCCTAAATGGGTGGTAGGAAAAAAAATTTGAATTTGTCAATATAATGAGATTCTATTAGATAGCTGACTATAGACAATAATTATTTTATTAACTTTGATACAAAACTATAGCTTTCAATAATCTATAAACATCTACAAGATTTGAATTTGTTTTTAGAACACGATCTAGATTTTCTCATGCTACCCCCCGACTTACGGTGAATATACGAATTACTTACGATGAGGGTTGAACTGTTACGGAACTTTTCAACCCCAACACGTTCTCGCCCGTCACTGTATTGTAGTCGTCGTAGGAGAAAGGCTGATGGCTGGCGAAGTATCTGTAGGAAAAACATGTTCATTTAGTATTTTATTTATATTATTATATTGTAGTGTATTGTAATAAAGATTATTATTATTTATCATTTTAAACTTTATCTACCGAGTGAATGGGGCGGGCATTATGCCAATCAACAAATAGGAGGAGTTTATTGAGGTTATTGTGAGAAAACTTATTTATATGAAGACAGGAATTTTATCACAATTCTACAAGTGGTATGTTTATTTCTGTAGGCATAATGACTTCAAGTTTGGTTGCAAAGTGCGAGGTATTCTAGTGGTTAAAAGAATGATTGGTATGGTTTTGACTAAGTGTAGGTTCCATTGTTTTTTAATTTCTATTGAGAAGTCTGTGTATTTGGCTATTTGGTAATGTATGCAGATGCGAGGTTATGTGTATTAGAGATAGCGATATCTATGATGAATACAATGCCACTCGCATCGTTTTATTATTAATGTCGCTTAAATCACGCGTATTTATAAGACACGGTCCTTTATAAGGCGTGCGCGGGGATACAGATCCAGCGCGTCGAGGCTATATAAGCGATTTTTTATCAAAGTGTGCAAGAAGTGCACCAACTGGGTCTAATCTCCAATCGTACAATAAGAAAAGCAGCTAAAGACTATTCCCAGTTAGATGCACAGAAACTATTGTCATTAGTGGTCAAAACGTATGTGGACCATTGCATTTCGATTGTCTATAAAGAAAAGATTATTATTATTATTACTGTCGCTTATATCACGAGTCTTTAAAAGACGCGGTCCTTCATAAGGCGCGGGGATACGGATCCAACGCGTAGAGGCCATTTAAGCGAAATTTAATGAAATTGTACCAACTGGGTCTAATCTCTATCTGCACAATGAGAAACGCAGCTAAAGACCCAGTTAGTTTATACATCAGAACAAGACATAGGCTACGATTTATAAAGTGTGAATTGTCCTGCACAGACGAAGTCGCAGGCACCAGAAAGTTTATAACATCTGTAAAGATATATTTGTGTGTGTGTTATTGAAGTCGACAAACGTACCCACCTACATATGTATATATATACAATATATAATAAAAAATCACCATAATTTCCAAAATACCTTTGCAACATGTCGTTGTAGTTGAGCTGGTTGTAGCTCAGTGGAGTTTCGGTCGAGGACTTGCTGTCGTTGTACTCATGGTGTGGCGAAATACCACCTAGCATTGAATCTCTTTCCTGCACAAAAAATTTTCGTTTCGGTCTTGCTTTCGACTGTATAAGGGGGGAAAGAAACACTATTGCATTAAAATTGTACATTAAGTCAACATCATCCCAACATGGCCACCCGCATCCGCATAGAGCTGTACAGCCCGAGTACCGTAGCCGTTAAACGAGGACAGTAAATCATACGCCCTTTACCACAGGTAACTCCTCAGATCCTAGGATTGCAGATACGAAACATGTGTATATTCGGCGGGTCTAATAATAACGTATTGTTAATGCCTCCGTATAATTGTATACAAGACATCTAATGGAGCGTAGCGTGTTCACGTCTTGTATTTTTAAAAGTGCTCTGCTCCGCGTAAGTAGAACAGAGACGGACTGTATTGCACTTAAAAGTGCTCTGCTCTGCGTATGAAGAACAGAGACGAAGTGTATTGCATTTAAAAAGTACTCTGTTCTGTATAAGAAGGACAGTAACGCAGCATAATGCATTTAGAAGTGCTCTGCTCTGTGTAATATGAACAGAGATGGAGTTTATTACATTTAGAAGTGCTCTGATCTGCGTAAGAAAAACAGAAATGGAGAATAATTCATTTAGAAGTACTCTGTTCTGTGCAAGATGAACAGAAATGAAGCATAATGCATTCAGAAGTGCTCTGCTCTGTGTAATATGGACAGAAACGGTACGTATTACATTCAGAAGTACTCTGCTCTGCGTAAGATGGACAGAGGTGGAGCATTATACATTTAGAAGTGCTCTGCTCTGTGTACGATGGAGAGAGATAGAACATATGGCCAACTTGACAACCATGATAGTGTTGTATCGTTCGGCTTCAGTTTCAAATGAATTTCGTAGATGAAGTTTTTGTTTTGTGACGCCTGCAAATGTGTCAATATATGATGATTATTTATATATGAGTATCTTCTATTTTCTTTTTAAGTAACAAGAGAATATATATAAAATTTTTGACGAGAATTTAAAGATTATTTTTCTTTTTAATATTAATGTGAAAAAAATATACAAGAATGAAAGGAGTAAGCATGGAAATGACGGCTGATAGAGAGGAATGGAAGAAAAAGATTTACTGCGCCGAACCCAGATAATGGGAAATGGGCAAGAGGATGATGATGAATCGTACAACCTCTTTTTATTTTACTGCATATTTAACGTACTTAATTTATTATTATGGAAAAAAGAGATCAGTCGAGAATGAATGGGAAACGTCGAAGCATATTTTCTGTAGAAACGTAATATGCAATTTATTATGTTTTGTCTTAAAATTATTTGAGGGGCTGCTAATTTTATCTTTATGTCGGAATTGCTGTTGTACCTGTCGCACCACGACAGCTAGAGTTTACATAATTACCTATTTGCGAAGATACGCGCGACCTTGGATATTGCCTCTTGAAAATTCCTTTTTAAATCTTTGAAAGTTTTATGGTTTTAAATTCAAGTTAATTTTATTATATTGTGCCACTTAAGCTAAAGAAAAAAAAGCGACTTACGTAATAACTTTGATCCGGCTCTTGGACATCGACGCGGATCTCGGCATCTTTAGGCGTGTCTTCCATAAGACTCTCCATAAACGTCGCTAAGTCCTGGCACCTTTTGCTCATGACTTGTTTCGCTACTTCAGCTGGCTTGGTCAATACCTGGTGAGTTACATATACTTTTTATAACTGGGTTTCTGATTTTAGATGTCGTGTTCATATATTTTATATGTGTATGTAAACATACATACGACTGTAATCGTATTAGGTATGATTGTATCTTAATTTTGTATTATTATATTATATTATTATAATTATTAAAATTGAAAAGAGGAGATAAAAAATAGACCTTCAGAGTTTCCTGCCTGTTCTTCTCGAGATGGCTCTCCCAATTTCCGAACAGGTGTAGAGTCAATATTTTTTTTTCCTTGTTCGTACGTACGGACAAGGTTTTTGTTTTAGTTAAAGCTTTTTTTTTGTTTTGTGTGTTTTGACGTCAATAAGTGCCTGTAAAGGTCTATGTTGAATAAAGATTATTTTGATTTGATTTTGATTATTCCAATAAATTAGTGACCGATCGAAATATTCGATTTCAGTTGCGGCCGAAAAATGTTTTATTTTTCAATCTTTATAAAAACATATTAAGACCTGTTTACGACAACTTATTACTTAGAACTGTTTTTGAAACACCTATTGTTTTTAAGACTTGTTTTTAGGAACATACAGTTGTTATTAAACACCTATTATATAAGATCTGTCTTTATTTAACAAAATAGTTTTTTTTTGTGTTTTTTCTTTTGTTTTTGTATTTTTAAGTGCGGGTGAGCTGCGCACGGTACTGGACAGTACATGGAGATTGCAACATTACATTATTTTCTAAAAATAAATGTAGCCTAAGTTACTCCTTATTACATCAGCTACCTGCCTATAAAATTCCCGTCGAAATCGTAAAAATTGATCTTGAAGTTTTTACTTATGAAATCGCAGTTTATTGATTCATTTAAGTATATTTGCAAACGTTAATGAATAACTAACATCAGGCTAAACAATATAAGAAGCTGGACACAACAACATTATTTTTCTTACTATGAGAAACAAACAAATACAATTACTTTTTTATAGCAGAAATGTTACTGATTTCAAATCGTTCCAAATTATAATTTTACTACCTACTTAATTTTAGACGACTACAGATTTAATTTGAGCACCGACAAAGTTAACTTTTCATATAAATCATAGCTCCTCAATAACAGAAAACATAATCGCAGTAACTCTGAGAAGGTATCATTGTGTCAATGTTACCCACAACATTGCGTGAAAGCCTTCGTGCAATAACCTTTTTTTATTATTATTTTTGGGTGAAAATGCGACCCTATGCACCTACCGCGCTGGCAAGGCGCGGCTTACCCACTAAAACCGCGAGTCGACCGCCATGTTGCAATAACACCCCATTTTTGCGTCAGGGATTAAAAATGGACATAATCGTTTACACATTTACCTCGTTCATAATCTTCAATATCTCCTCGCGCAATGACTGGTGCTGTTTCTTGTCGTCGTCCGCGATTTTTAGCGGTTTCTCCAGTTCGAGTGTTTGGAACACGTCCGGGTTGTTGGGCCCCTGGAGACAAGATCGTACAATTTTCAATTTTTCTCGTACTTCAGTTTAAATTAAATTATCAAACACGACTGGATTATCTTTTTTTTTTTTCATTCCTTGTACGTGAATCCGTATACACGTTAATAAGTGACTGTAAGGCCTATCTATACTAATATTATAAAGAAGTAAAGTTTGTGTGTTTGTATATTTGTTAAATTGTAAGAAGTAATCTCGGGATCTACTGAACCGATTTTAAAAATTCTTTCACCAATAGAAAGCCACATTATTGCTGAGTGACATAGGTTATATAAGAAATCGAAAAATAAAAATGCTTTTACGTGGTAGTCCGTTTCGCAAAGTGAATCGGAAAAAAAACGGTCGAATGAAACGTTTCTTACGAACGCTGCTTTAACTAGGAAAGATATATTTTTCAGTTCTAGAGAAAAGATGTGGAGCTTGAAAATGCCTACAAAAAAGTCAACGACAGCATACGTCTAACTTTTATATTTAAGTTACAAAGATTAGTTTTTTTAATATTACAGTTGGAAATTAAAATATAACACTCTGTACTAAAAAGTGAATATTCATATTATGCCCAACGAAGTGGGCACGGGTCAGCTAGTGTTGAATAAAAATGATTTTGATTTTGACTCGACAAATATTTTTTTTATAATAGGCTTGCGTTTGTCCACAATCTCACCTGATGGTAAGTGACGATGAGAACTAGGATGAAACACGCTTACCTAGCAAATGCCTATTCACTCGTGACTTGAAGACTATTTTCCTATAACTGTTATTGTATACTGTTGTCTGTTATCCTGTTATGTTGCTGTTTTGACAAATGTTGTTGAGTATGATTGTTATTGTTATTATAGCTAGCTTAGTTATTCTTAACAATGACGGCTTAGGACTGTCAAAATATTTGGCAGTAATTTAAATGACTCAAAACTAATTATCTAATCAATATAATTTTCTGGCGTATTTAAAAGTTCATTGATCTGTACACAATTTGTTATTTACATTCAATACTTACATTATTTACATTCAATGTTTACATTCTTTACTTATTGCAACGAATAATTTAATTTGCATACGCGCGATCGCATAACTGCATTGCAAATAATGCGTAACTAAAAAAATGACAACAGCTTAGGCACCAGCAAGCCAGCAACAGTTTACCTAATTGTTATTTCAAATCACACTGGAAATCAAAATGAGTCTAATTGTCATACAAGCGAAGGTACAAAATTGTGAATTTGGGATTAGTAAAATTACTATAAGAAATAAAAGTTGTGAGAAAGGTTAATATTATAAGAATAAGCGGTCAGGCAACAGAGCGAGCGCCTACGCCAACACAACGGTTAGCTTTCTCTCGCTCGCACTTGTAGCTTGTAGCGCAGTCGCTCTCGCTCGCTCCGTGCCGCACACACGCAAGTGGCAACAACAACAATGCGACGAGGCGATCATTTGTCAACCAACAGCAACAGCAGGATAACAGTACAAGCCGTTGTTAAATAACGTGTTATTCGTTACGGGAAAATAATTCATATTATCTGTTATTGAAATAACGTCCAATACTAGTTATTTGTTCCGGGAGCATAGACGTCGGCAAAGAGTTCCACATCTTAGCCGCGTGTGCGACGCTAGTCCACCACGTAAGGATGGTAGTTAAGCCTACGTCTGGTTGACTGGTGGTGGAAAGGAGCGAGTGGAATTAATTCATGTAATTTCAACGCACACTCTCCAACCTATAGAAAACCGAAAGGCAAACAACTCTTCGACGGTGTTCTAGATATAGATAGATATAGTACCATTAAAATACGATTTTTTATTTATGATACTGATATAACAGGCAGTGTAATATTTTATAAAATTGGCAATATTGTAGCTTACAACGCTATCCACATGTTACTCTTTTTTTTAAATAATAAATAATAACATACTCTACACACAGTCGCGAGCTGTTGTATAATACTAACAGTATAAAAATTAATTTCAAATAATAATGCCAATAAAAAATTCTAATTGAAAATGCGTTTTGTTTCCTGACCTTGACAATGTGATGTTTCCCAATGACGAACTCCAATTTCCTCGACCACGGATTGATAAAAGACGACCATTCAGTCTCCAGTATGAGATAGTCCCCATTTTGAGCGAGCATTCTGTAATTATAACAAAATCAAGGAGTATATTCACTTCCAAACACGTAGTTCTGCTCGAAAACAACAAAACCTAACATTTTTTTTTATAGGTTAGGGCAGCAAACAGATCACCTGATGGTAAGCGATAACCGTTGCCCATGGACACCCGCAACACAAGAGGAGTCACAGATACATTGCCGGCCTTTTAAAAGGGAATAAGGGGGGGTGGGGGGGTTGGCCCTCCAGTACCCTCACTCACGCTATGCTATTTATGCTGTAGTACAGAGTGCGGTTATTCAGTATGAAAAGTTACAAGTTACAAAATCAAACATGTTCTAATAATTATTAACTTAAATCGAACCTGTATGGTCTGGACCTTGGCAGTCCCCCTTCCTTCACTATCGTCTCGTAAACTGTCTTCAAATAACACAGATCCTCGGGATGATAAAGCAGCAACGCGTCAGTACCAATCACGTCTTGAGGCAAATATCCCAAATATGGCACTGACTCCGGGTCAATATACTCCAAGTTGCCGTTGGCCGCGTGTCTCATCACAAATGGTGTTGATTTCGCTAGTATCTCGTTGGAGACTGCATTGAACAACAAAGTTTCATAGTTAGAAATGATTAAATTCAATAGATTAAATATAATAATAGGGAGAGAGAAAAGGATGTCATAATAGTTATTTATGCAACTGTTGTATAATCAGGGGTATTACCAATTATAACAGTTGCATACAAGACTTTATCTACAATCATGATGTGAATCCTCTATAAAAGATTCTCATACATATATGTCACGCCTTGTTCCCAATGGGGAAGGCAGAGACCACCTCTGTCCACTTGCTACGATCCTGGCACACTTCTCTTGCTTCCTCCACTTTCATGAGCATCTTCATGCATGCTCGTCGGTTGCGAGTACTCTTGACCCGGCCTTTCTTTAGGACATCTTCGATTTGATCGAGATATGTCCGCCTAGGTCGACCTGCACCGATTCGTCCTATCTTCCTTCATTCATTCTTTCAACATGGCCGAACCATCTAAGCATCCCTTTCTCTATCTTTGTCACTACATCTTCAACTACGCCGCATCGCTCCCTTATCACACTGTTCCTGACTTTGTCCTTCAGATTCACTCCAATTATACTTGTCAATCTTCTCATCTCCACAGCATTAATCCTACTTTCATGTTTCTTCTGCCACAGCCAACATTCACTACCATACATCAATGTGGGGATCAACACACCTCCATTCAGCCAGTCGTGCGACCACTCTTTGTGATACGTTCTGGCTATTCATGAAGTTATGAAGTGCCCCATTTACTTGATTCCCTCAAAACTCTTCTTTCAATATCACCATCACACTTGCCATACCAGTAGATAATAATCGATTGATTTCTATAATTTGTCCCAACCCTACAAACATGGCAGATTATGACAATTTGTTTTTTTTTTGGTAAGAAAATCGTTGAGACACAATGTTTCTACAAAAAGTACTGGAATGGGCAATCTCCTTTGTACAAGGCACGGCCACTTTGGCATTAGGGATTGCAATCCGGAAAAACGGATCCGGTAATCCGGCGGATCCGGCATCATTTATGGTTACCGGATCCGGTACCAATATACTGGATCCGAAAGCCGGTTCCGGTGCTAGCAGTTAGTAATCATGATGGTATCTGTCATAAACATAAATACCTATAAGACTCGTTTGTGAATTACGTAAGGTTAATTGTATCTATTAGATAATATAGTTACTTGATAATTAATATTGTTACTTATAAATTGATCTATCTGTGAAAGTAAAATCTAGAAAGACTGAGCTACTCGTGACGTCGTAAAATTATTACTAGTTACCTACACTACTCAATTTTAATTGTTTTCTTGTTGTATATTTGTCTTAACATTGGTTAGGAAATAAAGTCTATTTTATATATTTGTGATTTATTTTTTATAAACTACCTACATATAAATGCAGTGACACTTGATTAACTCACTGATTTTGTACTAAAAAGCGAAAACCATCTTGATATAGTCAATTCGGTCGGATCCGACCGGAGCCGGCCGGTTTGATTGATGGTAATCCGACCGGAACCGGCCGGATTGATGGGAATCCGACCGGCGCCGGCCGGATTGATGGGAATCCGGTCGTATCCGGCCGGACTGAAAATGACGCCGGATTGCAAAACGACAGACTCAATCAACAATAGATAAATTCCACTTACTTATGAACGCGGAGAAGAATTGCGTCGCTTGTATGACTAGATAGATAACTTCGCCATCTTCGCACGAGACATTCTTGAACGTGAGTTTTAGTAGGAACGGCATAAATGTGACGACTCGTTCTTTCACGCCGAATCCTGAAGTAAGCCCTCTGTACCGACGAATACGGCAAACCATCGTAGACACTGCATTCCCTGGCGTTTGAACTAAATATATGAGAAATATCCACTTATGACATCAAAATGATCTTTCAACGCGTCGAAATGTTTAATTGACCGCAAAAGTTGAAAGGAGAATGCCCAAATTTGACCCATTGGTCCCAAAGCTATAACAAAATGTAAATAAATATAAAAATATTATTACGAATTCAAGTGGCGTTTATTACGCAAATAAGTTTCGCTAAATTCGTGCGAGACAAAAACACAATAAAACAAAGTGTTTCTTAGAATTGGAAATGGCAATACGAGTATGACATAAATACGAAACCGAGTAATATGGCCAAAAGTCAAAACGACGCATTAAATTAATTGAAGTTCTATTATTAAACTGCACATAATGTGCTGTAACTGCACTGAAAATCAATGAAAAGGCTAAAAATACTGTGATTCAAACGAAATAAACAAGCGTTCTTATTTCATTAAGTATATATTTAATAAACTTATTTTTACATTGCATATGTGCAATGTAAAAATGAGTTCTCTTTTCACACTATGGTGTTAGCTGCTAAAAATACACGAAAATGCTAGGAATATACTGTGATTCCAACTAATTACATTACACATACCTTCCTTTTTATCAAAAAATATTTTATTTCAAAGAAAATGCATATCGTCGTCTAAAAACTTTGCCAATAAATATTAGTAGGCGCTCATTTTATTTGTCTAATATCTTTTTTTCGCACGAAGTTTCGAATTATATCTGCTTCATTTAAAAAGCTATGCTAATTACGCACACATTAAAAAAATCTCATTAGTGGGCATGCATAATTGTGACTGGGGCACAGCTCTTTATAATTTGGGCATTGTCCTTTATGAAGAATTACAAAATGACATTAAGAGGCCTATTACAATTCTTCATTCTGCGTGATTAGGTATTTCAAAGCGTTGAAGGTCACACGTCCAAAATACTGTGTTGGCGCTACGACTAAGCGATTTTGATACTTTTCCCAAAAATTTTATGGAATAATTTGTTATTGCTATATATATCGTAAATGAATAAACACATTATATCACGATGATATTATAAATAGGACAGATGATATTGTTAAAAATACTGGTTATAAAAATCTTTCTCTACAATTATGAGTTTTATTAAAAAGTTAAGCAAAATTTACAAAAAGCGAGGCCGCTACGAACTATGTCAATAGCTGTTCTGCATTATTCATTAAGTCAAAATTGTTAATGTATCTTTGTTTCTGAGATCGAGAACGCCAAATTTGACCATTTTACGCAAAAATCGCGTTCGAGATGTAATATGCCTCTTAACTTTATTTTAGAGTTTCAAGAAGTAATAGTACTAGCGGTCTACAGTTCACTACAAGACAATATTATGTATTAAAACATCAAAACTGAATATTTTCATTATATTTCACTTGTATTTATTACAAACTCCAAATATAACTTAGGTAAACGTTAAAATTTTGCATTATGCACAAAACAATTCTATTTCAAAAAATTACAGTTGAGAATTTATTGTGTTAGCTTAAAAGAATATACTGCAAAATTGGAAATACTTGGTAATTTAATTGTTACATAGAAAAAAAGAAAACAAAATATTATATCATGAAAATTTTGTAAACAATGAATGCTAATCGTTTTATTAAAACATAGTATGTATTTAAGCCAAAGAGAGTTTCATAAAAATAAATTATAACAAACGCTACTGTGAAATTAATCTCGAACTATTGAAAAGCATTCACCGTAACATCCATATGCCAATTATCAATTGAACATCGAAGTTAATGCTAACAGATATTACTAATTACAGCGAACAAGAGACTGGTTATTGACAAACTGTAGTTTATGATCTGTCATCTAGATACAGAAGAAAGAAAACCGATCTGATACAATCTATAGTCCATTTCAACTAGGATGATCTCTGTGACAGTTCATCGTGCTCCGAATTACGCATTTTTCGTTTGACAAACAAAAATAATTTTATTCTTTAATATTTTTTATTCATAGTAGCTTCATTGCAAAAAATAATAAAATAAAATATATTTTACTTATAAAACGAAGACAGTATCGCTTTTAATTTAATTTTAGCAGTTTAATTTAATGAAATAAAGAATAAAAATAAATCTTTTTTAAATAACTATGCAATTCGCAAACATGAAACGGAACGTCAAAAAAACATAGAGGTGGGACATCGAATAATCGGCGGCCATCTTGTGATTACCTGACAATCGAGTCAGTACGAGTGTGTCAACCTAGTATGCGAGTTGTGTTTTCATCGATTTTTGCGTGGTGTTCTGTTATTGTTGACTGTTGTTGCTGTTTTTGTTTAAGTTTTTGTTGTTATTTTGAAATTTTTTTGGCAAAATGCCGAAAAAATCACAGGTAAACACTTGACTATATTTCTACTATACCTACATAATATTATATACATAAGATAAATGCATTGATCAACAAAAACTTTCAATATAATACAGAAACACTAATCATACTCAAAGTTTTGGTAGTAAGATAATATCGATTTCATTTCCATATAAAGTATAATCGATTACCAGAAACAATTGATTTTATTTTCACTGTAGGACCTCTCTACAAGTGTCGAAATCGAACTGTCACAGAGATCATCTAATTTGAAATGGACTATAACAAAATAATAAGAAATCACAAACAAGCTAAATTAAAACACCTTTGGTTAAGAATTAGGAAACGTAATTTATCATAGTGCAAGAGACTCACAGCCGTTGAAAAATTCGCATTGTAATCACAGAATGTACAGTACAATTATGGGCAGAAAACGATGTAGGCGTGGATAATCTTTGATTAATTTGAAGACTTATCATTTAACTAATTAACTGTTACTCAAACACATATCAAACATATCTAGAAAGTAATGTCAATTTGTCGTTTCAACATTTTCTACTTTACCATCTATACACAACTAGTTTTCTTGTCTTTAAATGATACTTTTAGTCATAAATAAATTTAGTTATGTGCGTTGAGATGCGTGTAAAAGTTTCATAAAGTTTTCACGAACCTTGAAAACACTGATATTTTATTATGTTTAAGAAAGCGAGAAATCAGTTTTAAAATGTATAAAAACGAAACGCAACTCTATCTGCAGCCATAAAAAATAGTCAGCATAATGAGAACGCATGAGATAAAATGAAAATTATATCTAGATTTCATGTTAACATTGACAGTTAAAATTGAAAGAATTAGATTTATAGAGACACACAAACACACACAGATATATTGAAACAGTACACACGAAAAAAGCACAATTCATTACAACAATAAAACGTTTGAAGGAGAATAAAAATATTTAGGAAATAGACACTGGAAATGTGTACACTTTTTTTGGTGAACCTAATTTGCCCATCTAGTGTTGTATGATTCACTTTATTATTATTTACGGTAAATTATCACTGTAAATAGGGTACTTCCCTCTATATTAGAAAAGATCCAAAAGCATATAACTATGATAGCTTATGCATTAAATAGTCGGAACCATCATGTTTAAGTACATAAAATAACAAAAATAATATAAAAATTAGTTTCAAAGTATTCACTTTTTTAATCTATACGTAAAACAAGAGCAAAACATAGGCCGCCATGTCGTGACGTCATAAGGTACTGTAAACTTATGCGTGTCAATGTCATTATGAATCATAGTACGTATAAAGCCGCAAAACAATAAAAAAAGAAGTTTGTAGGTTGCTTTTTTATGTAAGAGATCGTTATAAATACGGAAGTTAAATTGAAATCGTACGTGAATCACACTATGGAAAGCAGTTTTGTAAAAGGGGATAGTACGAATTTACCAAAAATAAATGCAAATGCGGAAAATTCTATGCTGCAAATCCCGACTTCTGTTCTGCCGAGTTACGGAGTATTAAAACATCGATGTCAGTATTACTCTTTTATTATTATTCCTTTATTAGTTGTTTATATATAAAAGATAATAACTCATTTTTAAATTATGAATATAATAATACATAACATCAAACATAGAGCTTTGTTTATTATTTACATGCCGTATTGACGTCATCGCTACAGAGTAACAACTCGTGCGGCGCCTTCGTCTAATTACGCGCGAAATTTGAAAATATTAAATCTTAATGCAATTTTTATAGTACTTAATGAGTATATAAAATTTTTATGTTTTTAGTATATGGTTTATTGACACGCAAGGATCAAATTAAGATTCTTTTCAAAAAAGAGATTGATTCCCTATTATTTCTGTTTACATTCCGAATCCACGCACAAACGTAAGTCGAAGCGGTCAGAAATAATATCGAAGCAGAAATATAACTGAGGCTAATACACAATGACGAAAGCTAGAGACAATCTAATTGGCAATATGGAGTATTGACTTGTGTTTTTACCTGTTTCTTGCGTACCATTTACATTTTTCGGGGCGGCCAAACCGTTCGTGATTTGCGAGGCGAACGTGCTTCGATCCTGTAATGTTAACGTTTTTCTTTATTCGTGACTGACTTCACGTCACTGATCACGTCACAGACAACTTAAACACATCAAACAAATTACCGTAATCAACCACATCGACATCATAAATAATAGGTGTCGATAAATTCGGAGGAAGAAAAAATAGAGGTTACATTTTGTATTAAATTATAGAATAGGCTAGATGACTACAACTGAATATGCCTATTTTTACTATATAATTATCAAAGTTGAGCAATTTTTATCCCATGAATGTATGTCAATATAGAAATTTCACTTTAATTTTGTGTTAATATTGTTTTTAGATTTCAAAAAAAAATCATTTTTTTACAGAAATCTAATGAAACGAATATATTACTAGCTTCCTCACATTAAATATAACATTATTTAATATAGAAAGTATATTTATAAACGTAAAAATAACAAAGTTATTGGCAATTTTATTTATACGCTCATACAAATTAGGCGACTTTAGTAAATAATGACGTCACGATTGCAGTGTTCTTAGTATGGAGCGTTTCTGAGCGACCCGCGACAGCGCGGCAAACATGTCGCTGTATCTTTAAAAGTAATAATCGCACATACGTCGTTACTTCCACAAAATTTCTCATCTAAAATAAAACTGTTTTTATGTATAGAATATAAAAAAAATGTCATCTATCCAATTCTACAACAATAAATTATTTTTGTTTAACAATTTAATTTTGGCAATTTAAATAGGCAAAGGCTAGTCAAATTTACTTTAGAAATTTTACATTTTATAATTAATTTATTCCCATCTCCTGTATTATATTAAAGCACAAATAAATACAGTAAAGGTAATCAATATACAACTTTTTGGACAAGATAAACAATTACCCCTTTGAAGACAACCAATATTTGACCTTTAATTCGTAAAGAATAAAACGTTACTGAGGGGAAGCAATTTTGGATACTGTATGGGTTTTTTCGTATAATTTAACAATTATGATAATTAAATAACCAGATCAAACATTAATCAAATATATTAAAAGAATATACTCACGCGAGGATGGACGAAATCTATGAAGGACCTCCCGATCCACATATCCTTCGGGAACCCAAGTGTGGTAGTCAGGGAAGAAGTTGTGTACATAACAACCCCGTCATGCATGGATATCACGCAGGAAAAACCATCCTGAAAAAATGTTATTATTGTAAATCGTCAAGATATTTAGTACAAATCGTTAAGGTGTTTTATTAAAAAATGGTTCAAATATCAAACGATTTGCTACTTTTTTTAAATGAGTCAAATTCGTATTGCATTTTGCGGAAAGAAATACAAAATGTACAATTATTACAATTAAAAGAATAGGCTTGTATCCACTATGAACAAATCTGATGCATTAGGTTGCATAACTATTAAGATGATCATTTAATTATGAAAAAACAAAGTTTTATAAAATAATAACTTTTGTATATTTATATTTTTATAAAATAAAATTGCACAAAATAAGCCATAAGTCACGTGACAGCAAACACCAATTAAAAAGTGTTACGTCACGCCGTGCGAAACGTCAAAGTCAAAATGTCATTCCCAAGTGTCTTGTGGAAGTGCGAAAAAGAATGGGCGTCATTCCTTCTCGCGAGTGTCAGCCACTTTTTACGTATCTGCTGATTGTTTGGCACGTATATAAATAATTTTTTTGGTGTTTTTATACTTGTGCTTGTACACTGGGGCACTATGCAGTACTTGTAATACGATGAATCCATTTTTTATTAAAATAACTTCACAATACCGAATATTCCGATACTAAAACAGCTGTGTTTTGCACGGCGTGACGTCATTCAAGACGCCATGACAGTCATGAGCGTTTTTGATGACTAATGTCAAATATTTAATTAAATGCAAAATTATTCTTATAAATAAGCATTTTTTTTCAAAAATAATAATTATTTTGTATAGAATAGGCATCAAGGTATATTAGTATCTAACTACTGAAATTTAGGCAACAAGCCTATTGTTACATCCCTCACACACGCCTCAAGAATTGTAAGACAGACGTTTATCATTTCAGTTAATATATTTACCAATATTTGCTTTTACGATAATATTATTTTGAAACTATTCGTAATGTCCTCAAAATACAATGAAATTAATAAAATAACGCATAACTTAGCACGAAATATAGCTGCAAATTTGCGCAGCCATTTTGGTTTCGTTTAAAGGAGATGTCCTCTTATTACAAGGAGGTTGTTTTTTTGTGATCAGCGTTAACTAACAAACACCAAACTATATTAAAATTGAAAGCCGAAAAAATATGAAGTATGAAACAAATAAAAGAAATATTTTTACCACCCCCAATTATTTTTAAATAAATAAAACATGTTTTTAAGAAATATTTCATTATGGCAACACCTTAATGATGTTTTTATTAATCTGTGACTACCGGTATCTTACTCTATGTTTGATATTTTCCGTTGAGTTATGACATTGACAGCAGGTGCCTGACTTGTCAGTTGATTTTTTATTAATATTTTTTTCTGGCTCTAGTTAACATACATTAAGTAACATAGCAGTCCCTATATTTTGTTAGTTAAAAACTTCTCAAAATTAGAAATATTCGGTTCATTAAAGCAATTATGTATGTATTTAGATTTTTAAAAGGCTTATTAATATTTTTTTTAAGCAATGTGTAATTATTGCATTAAAGATATTTCATTTTTTATTATACTAGAATACGAATTATTAAAAATCTTGAAAATAACATGACTTACGGCGATTACTTTCTTTTAGAGCCTTCTATCCAAATATATCAAATTTACCCGAGTTAGTTACTATAAAGCAATATGGGACATCTCCTTTGCGATATGTCAAATAGACATACTTCAAATCAAGAACATAATTCAAAGCTAATATAATGCCACACGAGAAGTGTCAAACGAAAGTATTACACAAACACTACGAACAAATTGAATAGCAAATATTGTCGAATAATATCAAACTTTCGAATTTCGCGCGATCTCTATAGCGATTTTACATGCGACGTTTTAAACTGACAACCAAAACAAACTTTTGTATTGACAGCCGGCTAATATACAACAGTCAGTTTCGTCCATCTAAAACAGTGATTCCCAAAGTGGTCTATATTGACCCCTAGGGGTCTGACAACCTGCAAGAGGTCAAAGTCAACGAAAAAATAATGAATTTTGGGTCCATGAAATGAAAATGAGGGTCCACGATAATGGATCTCAACATACACTGATAGTACCTACTCGTATTTACTTACATTATACTATCTTCTTATTTTATATAACTTTAAAATTAAGAAATTATTTATAAAAGTAGCTATGAAGTAATAAATATATTATAAATGCTAATAACATTGTGTATGTTATAGGATGCAGGCATTCAATTATTATATTAAAATTGAAAAGAGATAAAAAATAGACCTTCAGAGTTTCCTGCCTGTTCTTCTCGAGAAGGCTCTCCCAATTTCCGAACAGGTGTCGAGTCAATATATTTTTTTTTATTCGTATGTACGGACAAGGTTTTTATTTTTTTTTAAAGCATTTTTTTGTTTTGTTTTGTTTGTTGACGTCAGTAAGTGCCTGTAAAGGTCTATGTTGAATAAAGATTATTTTGATTTTGATTTGATTTGATTTCAATATTAGGTAAGTAGGAGGTTTTCCCCTTCCGTGGCCGGGGACGCCCCCCGGCCGTCGGTGAAGGAGATCGGGGGAAGCATTGTAGCCTCCTAGGAGTTCCCGGAAGTCACTTGGCGTTCCCGGTTCCTTACATCCCTGAGGAAGGCCATACCTGAGATTTTTAGTGGGTAGGCCTCCCCCTTCTGGGGAGGAGAGCCCCACATAACCGCCGGCTCGCCACAGCCGGAGTATGCAATTTAATGCATTTTCCTCAGGGGAACAAAGTAAAATGTAAGTAAGGGGTCCACCCAAAACGGAAAAACAAGACCCCTTTGTCTTCTACGACACAAAAAAAGTTTCTGAACCTCTGATCTAAAATGAACCGCTGACAACAAATTGAATCGGAAAATAGCAGATATTAATGTCGAGTAATTACGGAAATCAAAAATTGCAGTGATTCAAATTTTGAAATTCGATGTATCAAATTGACAACCACAAACAAAGGTCTAGTGGCGATCGGTTAATATTTAACTGTCAATTTTGTCCGTCTAAGGTGAGCACGCGGCTACGAAAACAGCTTCTATTGTGTAGGCAACAGAGTCGTAGTTTAGTCTTACTGGCGGCCGTCGCGCAGTCTTATTCGCGGTATAGAATCTTCGACTCACCGAGCAGTAGGTAGAATTGGGCCGGCTCGTCACATAAGTAATAGCGTTGTTCACTAATTGTGTGAAAGATGATGCACCCTGAAAACGAGGTTTCCATTTATTTATCATACAAAATATAGTCTTATCACTAGAGATCGGATAATCGGATGCATATTTACCTAAAGTTAATTTTTGGCTCACAAATTATGGAAGCGGCTTTTTAAAATACATTTTGTTAAATAAAAATCCCGGGAAAATACGGGACTGCTAATTTAACGTAGTGATATTGTTTGAAAATTACTAAATTAGCACGTGGTATTCATTTTCAAAAGACCGAGACTCCGAGTTCACTTATACAACTATGCATACGTATTTCGATTATTGAATGTACGATTTATTACATGAAGAGTGTTATACGAAAGTAGTGAGCTAGATTGACTAAAACAATAATCAATTAAATAATTGAATAAAAAAACAGAAATGGTGAAAAATGTTATTTAACAAAACAATAAAAAGCCGTTTCCATACTTTGTCATAACTAACTTTAGGTAAATATGCATCCGATCTCTACTTATCACACGACATGGTTCAATCCTAGACTAACGACGATCTCGAATTTTTTTTTCTTAGAAAAATTGGATTTTATTAGACTAATTCTACGGTTTAAGCAAAAGTCGAAGTTAAACTCAGGTCTATAAATATAAACAAGGCACAGCCGTAATTTAAGCTCTGGTTTAAGTTGGATTTATTTGCCGAATGTCATATGTGACAGCTAACCTTAAATTGTATAGTGTCCCTTCAATATTAATGTAGATATTGTGACTTTGCTTTTAAAATGTATTTGGATATGCTTGACGAAATTGACTGTGACCTGTTTCATATTATTTACATTTATTATGTCACCATAAGTATATTTTATGTGTGTGTAAGTATATTTTATGTGTGTTGCTAAAATGCCATGAAACAAGGCTATTAAAAAGAACGAACGAGGGAATGATTTACATAGATCTTGGGATGAAATTAGGTTTGGCGACACTAGAGAAAAAACGCATAGTGCAATAAAGTCGAAACTATCTGTAGACCCGAGTTTAGATCCCGATTTTCATAGTTCTGATCTAAGCCACGTTCTGATCTAAGCCACGAGTCTGTGCGCTGATGGGTTTACACGCAGCGCCGTTCTATTTTATAACGTCGATAGAGTCGACTAAAGGCGCATGTCTATGAAGTGCCTTGACAGTGGCGACAGGTCACCATTTTATTTATCAAAATAATAAGGGATTATAAAAAATGATAATACTGCAACCCACAGCATTGATCATGGGATAACATAATGATATATATCTTGACGACATTCATCACATGAAACTAATAAATAGTGAACGTGTTAGGAAGTTGCGAATTTGTACACGACCGAAAATCTGTCAAATTAAAAAGGAAATGGATTACCTCGTATATGACATGACTATTTAGTGTTACAATTAGAGAACGTACTAGTATGAGTTACGAATTTGGATGACTGAAATCAGTCAAATTAAAAAGGAAATTGGTTACCTGAATATTGTCATGACTAACTAGTGTTATAGCTAGGAAATTTGTTTGTAAGAGTTACGAATTTGGTTGACCGAAAATCAGTCAATCTAATAAGGAAATTGATTACCTTGATTTTTACATCGGACTCGGAAGAAGCAATGTCCATGGGCTCCGAATCTTTATCGGGAAGCCTGTCAGGTGATGGTGTCTGGTCAACTGTATAATAAAAACACAGACGGAAGATAATCATGTACCTGATTCTTGCTAACATGGCGGAAAATATATCTGAAAAAGATACATCAAGAACTACTTTATTTACGTCAACTGTCACGACATAGTGAAAAAAAAAGAACATAAATATGGAAACATAATATACATACCATGCAACAGAACCCGAAAAATACATTACCTCGACACATAACATTTGCCTTGTGGATATTTAACGCGATCCGTGGGACCTATAGAATATAATATTAAAGGGAGTACATTCTTATAACTGAATCTTTAGTAATGGAGATCGGTCGTCAAGCCATCTGTAACGATATTTTGAAAAAAATAATAGTGCAAATACCAACAGACGTACAAAACTAACTAATGTGAGCGGGGAAAAAAGAAAAGCGATAGAGCGTCAACGTCGCGGTTTGTCAGAGATCCGAATCGAACATTATGTTAGCGCTTTCTCTTAACTACAAATTAATTAAACATTTTTAAATAAAAGGCAAAAGTAAAATGTTTTAACAGTATTAAGCAGCGTGATAAAATTCGGAACGAAGCGAACGAAAGAAAAACGTAACGTATGTATGTGACAGACAAAAATTCTCATTAAAATTACTGCATTAAACGTAGTGATCCAATACTGGATTGTGTGACAAACAAAAAGTAATATCGAAAAAGAAGGACAACACGGACCGTTTATAATTTCAAAATGAAAATTTACTTTATATACAATAACACAAAAAAAACAGGTTTTTAAGAATGCATTCCCTTCGAATTATTTCATTAGTAAATTCTAAGTATTGTGCTTTAAGTTTTACTTTTCAATTGTATGAAAATATTTATTACTAAACAATAAGACAAAGACGAATATTGAACATTATAGCAAGTCTTTGTTTAGACGAATATGAGAACGGGAAATCGCCAGAAGCATCGCAGGGTGAACCACAAATGGAAATAGATAATATTCCACGAACTAACTGTTTTGCAACATTTGGACCGCATAGTTTAACTTGAGACATTTATTCAGAAGACATACATGGATCTCTGGAGACATCTCTAGTCCAGTCGCTCGTGAGACACCGAGCGGGCAACAGATCCTGAAGATGTCTCGCTGAGAGACGAAACACGTGTCGACCTTGTCTGCTTGTTGGACAAGTCATCATCAACTGCGCGGAATCAGCAAACGTAATCAATATCCTCTGCTTTTTTTTTTCATGATGCAGATAGAGATTAGACCCAGTTGGTACACTCCACGCACACTTTCATAAAATTTCGCTTAAATGGCCTCTACGCGTTGGATCTGTATCCCCGCGTACGCATTATAAAGGACCGTGTCTTATAAAGACGCGTGATTTAAGCTACAATAATAATAAAAATATGCCGGAACTTGTCAGATCACAATCATTCATTTGCAGACAACAACAACATGTGAAATGAATGGGAAGATATCGCTACCTGTAATCTCAATTGACGTAAGGCACATTTTGGTCAAATTGAGTTATGTATGTATGTATGTATGTATGTTATCTTACTTCGTCGGTGGCGCTGTGGTCTCGGCACTGGTCTGTGCGCCGCATAGAATCGGGAGGCCCGCGATCTAATCCCCACCGTGTACCAATGTGTTTTTCGTTCTGAATTTCATATGTACATTTATCCGACGCTCCTACGGTGAAGGAAAACATCGTGAGGAAACCTGCGTACATCTGCGAAGCGATTCAAAGGTGTACGTAGTCAACCAACCCGCACTGGGCCAGCGTGGTTGACTAAGGCCTAATCGCCCTAACATAGTTATGGTAGGCTCGAGCCCCTCGGTGGGGACGTATATGAGCTGTGATGATGTCATCTTACTTAGTTTTTTTTTCTCTCTCTTTCTGTCTAATCCATGTAGTAATAAGACCAATAATAACGATTTTAGACACATAAAAAATATAACGTAAAGAACGTACTCATTGTAATACGATTTATTAGTTCCACTATTATTTTATTTGTAAGTCTCTGTGTCCCTTGACAACTAATGTTTATAATGTCTTGTGGCTATGTATGCTACATCGCCTAATTAACGAAATAAGTTAGTTCTATAATTCAAAATATGGATCACATTTTCTTGTCATTAGCTTTACACCTGTTTCCGTTGTCTATATGAACAGTTATTTTTTTAGGGTGTAGATAATACGATTGTTTCAACCGTGCATTACGTCCAAAACCAATAAGAGCCTCATAATAAAAATAGACGTAAAGAGCTTTCTAATTAATTTTTTTGAATGTACGAGTATAGCACATCTATTTTTTAAACTAACAAAATAGGATGAAAACTTAATATGTCTGCATCTTAAAAAATTAGATATACTTTGCTTTAACCGCTTTTTTAAAACTTAAAAAAATAAGCGTTACGGAATTTATTCTAAAAAAAAACTTATTTTGGCTCTCCTGAAAAGTGGGGATTTGTGCCTTACGTCAATTGAGATTACAAGTAGCGATATGAATAAGGGTGAGACATCGAAACATATTGTAATGTAATTTGCATAACGTTAATATAAAAATCTTACTAAAATTTCCGATAATTATTATAATATCATTAAGAATATTGCATTACAATATATTGGCACATGTTATAATTGGGTAGACGACATTTTTTAAAATTCTATATTATATTAAGAGTGCTCTTTTAACCGAGAAATATTGTAGAACCAACAGTATACCTGCGCCTAATACTTTTGAAGATACATCAACATGTCTCCATACGAAGTACACTGGAATCGTGACGTCGTAATTGAGTGAACGCGCATAATTTGTATGAGCGTATAAACAATATTCAAAATAACTTTATTATTTGCGCGTTTGTAGCAATACTTTCTAAATAAAAATAAATGTTACATTTAATTGTGCGAATACTAGAAATGTTTTTAATGCATTAGAATGACGTAAAAAATAATTGTACACTTTTTAGAAATATAAAAACTATATTAATAATAAAATTTAACTGATATTTCTATATTGATATAATTTCGAGTGATATAAATCAGATAATTAACTCAAATTAGATAATTATAATATAGAAACGGCCTTATTCAGTTGCAGTCGTCTACCCTATTCAAATATTTATGTAAAAAAATAAGATCAAACACAAACTTATGATTTGTAGGATGAAGTTAACATTCGAATCATCTGAACGCATCCTGTTATGAATTATGAAACTTAACAGCCTTCTTCTATCATTAAGGTTTTTACGATCGATCATAAACAAGAGAATAATAATAATGTAATGTAACAGGAACACCGTTATATCTAGGTCGAATTGTGTACTTTATGGTTTTTGGAAAATACTTTTAACAGCGTTCCTGACATGACAAGAATTGTCATACATAGAGCTTTTCTGCTGGTTCGAAATAAAAATTGTAAGGAATTCTTTAACAATATATTAATTACATTTCCTGGAGTCTTATTTACGGCAAAGAAGAGCTAGTCGGAGGCTCACCAGCTTTACGGTGACAACCAACAGCTTAATCTTAAAGCTTACTCATTAAAAGTACAGATAGAAATCAAAACCAACAATAAATTTCTTTTCCTTTTTAATATATAACTTAACACTGTAAACATTCTTTTCTTACTGAAACACTGAAATAATAAGAACAAAAAATATCCACATAGCTGTGGATAAAAAACAGCTCGCACACTACAGAGCCTATTCAAATCAAACCTTTCAAAGATTTTCATAAAGCAAACAAATCATAATTGATTAAGAGCGAAAGAAAAACCGAACATTGAACAAATCGGAGACCGAACTCTTGTTGAGAAGTACAATTGAAATCGACTTGTCAAACTTTTAACTTCGATCCGATAACGTTTTCATTTACAGCCGAGAGATTGGGTCAGTTAGACTTTCTGATAGAACGAAGCCATGCAATCGCGCTTGGGATACTGACAAAATAGGAGACACACAGAAAGAAAATATAATTTAATCCAAAACGCAATATGTCTTGGAGAATATATTTGGAATGTAAATATAAATATCTCAATACAAAATATATCTCTTCAATTATGGTCCTACTGAATTATAAAAAAAGAACTAATAATTCTCCTATAAAGTTTGTAGTATTATTGGGATAAGAATATGGATTTTAAATTTAGAAACCAGAACCTTAATTCAAAATACTGCAGGTTTTGTTATCAGTTTTAGAGTCTAGGAACTAAGTACTCAAACCAAAAATAAAACAAAATTTATCAAAGATTTTGCATATTTTAATCAAGAACTAAAAATTCTTATTTTTAGAATATAAAATGATGTTTACTTCAAGAATGTTGCATATTTGACTTGAAGTTTATTTTTATTTCTTTCTTCGTTTAAATTCGGCATGTTTAAATTGTGTTAGAAAGTTCTTAATCACCAATAACTACAAATATTTTATCCTTAGATTGTTTCATTCTTCGTTAAGAACGACAGATCAGAAATATGTTCATCCAAGAAACAGGAATTATCCAGAAAAATAACATAGACATTAATCATTCTTGGAAAACCGAATGGTGTTACCATTATACAAAAATCTGTTTGTAAGGTAGAAAATATAGGCGCCTTCAGAGCTACTCGTATAGCGCGTAGAGCCATACGGCATACTCAGACGAAATAAAAAACTAAAGACTTAACACTTCCAACAAAATCGTGAAGCCGGTTGTGTAAACACCACCAGTATCACACAGTAAAAAATTTACCCGAATAATTAGTCACAGTATTAGCAGGGTTATTAGATGAGTATATCATAGATTAGTACAATAGATAGGCAATGCAAAAGAGACAAATTATCGTTCCCCGTATAATAGAGCGAGATGGGAATATGGCAGCCTTCTAGTACCTACACACAAGCTCACACTTCTTGACGTTTGCATATGTAAAAATAATCAAACACATTTTTTGAATACCGTGTTTTGAAAGCAACGAGTTACGTGTGCAGTACCAGGATACACACCCAAGAAAGATAACACACGGAAATATACGTTTCAAGTGTAAATATAACATATAATTTTTGTTGATTTAAGTAGTTATTTTCATCAATATCTAAAAAATATATATAAATCAGGAAAAAAAATACATAAATAATATAACCATCTATGTTATACTAAATCTATGGAGTATATAGACAAGTTAGCGTTTATTTTAAAATGTGTATAGGTATTACGCTTTCAAGGGGTGGTATGGTAATATGTTTATTTCGACAAGATATGTAGAAAATATTAAACAAGTTTTAGGATAAGATAAGAACAAAATTCTTTATTGTTCAACAAATAAAAACCACCGACTCACTGCCTTCCCTCCTTCACTTTCCTTACCTAAGTAGTTTTATGCCTCTTTACACTTTTATTATCTTTAATATTATCAACATCAAAACAAATATAAATAAATGAATGAATGTGCAACGATACGGTTCGTATCACATTAATTACTTATCTAATAAACATGGAATATTGTAGTGCTTACTAGTGGTAAACTATTTGCTGGTTAAATGGTGCCTTGATCTATTGCGTGATATGTTCGAAAGAGACAAATATGAAACTAATTGTGTAAAAAGCTGTTAAAAGATATCGTTCCTACAATGTGTTCAGCACTACAGAGCTAAATTACAGCCTAAAACTAAAGGTTAGCCTTGACTCATTGTAACTGGAACTACACTTCCGAGGATTTGAATGCGCTCCTATATACAATTACAATATTGCTATTAGAAACTTAATTTAAAAAGTACAAGTCCGGAAAGTAGGTATATGATTTCTTCAAGCGTCCCGGTTTGTTGATTTTTGTGGTGACGTCTCAACGTATTGGAAATGATAATTCCGCACGTAAACCAAACTACATTTTTGATACATTAGCGAAAAATAAAAAAAGCATTTTAAGTATTGGACAAGGAATATTTGATATTAGCAGTTTGAACAATTGTTGAGAATGATATAAAACGGCTGTGTGTGCGTAAAAAATGATACACACGGCCGTGTCTCAGTATTACCTATAATGAATTAAAAATAAATAAACGGTGAAAATAATACTTACGGGTTATAAGCAAATTGGTTTTTATTCCGTGCCACGATTTGAGCACTTCCAACCTGTGCCTATACTGTTTGTAATATCTTTGCCACTAATGATATGTTGTACAAATACACTTGTTGTCTGTAAAACTATAATAGAGTTTGAGAACACACGGTTAATTCTCTAATATCACTAGGTAGGTAGTAGGTAGTTATGTAATTACTTAGTCTTAATAATCGATAACTGTGTTACAAAATACCACAATAAGTTTACATTTACCGTGATTTTTTAAAGCAATAACGTGCAATAATGTGTCAACATTATGAAAAATATTGTTTTATTTAAGTTTGATGTCTATAAATTTTTCTCGTATGGAATTATCCGATTTGGGAGAAAGTCAAATAATCATTTTGGCAACATTCTATTTGAACGCTATGAGGATTTTGTGGACTCAACCGACTTTCTTTCTTTCTGAAACAGCAGCTCTTGAGTACTGTTTTGCGCACAACAGGATTTATCAATTTATGAATTTAATTTTTCAACTGTTCTATTTATTTGTTACTCATCACCACCCACCTAGGTTTATTTGTACACTGAAGCTAGTTTACAGATTTAAGGATCATTTTATACCTACATATTATGGAACTAGAAAATTTGCTTGCGTCGTGGGATGTGCCACAAGACATTATTAAGAACTTCACGGGTGAGTATTTATTGTTATTATCAAATAATTATTTAAGTGCGGTCACAGGCTAATGGAGAAAGCTGTCGTTGTCGTTGTCGTATCAGAAATGATTTGCAAACTATTTTTGATACTCAGGATTGTCGTTAATTATGGAAAAAGGTTTTCGAATGACAGCTGCTTCTACTACTACTACTTTTTCTGCTTTTCCTGAAGCGAACAACACACACAAGGTTGGTTCACGGTCTAGTCGCATGAAACTTCTGAAATGATGATGTATGATGAACTAGGTCCATTGTATTAACCCCCATTCATTAAGGTGAGGGTGCACATATAGCACCTAGGGCTAAGTTTTCACCTTCATCCATCCATTCATCTTCATCCTGCATCCCTTAAGGCAATTATATCTTAAAGGTCTTGATTTTTTTTCATCAGTAGTTTGTAACTTACAAACCTTTGTTTTTTCGGGGAGGAAAAATGCCTTCACCTATCTCCCAGCAGGATAGTGCTACTTTTGAGCTATGTGGAACCCCAGTAGGAGTTCCTGACTACCCAATAAACGTCCTCCCCAGAATCAAATCGCTATACGGAACTTAACATCACATCGTCGCATCTCATACACGTTCCCACCGAGGTACACGAGCTTACTCTAACAAATTAGTGTGCTTTGGTCTTAGTCCACCATGCTGACCACTTTTTTCTCAGATGTATGCAGGTTTCCTCACAATGTTTTCCTTCACCGTAAGAGCGTCGGATAAATCTACATATGAAATTTAAAAGTTGGAAAACCAAAGTGGTACATGGCTGGCTGGTTACGAATCTCCCAAATAGGAGGCGGGTGACGAAACCAACGCACCACCGATACTGCCATCCTAGATCTAACATTTATCTTTCACCTAACATCTAATATGTTCTTTCTGAACTAATTGTTTGATTTTTAGATAATGGGATCACCATCGAAACCTTGAAGGACTTAAGTCCATTGTATTTAAAAGAACTATGTCCCCATATTGGATATAGGATTAGAATAAATATACAGGGTGTCTCATTCAAATCGGTCAGTATGGGAAAGTCTGAAACTATAAGACATACGAAGATCTGTTCTGAGGAACCATGTCATCGATTTTAATAACAAGAAAAACTGCATTCATACATTTTAATCATCTGTACTCCGTTCGGGAATCGAACCCATTGTTTTGAAAAAAATACCTACACTATTTCTATTTAGATATCGATTGTGTAGGTCTTAAGCAGTAAATGTCTCTATGAACATGATGTCTAAAATGAATAAATGCATTGTTTTCACATACTTTATTTTATTTTAGTAGGTGCTCGAAGTGACCGCCGCTTTTTCAATACAATATTCAATACGTTTAGGTAACGATCTTATGATTGCTTTTGTATCTTCATGTGGTGAATTTGCGTTAAAATTGTCTCTATGGCAACTTTTAGGTCTTCAACGGTATCATAATTGTTTTTGTACACGTATCCCTACAAGAAATAGTCCAGAGGCGTTAAATCGGGCGACCTTGCGGCCATTTGGTAGGGCAAAATTGGCAATGTCTCTTGGCAACAATGCATTTTTCATTTTAGACATCATGTTTCATAGAGACATTTACTGCTTAAGACCTACACAATCGATATCTAAATAGAAATAGTGTAGGTATTTTTTTCAAAACAATCGGGTTCGATTCCCGAACGAGTACAGATGATTTTTAAATGTATGAATGCAGTTTTTCTTGTTATTAAAATCGATGACATGGTTCCTCAGAACAGATCTTCGTATGTCTTATAGTTTCAGACTTTCCATACTGACCGTTTGAATGAGACACCCGGTATACATCCATAACCCGACAACAAATAATATTATTGTTCTTCACACAAATATTTGCAGCGACTAATTCGAACCCAGGACTTGTTATTTCGTAACCAATGTCGTTGAATATATTCTTATGGATATTATTGCTTTTTCTTGACTACAAATAGAACACTAGTAGGAGATAAGTGCATAGTATGTTTGTTGTGATTTAGTTTGTGCTTTTCCACAAAAATAGATAATTGTATTTATATCCCGTAGACTATGTGTAAACTGCTGAAAGGTTTTGTTGCTGTCTAGGTCCATTGTTGATACTTTGGTTTGACCCGTAACCTTTTCTTACTGACATAAAGTTTATTGATTTTTTTTAGACTGTTGGAGATATTGAACACGTAATAAGTAAACACAAAGAAAAAGCTGCGTCCCGCCACCAGACTGTCCAGCCATTTATACAAGGAAAATTGCAAGATTTTTCAGCTCCTCTATATTGTGATTGAAGATAAAAAATATCAGCTGCAAAGTGCAACTAAGGCATTTGATTTACATCAAAATCGATATTTACATTATTTGTTGCCTTTGAAATAATACATATTACAGAAGACGACCGTGCTACGATTGTATATGATTCCAATTATTGTTATTTTAAAGTGTTTTTGTCATTATCGTTGTCATTTCATAAATAAAATAATTTTTTATACTATTTATGTATTTATTTAACAGTAGTTTAGAGGTTTTCTTCCAACTTACCTATTCTTTTACATAAAGAATGCATTCTCTTGAATCAGGAATATGAGCCTCTTATTTCGAAATTTAAGCATATCATTTTAAGTCAGCATTCTTTTACATAAAAATAGAATAATTCTTGAATTAAAAACTTATTGTATAACAAGAAGAAACATTAATATTTACAGTAAACGAGTAACATTTGAACCAATGTCTCACAATATTTAGTATAAGAAATATGTAGACCCTCGATTTTATTTCAATGTTCCGTAACTTTAGGAGCGAGTCACAGAATTATTTAATTCAAGAAATGTTGTTTCAAGCACCTGAGAATTAACAATATTTATTCAAGATTTGTACACTCTGTATCTAAGAAATAAAGAATTTTGAATCTAATAGGATACTTTATTTCTTACGTGATAAATTTTCTATTCAAATCAAGAGCGCCTATTTCTTGAGATAACTTCGAAGAATTTTAAAAACAAGAAACAAAGTATTTGTTCTGGGAGTTGAGATTCTTGATAGTTCAAAACATTTTGTATCTTATTAGAAGTAATTTATTTTTTCCTTATATAGGAAAACTGGAAATATCTTGCGTTAAATAAGTTTATTTGATTGAAGATTTATTTTTCTTTCTGTGCAGAACTGCGCTTTCATATGCAACAAAGTTGTTTTCTTTCTTTCGCACATTTCGTCAGCATTTCACGCGAAACTTGCGAGCCAGTGTAAGAAATGGAAATCTTAGCTACTTCCGACTAAGATAGTAAACCTGATAAAATGGGCAACTTCACCTACCATTAGATTTCGGGTCGATCTGATCGTCTTGAAGGGGTGGTGCGGTGGTCGCCTGCAGAGATTCTGTCTCGGCTTCCTTCACTTCGGCCACCTGAGTCAGTTGCTTTTTCTTCTTCGAGTCCTTATCCTTAGCCCTTTTGTCCGAGGGCGGGGCACTGTAAAGTGCATACACGCAAACACTGTAATACCCTCTGTGGGAGGCTTCATTAGTAATTCGCCCTAACTACGGGGAAAAGATTAAAAAAAAATGCTTTCTCATATGTGTCAATAATATATGTCAAAAATGCTCTTATAAAAAAGGGTTATCATAATTTCAAGAATTTGTTAATTGATAACATTGCTTGGGTTTAATTTTAAAGACTCAGTATTTACGCTGTAAGTGTCAGACTATAGTAATTAACACAATAAAACTATAATTCTTATCTTAGTTAAAGTGACATAATGTTAAATTTTAATTTATCTAACTAATTGACGGCTCCATAAAAATACGAGGCCAAAAAAATGCCCTGACTAATTTCCTTGCTGACTTTTCCTTGCACTGAAAAACGATTGTAAAATTACATACGAAAAATAAAATTTTGTATTGATTTGATATATCAAGCGCTATATCTGTGCACTATAAATTTGTTTATCAAATATGTTTCTTAAGTGACCAATTTGACGCGTAAACTTTTTTCTCTCTTACTAATCTGTGTTAATATTACCACAGATAAAGTATTGTAGTATTATATTTAATTAACCGCTATAAGCAGTATGATACTTTAAAAATAATTGCATTTATGTTGTGTTTATTTATGTAAAGTTCACCAAATACCTGCAGTGGAACGCAATGCAACGGATAATCTCCGGACGATAGATAATCTCGTGCGTTTAAAATTATGAACAAAACTGGCTACCGAAGGCGTGTCAGTGGTACATGCTAATAAACTCCCTTCTCATATTCTCTGTGCGACAATATGAGAATACAGCACAAAATAAATTAGGAGGAAATGGGTTATTCGTACATACCTACTAGATGTGGACTGTTTGCCGCCATACCCGCTGCTACCGCTGGAGTTACTGCCCGAGTGAGTGGACTTCGAGCTGTGGCTGAAAGGTAATAATCATATAATTATAAACCTACACATATAATCCACTTTCTAATCTGAATTCAAATTTCGAATCACACAACAAATCTTATTTATAACAGACTTCAAATGACTACGAATTTCGAATCACACAACTTTTAACCTAACTTCGAAAAAGACAATTCAACTTCGAATTTGGAATCGTACCACAAGTCGTATTTTGAACCGACCACAAAAAAGGGGTAGGGGTAGGGGGGGTCGGATCACACAAGATACACTTTCAAACCAACTTAAAAAAGCACAATTCAACTTCGAATTTCGAATCGTACCACATGTCATATTTGAACACGACCGCAAAGAAGAAGTGTTATCGATTCAAATTCGAATTTCGGATCAAACAACATATAAGTTGGTCTAACACCCTACGGCAGTCTGTGCAACCTAAGTTCATAATGGGTTTTGATGGGGGAAATATTATCCTTTCGCTTACGGCCTTAATGATACTTTAGATAAACACAATTAATTACATATAGATTAATACGGCTTGGGTGGTTTTGTTGAAGCTTTTACAATTCTTTTGTCCGTCGTTTTTACGTGTCCGAACCATCTAGGCTAAGATGTATGTATGACAAACATTGGAAAGGTAATCTTTCCAATGTTTGTCATTACATCTTTAACACCGCACTTTTCCCTTATCACGCTACTTCTAAATTTATCCTTCTTCATCATTCCAGACACTTTTTTAAATCGGTAAAAAAAGTTTCATGCAGTGGAAATGAGAGGCCTCATACTGGGATTATCCTGGGGTTCAGTCACAAAAGTCTAAATCTTACATCTGACCAGACTGAAATGAACTTTTGTAGGTAATACAAAATCTCAGTCTAGAGCCTTGAAATTGTAGAATTGTGGAATTGAACTCACGACCCGTTGCGTAGAAGCCGATGCGATGAAGCTGCGCCAAACAGGGCGTTGAATACCGTTAAAAATTTGGTATCGTTACTTTCATGATCTATGGATAACGTTAAAAGCGGAGGTAACGTTATTCCATATAACGATACTTTTACCGGTAAATGGACTTGTTGTTATTGATTTTTTTCGGTAATTAATAACGTTACCTTGAAGTATCGTTACTTTTTAACATTATCAAAGCGTTACCGTTATTTTAATGAAGGAAAGAGGTAAAAATATTGTTTGTCTCTTTAAGTCTTTTTCCTTTCTAAGCAGTTAAGCATCCTCGCGTCTGTATTTCGTGATTTTTTACATTTTTTACATGCACGGGCTGGTAACAGCGCCTCAAGTAACGAAAAAAGTATCGATACTTTTTAACGTTATTTGTTAACATTTTAATATTGGTAACAATACCAAAATATCGTTACCACACCCAATTACCGTTATTTTTCTTACAGTTAAAATTTTACCGGTATCTCCAGATATCGTTAAAGTATTATCGTTATGAAAATACCGTTACATAACGATACTTTTAATGTGAATTTGGTAACGTTACCAAGCCCTGGCGCCAAACGTATTATCTTGCTTCTATCCTTCTTTATTCGTTTTAAATATTTTCAAAAATTTCTAGAAATTCAGAGTTCTAAAAATATTCACTGTTACATGGCTTTTTATTAAATTATCATGCAAAGAGAAATGCCAAGATCCAGTTCGAATCGACAAACAATCGACATACTTTCTATAATATTGTTAATTCACATTGAAAGCCATATGATATTAGGGATATCAATGAAACTTGTAGAACTTCGCCAATTAATTAATTAATGTCGGTAATGATTAATTAACTCAAATGTTACCAATATTTATATGTAATGACAACGATACAACAACGACGACAACAAAACAATATAACACCTGCAGCTCAACCCCCTGATGCTAATTCATTGCGAAAACGAAATGATTGAAGGAAAACAAAATATTTAAAAAATACACATTGTCGTTTTTTTTATACACTTATAAATTATATGTATTAATAATCTCCATAATCTGCATATCTCCATTTTTCTTTTTGTGAACTTCTAACAAAAAATAATTGGCCTGTACAATATACATCTCTACAATTTCTATCCTTTTCAATCAATACATAGTATAAAACAAAGTCGCTTTCGCTGTATGTCCGTATGTATGCTTCGTAGATCTTTAAAACTACGCAACGGATTTTGACGCGGTTTTTTTTAATAGATAGAGTGATTCTTAAGGAAGGTTTGTATGTATAATAAATGCATAATATAGTAGAGAAACACTGATAAATTTAAAGGTTTCTAATGTGATGTCGTAAATAAGCACGTTTTTTTGCGCTTATATTGCAAATGCTGGCTGAACCCTACGAGATAGACCAAAATAATGTACTACAGTATTGTACAACTTACAAAAATCCACAAAAAAGTCCGCGATGGTATATGTCTATCTCTTAGGGATAACCCACCATAACCATTTTTTCACTGCACCCGTGCGAAGCCGGGGCGGGTCGCTAGTAATGTATAATTCACGTTCGACCAGAACAGAGGTCGACATCAATAGGACATCTTAAATAAGCACTCATACTATAACACCGCTGTACTACTGTTATATATTATTAGGAATCTGTGTAGATTTTCACATTCAGTAATCGTTTATTCGTTTATTCCAATATAGCTTATGCACCAGGATAACACATAGGCTACAATTTCTAAAGATATTGTGTGAATTGTCCAAAATATGACTATCGGCATATTTTGGACAATTCACGCAGACGAAGACACCAGCTAAACAAACTCGCAAATTATTGCATTTCATTGGTTTCTTTACTCCAAATTGCTACTCGGACTTAGGGATTGAGACAATTGCAAATTCAACATGAAAAGCCGTGAAACACCAAAACACTTTTTATGTAGCAGCGCTATCTCGGAAGCTCGAAGCACCTCGTATAATTAAAATGTAACTTTGCTTAAAGTAAGTTTGTTTAATTTATTACGAGACAGGCCATCGCCTTTTCGCCGAGACATTTCTTCAGTTATTAAAAACCAGTTCATCCCAAACATGTACTCTGTCAAGCTGGAGTGACTCTTCAGAATGTAGCAATGTATGGCCGGCTTCTACGCTTGTGTCCAGCCGAGTTGTTACGTTACAGTTACATCTCGTAATTCGGCCTATGGGACGGCAACCCTACGACGGCTGTCGCGCGTGACATTGTAAACTTCGCACTCGTAGCGAATTTTCGCACGTTGCTACGGAGCTCCTTACAAGTGCGGAAGTTATCAAGTGTTCCCTTTGTCGAGTGTTACAACACGTATACTGTGTTACGTGATGCTGTTCAATTACTATAAGCTTTCGTATGTTTCACCACAACAATTTGTCACTATCCAGTCCTCGGAAGTTTCCGCTGATGATGAGATATAATCTTGAAATTTACTATGTAGTGCTACTGTGCTCACATCGTATGTGTTGCAAATTACAAAAAAAAAACAAAAGGCGTCATAACAAACACATTCGTCAATACAGTACTTTCATTTCATAAGTAACAGATACTTCAATTCGATATTTTCTTGAAATTTACTATGCAGTTCCAATCTCTTCAAGTTCAAGTCTTCACGTCGTACGTGTCGCAAAAATTTCAAGTAGATATCTCGGACCAAACATCTCATTTAATTACAAAAGAACTTAAAGTGAGTTCGTTTAATTGTGTTAAGGGCAGGAAATATTGTACTTTGTAAAGACACATGTATGTAATCAATATTAAAACTTATATTCGTAGTACTAGGTTATTATTTTGCCAGACACATTTATACACAGCGCGCCAATTTCGAATTTTCGAATAAATTTCGCAGAGCGTTTTGTTCGAAATAAAGAGTCGCAGTGGCAATAGAATTGGCTTATTTGCGTACTTAAAAAAGATTCTTAGCGTATTCTTTTTCGAATAGAACATATGAACTAAGGTCTCTTAATTTCGTTCGGTAATCATTCTAACTTGACAAATTTAAATTTCAATATTAATAATTTTTTTTTATTGTATTGTACATGATTGCAAAATATATAATCATGAATTGAAATCGTTGTAATATTAAACAAAAAAATATGATAGAGGAATAAATACCAGATATTATTCCTCTATCATATATTTTTTGACATTTATTTTTCTCAAAAAGAATTAACAGTTCACTGGTAAGAGAAAAGTTACAAAGTAATAAAATAAAATAGAAGACCGACTTCAGCATTTGTTTTAAGGAAATTTCAAAGGATTTCACTGAATTCCATAGTTTTCCTTATTTATTTAAAAACACATAGTTTTGAAGGGAAAAAATTTGATATCGCAAAGTTATAGTGAATAATGTACAAAATTCGTGTACAAATAATGTACATAGAAAATACAGCAGGTACTTTTAACTAACTAATCAGATTATTATAGGTAACTCAAATCAGAGATTCAATTGTAACTCAATTTTACTCAATTACATAGAAGGATATTGTTATTTACTTCTTAATATAGTAATATCATAAGATATATAAGTAGATATGTTATTCTTGTAGTATGTTAGATTACGGTACTAATATATGTATATTATTCAAAATTTTAAATTATTCAAATTATTTATATCCTTAATAAACTGCGTAAACATTGTACGGATTGAAGTTTTTCATAGGTAATAGCTACAATATTATTAATAATTTGGTGTCAACATTTCCATAATATTGTACATTATGCTTTTTTCTAATATTTCATAGACAAGTCTTGTTTTAGTCATCATTTGAAATAATAAAATGAATTGTTATACGTTGTGAACGACTGCATTGACCTAAGTTACTTTAAAAATGTATTTAGTATAAGTCATAGTTGTACACATAAGTTGGCTATTGTCGTTCCTTAGTAAATAAATAAATAACCAAAATTTGCACTTTAAAAGTTTATATGCATCAATATTTATTGTCTATGACGCTTAAATTAAAAAGTTTTAAATACGACCGAAAAGAAAAACGACGATTTCGTGGTGAATAACCTATCATTTTACTGGAGGGATACCAGAGTCTTCTGCTGAGGTACTACCGTCTTACAATATATCTGTTGCCAAATCGCAATATCGAATTGCGATGTTCCAGTGTCAAGGATAAGATAGACACTGAAATTTCTAGGTACTGTGACTTCACATTAATATAGAACCTCACAGTAACCAGCTACCATCAGCTGGACTACTTGTTCCTCAATGTACGGTCATAAAAAAATCCACTTACCTCCTCCTGGACTGGCTGTTGCTACAGCTGTAAGCTGAGTCCGACACCTTGGCGTTGGTCTCCGAGTCATCCAAGTTATCCATGACTGCGAACTGTAACAATAGACATTAAGATGTTACTTCACAGTTTATACAAATATATATATAAATATATATATATATATATATATATATATATTATATATATATATATATAAATAAAGAAAGAGAATGTTCATGAAGATGTTGAAAGTCTGCTCAGCATACACACAGCCATTATTTTTTTCCTTTGGAGAGTAGATGCTGTGAGTCCTCATGGATATCATCGCAACCAAACGGATCGAGACGGCCCGACCAGACTCGACCGACAAAACTCAACCTTGGCCATAAGGGTCCGCATGGGATGGGGCACGCAGCCAAGCTAAGCATGTTGGATTCAGGCTGGACGGCTCGGCCTGCCTGCTATTACAAACTCATTAGAATTTCGCCTCCTTTCTTCTCTAAGTGTACCAGGATTTGAAAAAAGAACAGCGCTAGTAGGTAACCCAATATGTGTAAAACTATTAATGGGATCAGTTCCAATGTAGATGGCCATCAAACAAATCGTATTAGTTAATTTTCATACAATACTCATATTTACAAGTTTATATTCTTCCAATCGCTTCACCACACTTACAACTAGACACTGCCTTAAAACCATGGTCGTACTGACCTTGTTACTAGTAGTGAGAACCGCTCCTCACGAAAGGACACGGTAGAAAACTTCTGCATTAACTTCTAATTCAAGAATCCTTCCCAAGCACCGTAGAGAATTATGTGAATCGTTAGAAGAACAGACAGCTTAAACTTATATAGAATATTAATTAACAGAAAGATTAGTGCGAAGTGTGACCAGCTTTATGGCAGCAAGAAAAAGGTTGGCTAAGGAAGCTGACGAATTCCCCTGATCTGACCTGGATAGGACT
Source organism: Scirpophaga incertulas (assembly GCA_036419045.1). Taxonomy (NCBI): domain Eukaryota; kingdom Metazoa; phylum Arthropoda; class Insecta; order Lepidoptera; family Crambidae; genus Scirpophaga; species Scirpophaga incertulas. The sequence continues at coordinate 6,023,851 of CM071626.1, read as the reverse complement.
TATTTGTCCTGGCTCCAAAACGCAACAACCTGACTGCCAAAATGAAACACGTCTTGTCTATTGGAACTTCCTGGAACTGTATTCAGTACCTCGACTCTGGTTCAAAGCTGGCTAAGAGCTGTGATCACTCTGCTGAACAAAGATCACTTTCTAATAGTCTACTTTTGACATACATGCAGAGTGGTTCGTTCCATGCCGTTATCCAGTCTCAAGGATATGGTTTCTCTAGAGCTCGGGGCACTGATCAATGTACCTCTGGATTCGGCCTAACTTGCAACCGCTGTTAAGCGACGGGTCTGAAATTTTACCGACTTGGTTGGTGTTGACAGAGGCCAGAAAAACTGGAAGTGTAGACTTAGATACTTTTCTAATCCCAAAACTACCAGTTTGGAAGAATTTCACAAGTACAGCTCTTGTCATTAATGGGGCAATATAATATTTTAAATAAAATAGATTTTACACTGCCATTCATTAGTTATGAAGTCATTATTAAGAGAAAGGTTTCTTCGGAACCCTTGGCACTGATATAAGATACTCTGGCTTCGGTCTACGTCGCAGCCTCTGCGTTGCTAAGCGATGTGTGATGTAGACAGAGACCAAAAAAAGTTGAAGTGCTGAATTAGATACTTTAATTCCAAGACCATCAGGTCGGATTACTTAAGGCCAGCTCTTGTCATGAATAGGACAACATTATATTTTAAATAAAATAGGTTTTACAGTGTCACTCATTAGCCACAGGGGATGTTCCTGGGCGTATATTAGCTAGCCGGCGCATAGCTACCCGGCTATAGGCCGACCAACATCCCCTGTAGCATCTGTCTGTGTTACCTGCACGAAGGAGCGCAAAAGTGGTTTTGGTAATAAATGAATTTAATGATCGTGTAACCCAAAAGCGGGTAAATGTGTACCACAACGATTTGATCTTCCACGATTTTATTTACGAAACCCCCAGATTTCGTTTGGCTGAGTGACTGGTCATCAACAATTCGTTTTGTATATGCGTTTTTTCAGGGTAACGATGCTTCCAGAGGTACAATAACTAACTGTAGCCTCATGTCAACTGTGGAAAGGTTAATTTCTTTTATACATTCAGTGCCTTCCGTTTTAACTGGAACTTTCTTCGCCATGGTCCACCAACGTGGTAGTGACACTTTTATTGTTATATTTCAAGCTATATTACAAGGACATCAAAGTTTATAATATCAAGTTACTAACATAATTGTGTTAGTAAGTTATTTACGACTCTATTATAGAGTCTATTACAATAGACTCTATATATAGATGATTACAGCAAAATATGAATGTTTTTATTATATAAATATCAAATTTTGAGCAATGTCGATCTCATAAATGTGTGTTAATATTAGAAATTTCAGTTTTAGTTTTCTTTTTTATAATGCCCGAATAAAATGAACTCTCGAGATTTCTCGCATTAAATGTACTATATTTTTAAAAATAATAAGAATACCTATTTCTTTTAAATAAAACCTTTTAAATTATTGGAAAATACACTCATAGAAATTAGGCGAGTTTACTCTTTTGAGGTCGGTTATCTTAGGAGGTATTATGAGGTCAATATTGCAGTGTATTTACTATTGAGCGTATAAGCGTTCCGCGACAGCGCCGCAAACATCGCGCTGTATCTTCAAAAGTAATAATCGCAGACACATCGTTACTTCTACGATATTTCTCAAATAAAAGTACCTCTTATTATATATAGAATAACAAGAAACATCTACCCTATTACTGTTCATTAGGAAACTGTAAATTTGACAACTGTCGATATTTTAATAAAGGAGAGAAACAAGCATTTATTTACGTCTACACAAAATTAAGAGAACAAAAACCATGTATGTGCGTACAAATTATAAAAAAAAATACATAATAATTAACGGTAAACCGAAAGAGAAGCAGGAACTTTAATTACTAGCAACCCTTCGGCTTCGCACGGATGCAATGCTACAGAAAAACTGAGAACTTTTTTTTGTAATTACTTACAAAATCACATTAGAAACCTCAACAATACAGTATTTCTCCATTTAATGGATGCTATTATACATATAAACCTTCCTCTTCAATCACTATATCTATTAAAAACAAACTATATCAAAATAAATTATATAGTTTTAAAGATTTAAGCATACACGGAGAGAGAGACGAAACTCTTAGCGATCCATGGATTCACCGTGCGTGCGGGTGCCGGGTCCATCGTGTGACAAAGAGAGAAACTCCGAGCAGCTCCCGGGACTTGCGACGCTGGTGTAGGTTTAAGGGGGCCCCCTTTCGATGCGCATCAACGCTCACCTTCACTGCTCGTGTTTCCCCCTCTGCCGAGCCAGACTTGGTAGGAGCCTGCGAGTGCTGCCTTTGATACTCTCTCTAGAGTAGAATTAATTGCAGCTCTCGACAGGCCAAGGTCTTTTAGTAAGTTGTATAGAGATTTTGCTGGTATACCTCTCGCTCCAACTTCTATCGCGTATAATTTGACCGTAAAGCCATTTTTAGTTATTTCGTTAGTGAGATCGTAGTATTTATTCGTTTTTATCGCGTGGTCTTTAGGTATATTCGTTTCCCACGGAACTGTAAGCTCTACAAGTATTATATGTTTAGTGTGTCTAGAGAAGAGGAAAATGTCTGGTCTAGATGAGGAAACACACACATCTTCTGGGATTTTGTAATGCTTTTCATACGTGTCCATTAAAATAGTCCAGTCAGGGGCAGAGGCTAGGATTGATTGATTGAGATAGGATATAGGGACAGAAAAAGCGACTTTGTATTATACTATGCAGTGATTCTTATTTCACCATTATTTATATAGAAACTGTCACTGTCACAAATATATTGACCAAGGTATACTAGATTTTTAAATGTAGCGCGCAAACTATAAATGGCACGAATCGCTCTTTTATGTGAGAAGAAAATATATCGCTATAACAATCCCTAGAACGTGACACTATGACAATAGCTGAAATATTCAATAGAAATATACATCATATTCTAGACAACACCTAAATTGTCTGTTTACATTTGTAATCTAACCTAAAATTAACCTCAACAGTAGATTGTATATACGCGAGAAAAGTAACGACTTTTCCTTCAGCGAGATAATATTTTAATTTATTAAAATGCAGCCTTTCTTATATTTGACCCCGAAAAGAGTAAAAAATGGAATAATATAATCCTAAGCGCAGTAAGGTATTCAAAGTAATTCGCCGGAGTGAAGAATAATTTAAAAAAACTTAACTTTCGCAGCCACAGGTTGTTGGTATTCGTTATAAATTCGCACATAAATATGCGGGAAAAGGGCACCTTTTGTTGACATTTACAATACATTTTTAAATATATCAAAAATTTTTAAATATTCTTAACAAGTTACTCGATTAAAACTTAACTATTTCTCAATTATAGAATACCCAAGGTTCAATTAAATACAAAATCGCCATTGATATTTGTGAATGAGTATTCTTACAATATACCCAACTGATATTAAACCTAAATACTAAATGAAAATAATTCAAATTCCATACCTATAGGTGCAGCGTGCTAATTACACTTCACAATTGAATAAATTTGTTCTCGGCGAGGAGAACTAATGGTCTGTGAGCGGACACGTCTCCACGCGACGGAGAGCAAACCGACACTGAGAGCCGAGCGGCAATACAGGCGGGATAAATAACCCCAAAACCTGGAACCATGTTAAACTTAAACCTCACACAGATTAAGCGGGCACAGAATCCTAACAAATCGAATGTAACCGAATTGAAAAGCTTACCTGTGCGAGTGAGTAATAACTGACTATTAATTTTATATAAGACAAAAAGCTGGATAAACTGAATCGAATAATAGGACTCCGAATTTTCGATTTTTATGGAGATTTTTGAAGGTTTGCTATTTCGATACTAACGTTTTCCTTAATTATTTGTAAATCGACAAAAATACTATATGAAACTTTTACGCGTACCTCAAAGAACATTTAACAAAACTGTAATTTACAAGAAAAATAGACAGTATAGTACAAAATCTTAAAACGACAAATAGGCGTCATTATGAAGTTTTATTTTTTGAAAACTCTCGCCAATATAGTCACAATGATAACATAAATAAACTACTACAAGTCATTCAACATAAAGGTTATTAAAAAAAAACTTAGATAATAACAATCCTCGGGTTTGATATGTTGTAAACTTGTTTAAACTTTAAAAGGAAGTTGAGTTCAGGCTATTTATCTGAAGCCAGCTTCTAATTGACGACTCTTTAGAATAAAAGGAAGAAAAAAATAACCCTTGCTGGTTTCTTTCCAGTACCAGGTCTCCCGCCGTAGAATTGTGAACCAATGTCGTAGCATTATTGACGTGCAAAAATTATTGTAAAATTCCGGTTTGAAGAATTAATTTTTAATTTTGGATACCTCACAAATATAAAAGAAATAAACAGCAATTTCATCGGTTACTAGAAAATAAAAAAAAACATTGTGTGTTTTAATTATTAGCAATTTACCATATTATTTATAAATATAAATTACAGATAAACTAATCCATCAATATGCTAACTGTACTAATTCTTGCTGTGATCAATCTTTGCAAAATTGATTTGTTCGTAGACGATTTAAAAAATTATATAGTAAAATGTAAATTCTAAATGAAGTGACATCAATTATAATTAATATTTTTGTTTATTATTATTTATTTGACACACAAAACAGAATACAATCGATTATTGATATGTTTTTCTCGTACAATATATCAGATCAGATTGTATTCCTAGGTACGTGTACAACATGAACGGCACATAACTGGAGCAGTACACATATTTCTAACTAAGGTAATAAGCCACAAAATGGCGATGTAAAACTCAAATTTTTGAATTAAATATCATAAACATATAACACAGTAGTCACATCTTAAATAATACGATCCTCACGCTCATTTAGAATTTTTTGAGACTGTCCAAAAATATACATATATTGTCTCGTGATGAGTTGTTGAGATCCTGACAAGTGTATTTGAGAATTAAATATTGATTATCAACACTTTGTAGCGAGCAGTTGTAACCACACTATAAACAGCCATTACAATAGCCAGATCGTTTACATTCGAGAATAAAAAAAGAAGTCTCCTCAGATATTACAAGAAATAAACTTTACTGTACCCTACAAAGTATCTCGGTCATCTAGTTATAAGCTTTTTCAACATTACCTATCTAGGACTAACGCTGAGTATTTTTCACGTTTAAAAAGAATGCAATGTCAGTATAGAGCACCTACTACGACATTGACATCTTTTGTAACAGTCTGTACAATTTCAAAAAACACGTAGTTGAATCTTTCGCGCACCGTTGGTCCCCCTGTATACATGTAGTTTTCTATATATTTTATATGATTTTTTGTTTTGTGTTCCGTTTTTTCTTTTTATTAATTACCTTTGCTCATAGTTAATGCCCCGTGCTACCTTTAATTAAAATAGCACTTAGCATAACCTCAAGTATTATAGTGTCCATGAACATTGAGTTAGTGTATGTTTTTTTGGTTGTCCTAAATAAACACATATTGTTGAAATCGTTATTAAATTGATTATTAGTAAACTGGATTTACTTTAATAAGAATTCATAGAAAATGTAACAAATACGAGTAAACACAATACAATGTGTCAAAATAATTTAGTAATGTGGTGTGGTCAAAAATTCGCATATAGTTTCATTCATAATACTGATAATAAAAATAATAATTTAGAACTCAATAATTATCATATAATTTTGAGTCATAAATTGTTGTGAAAGAATCATGTTAAAAAATATATCACATATGGTCACCAAAAATAACATGTTTTTAGAGTGAATTTTGTTGAAAACGACTTTTTATTTAGTATATACATTTTTGTTTATTTTTGATTTTTAGCGAATATGAAGTTCACTTTATTAATCGAAGTGACATTGAGTTATTCTTTGATTTGCGCACAAATACTCAACGTACTTATATTTACACCAAAATTTTTTATTCATGTTGGCATTGTCGGTACTGCGTAGTTGGTCTGGAACACCATTATCACTAAACTGAACTGAACACCAAAATCGGGTCACAGAAATGAAAGTTTTCAGATGAATGATAATGAAAGTTAAAAAAATACGCGTGAGCATGAACTCCCTGTCTAAGGCGAGCGGCGCGATGATAGAAAGTGGCGGCGGGCATCGTACCGAACAACTCCTCCTTTTTTTCCCCTCAGGAGAGGAGGCTGAGAATCCTCATGGATACCAACGCAACAGGCAAGCAAGGATGCGTTGATTATGTCGGACTCCTGGTGAATCGAGGCGGCTCGACCCAACAGACCTACCGACTAAACTCAGCCTGAGCCTTTGGTCCTAATGACCCTACTGGCTTATATGGAAGGGGGCCGCACCTCAAGAGAGGTACGGTTAGCGCTGCCCCATGGAGAGGGCATAAGCGCTAGAGAAGAGAAGAGAAGAGGCGCGGTTCTCCAAAGTGGGACCGGCCTGTATTGATTGGGAACCTACTCGTGGCGAAGCAGAAGGCTGCCGAATAGGGGGAGACAAGGGAGGCGACGGCTCAGACGCCGCCGCTTGCAGGTCTAGAAGGTCCTGCGTTAATTGATTAGGGGGATCGCTTAAGACATGTCGCGGTCTGCGTGTCCTCCGCCAATATGGACTGGTGTCGTGGGATGTGCCCGCTGAAGGCGGTGTTGACGGGTAGTTGACAACTCCTCGGAACATAACCCATTATATAGGCGGTGGAACACACATAAGGAGGCAAAGTCTAAGACTTAGGGTGACGCTTGTGAGTAGACGATGGTCGACGAGTCTCACAGCGCTCTTATGAAACCCAGCCTAGGGGCCCAAGCTGAGTACGTACTTATTATAATATAGATTTTGTAAGTTTATAACGTGCAAGTGATGCGCTTTCATTCAATACCCCAGTCGAATATATTTTGTAGACATTCGATTATTCTTCCCCACTTTCACCTCCACAACTTTAAAATGTCTTAACCGAGTTTCATGAAACATGTCTAAGACAACTCGCACATAATCATTTTTGGTACAAAAAAATATATATTGAAATTGCTTCATCCGTTAGCTGCGATGCCACAGACAGACACGTCAAACTAACATCCCTCTTTTGCGTCGGGGGTTAAAAAAACATTCGTTGACTGTTAGGTAGTACATAATTCTGCACTCGAGTTTAAAATAAATAAAAAAATAACAATATTAGTTGTAAAGGTTATATATGCTTTCAAATAGAAACCTCAATCAATTTGATGTAAAAATTAAAATAATGGTATCTAGCTTAATATCAATAACTGAATAAATAAATAATAAATAAAAAAAAATATTACCCAATTATTACGTAACAGCGACTGGATTTTTACATAACTATATCTTGGCTTCACCCGAGAACACGAGCCAAAGAAGAACTTTTCTTATCACGTGCATTGAACATTTTTATGGATTCAATTCCTGATCACAACATAGGTAGTAAATGTTAAACAAAAAATCATTTTACTGTTAACTTATAATGTTATTTCGAATTTGACACATTTAACACAATTTATATGTTATAAAGAAGATGCTATATGCTAAGAACAACTAAGAAATTACAACTAAAAAGAAGTATGCAAACTAAGAAAGCGACAAGCTTTTATAACATGTATTGTATTAAATGTGTTAAATTTGAAATAACGTTATAAGTTAACAGTGTAAAAGCTTTAGAGTAAAAGTATTTATTTTCTTGTTTTTAAAGAATTTTTGTACCTTAATTATATTTTATACTTTATATTTTATATTTTTTCTAGTTATTCTTGGTAATTTCTTTCATTTGCTACCCATTTTGTAGGAGTTAGATTGTCACATTACTTTTTTTTTTATTCAGTTTCTTCGTTAGACAATGGCGAATATCTCATCCAGACAAAAATACAGACTTAATCTGTGGTTTTCTGCTTGTGGTGAAGCTTTATTGGTTCATATATGTGATTCATTGTGCTAACTGGTTCCCAGGACATTGTAGAGGGGACCAAAGAAATAAAACAAACAGCAGAGGAAGTGTGAATTGATTGCAAACGGCCAGCGACACCTCTGTCATTGAGCGCAATCAATTCGAAAATTCAATAGAGGAAGCGGAGATTACACATCATACATATTGCTTAATATATATATAATTTGGGCTAGACCAAGTTAGTTTGGTTAGGCTTTTATCCCCACTCAGCCTCACAATTGGGTCGTTCTGCTTTGGCCTAGCCCAAAGTTAGCACTGTAAGGCTTGGAGTTAATATCACTGCATAGTATAAAACTAAGTCGCTTTCTGTCCTTATATCCGTGTGTATACTTACTTAAATCCATAAAACTACGTAACGGATTTTGGTGCGGATTTTTTAATAGATATAGTGATTGAAGAGGGAGGGTAGGGTATATGTGTAATTAATATCCATTAAATAGTGGAGAAATACCGTTATTTTTGAAATTATTTACCACGTCACATCATCACGATGTGTCATTTTTTCTGCTTACATTACAAACGGAACCCCGCGAGATTTATCAAAATAATGTTTTTTTTCTTATTTAAAATAGACTTGCGTTTGTCACTAATCAATCTCACCTGATGGTAAGTGACGATGAGGTCTAGGATGGAACACGCTTACCTAGCAAATGCCTATTCACTCGTGACTTGAAGACCGTAATATTATATTGTTCCGGGACCACAGACGTCGGCAGAGTTCCACATCTTAGCTGTTCGTATTAAAAACGAAGACTGCAACCGTTTTGTACGTGAGCGAGGATAGTCCACCATGTAAGGATGTACTATAAACAACGTAATACTAAAATACAACGTAGTACTCGTACTAAATGACAAAATAATGTACAGTTCCTCTGTAGTGTATTAAGTGTTAGCTTGCACCCGTGCTAAGCCGGGCCGGGTCGCTAGTAAATATATATTAACAACCAAGGCAAAGGTACAAATTCTCGCATTCATCATACTACCCTCACCCCTGCCACCTTGAAACCATTAATAATGTACATACGTGTGGGCAGCAGCAGGAATGGTCTAATCCAGTGATTCCCAAATTGGTCTAAATCGATAATAGGGGTCTATGACGACCTGTAAGGAGTCTACGGCAGCGACACAACAAATTGAGGGTCCTTGAAATTAAAACGGGGGTCCACGAAAATGGATCTCAACATACACTGATAGTACCTATTTACTTACATTATACTATCTTCTAATATAAAGACATAAAATTATTTATAAAAGTACCTATAAAGTAAAAAAATATCATGTTCATAATTTTTTTGTAAGTTAAGATGTATCGATATCAGGTAGGTAGGGGGGTCTACCCAAAACCAATAAAAATGGCAAAGGGTTCTACGACACAAAAAAGTTTAGGTCCGATTAATTTCACTGATAGCATCAGTATTATTAGACGTACGTAGGTATACGTTTGACCGAGTTTGACGACTCATAGAAATTCTGATAAGTTCGCCACAACCAATGCCTCGACGTTATAGACCCACTCTCAAGATTTTACATCGATCGGATATGACTTCTCTGCGGATCAACATACAAAACCGAAACACGAGACACCCTTAATGTTATTGGTTATAAAGGTGATATTCTTGGGATAAGCTGCGGCGCTTAAACTTTGCAATCTTAGATAGTAGTGCCGTTTCTACGAACACGCGCTTAATGTGTTTTTCCTGGGCTTGTTTATACTGCATTGCAACTGTCTTTATTGCAATAATAATTCCCCGAAGCAGATGACAATATACATAAGATAGGACGCCGTCAAATGTTAAGTAATTATTTTCTGATGGTCTGAATTAAAATTTGAAGTGCAAAACTAGATTGTATATTATAGCCAAAAACAGAAACAAGTGGTATAGCTTGGAAGAGGCTTTACCCAAAGGGGGTCCATGCAAAAATGAAAAAAGAAAAAAGAACAATTATATTAGGAAATTTTATAATTTTACCACTTACAAATTAATTCTATATTTGTTTCAGCTCTACAACATCATCAATTCCAGAAATCTCTTGTAACTCTTTAATTTTATTGTAACTTTATTACTACGCCAATATTGTATCATATTTTCTTTTTTGCATGGAATAAGGAAAGCTTTTATTATTATTATTCATATATTTAATTAATAATCTGAAATTTAAGTTTTTTACAATATAAATATATATATATATATATATAAAATAAACATAAATACTATAAAAAACTTAAACCTAGTATGCCGCCGGTAGCGAGGCAAGGCCCAAACAAACCGGTGGTTAGGGCTGCAGACAGAAAAATCTCCGAACAATACATGCCGTGTCGAGAATCACTGGTTTTGTATCCGGCTCTTGATCCATCCGTCAAGCGAGAGCCTCGTAAGATGTTGATCGAAACTCTGCTATTAAGCCATTCGCAGACACAACTATCGGAATAATGATTGTCGAGTCAACATCCTACATGGCGGTTACTTCGTATACCAAGTCAAGGTAGTTACTGGCCTTGTCCTTCTCGGCTTTTACGAGGTTCTCGTCATGAGGGATGGTAATATCGACGAGCATTGCACGGCGTTGGGAGCGGTCGACCACCACGATATCAGGTTTATTGCACGCAATAGTCCTGTCCGTGATGATAGAGCGATCCCAATAGAGCAACGCACGGCCATTTTCAAGAATTGGCGCTGGTGCGTACTTATAGTACGGTGTCTCATGCTCAACAAGGCCGTATTGAAGGGCAAGCTGTTGATGGATGATCCTGGCTACTAGGTTGTGTCTATGCAAATACTCACCGTTTGCAAGATGAGAACAACCAGAGATAATATGCCTAAGTGACTCTCCAGGACGGCGGCATGCCCGATATATGTCGACGGTACCGTCCTTTAAGATATATTTTCTATAGTTGTTCGTCATCATTACTTCGTCCGCAATTGCACAGACAAAACCCTCAGTTGCCCCAAAGAGGTCACCGAAGCGCAGCCAGTTTACCGAGGCGGAAAGGTCACCAAGGACATCAGGGCCCATTAGGGCCCGATAAAACCTTCCGTGCAACTCTTTGTCCTTCCATACTTCCTTGCGATTATTATTATTACTAAATAGTATTGTAAAGAAGCAAAATTATATTTTCCAGCAAAAGCCCAATTTTAAGTCCTCAAATGAGGATTTCAAAATATTCATGCGTTACAAACTTTTATGAAACGTCACTTGGCAAAAGTTATCAACTTTAAATATATCATTAAAAATTTCACTATCTCTTCTACCTACTAATTTGATGTGGCAGTTAAATTTAATAGATTCCGAAATCTAATACATACTTCTTTAGTTCATATATGACATCACAAGACCTCCTGTTTATGTAACTTTGTGGTTAACAAATTTGATCGACACTGATAGATTAGCATTTACATTGCTGCTTTATCAAGAACATAATTGTAGCGCAACTTCTGTCAGTTTCCTTCTTAATGATTCGAGTTTGAGAATTTAATCACGGTACAGATCTTTGGATTCCTTATGTTTTCTGACTTGTCCTACACCAACCCATGTAAGGGGCCTGTATAAAAAAAATCCAGCCAGGTGACGACATGTAAATTGTTCGTTCATTACTAGAATTAAGTCACAAAGATTTTTCCTGTTTTCCCAATTATGATTTTTTTTTAGTGTGATATAAGTGCAATTTTACGGTTTTCTGTTTTTCTTTTACTTTTGCTACATGACATTGCTTCTTGCCAAATTTCATGATTCTAGGTCAACGGAAAGTACCCTATAGGTTTTGACTCCCTTGCAAATGTCAATATGCAATATAAGTGGTACATAAACGACCATATCTTTTTATTGTGTTGATTTAGAAATTTAATTTTTTCACTGCTTTGAAATATAGGAAACCTGAGTATGTGATATTAATTTCAGCTGAGAATATAATATCTCGACGCGTTTCTGAGAAAAAGGACAACAAAGTGAAGGGTTCTCTATAAAGTTCCGTTTTTACCTTTGGCGGTACGGAACGGTAAAAACTAAATTCAGTATTTTTTTTAGGTTCAAACTTCCGAATACAGTGTGGTGAACTTTCGCTCGCCAAGTCTTATTGGTGAAGTATCATCGCAGTTCGCGCGATCGTTTATGCGTAATTGAGACCTCTCTGAATAAATTGTGCGTATCCGGGGTTAACATCTTTGTTCCGATCAGCAATCTGAGATGCACTCCGAATCAGAAGGTCAAAATTGACTATATTATTACTAGAGTTGCACTCGCGGCTTCGCTTGTCGAATGTTTTAAAAGATACACCGCTGACACCGCGCTGGCAAGACGCGGCCGTGTGTGGGGCTCTCCGGTCAAGAGGACCGGCCTACCCACTAAAACCCCCCGAGTTCTCTGGGCCCATACGGGGCACATAGCGGGTGGGCTCTCGCAATTCGACCGCCAAAATTCCGTTGACCTAGAATCATGGCAAGAAGCAATGTCATGTAGCACAAGTAAAGTCTCCGAAAAGCGTAAATTAGTAGTTAATTCACAAAAAAAATTACAACATAATTGGGAAAATCAGGAAAAATCTGAGATTTAATTCTAGTAATGAACGAACAATTTACATGTCGTCAAATTTGTACGGAATCCTCGTTGCGCAAGTCCGACTCGCATTTGACCGGTTTTTTATCATTGATAAACAGCCTAAGTCTTTTCTCGGGCTCTAGACTACCTCTGTACCAAAGTTCATATAAATCGGTTCTATATTTTTAGCACAACAGACAGACAGACAGATTTACTTTCGAAGTTACGAGGGGAGGTCAAAAAGTTCGCGGAATGACTGGGAAAAAAGATGAAATGATACATTATGTTATTTTTCCTTTTCAATATATTCCCCCTTAACACGAATACATTTTTCGGATCTGGCATATAACTTATTAATACCGTCGAAAAAATAGGTTTTGTCTTGGGCGTCAAAATACGCCGAAATCGCCGACTTGACTTCATCATCGTCTCTAAATTTTTTTCCACGCAGCTCTTTCTTCATCTTTGGGAATAAATAAAAATCGCTAGGGGCCAGGTCTGGACTGTAGGGTGGATGGCGTAGTTGTTCAAAAACCGCATCGATGAATGGCAGCCGTCGCAACATGACTCGTGTGAACGGGCGCGTTGTCGTGCAAAAGGAGTACACCTTTTGTCAGTTTTCCTCTTCTTTTTTCTTTAATAGCTTCTTTTAATTGGTCCAATAGGGAAGCGTAGTACTCCCGTTATAGAAACACCACGTTCTTTATAATCGATCAAAAGAATACCTTCAGTATCCCAAAAAATAGTCGCCATGATCTTTCCGGCCGATTGCGACACTTTAAATTTTTTAGGGGGTGGTGTGCCTTTTTTGTGCCACTGCATCGACTCCTGCTTTGACTCAGGCTCATAGTGGTGAACCCAAGTTTCATCACCGGTTACAATTCGGGCCATAATTTCTTCCCTATCTTCTCCACAGCGGTCCAAAAACTCGCGGGAACAGTTGACGCGCTCACGTTTTTGCAGCGGCGTGAGCATTCTCGGGACCCACCTTGAACACACTTTACTCATGCCAAGATGTTGATGAAGAATATTTAAAATTGTGGTTTCTGATACTCCAACTGATGCTGCAAGTTGTTTCTTCTTCAACCTTCCGTCTTCCAATACAAGTTTTTCAACTTTTTCAATGATTTCCGGCGTAGTGGCCTCAATGGGCCGTCCAGGTCGAGGATCATCTTCAATTGACTCCCTTCCTTGCTTGAAAAGGCCGTGCCATTTGTAAATCATGGTTTTACCAGGAGCAGAGTCTCCGTAAACAGCTAACATCTCTTGCAAATAGTTTGAGGCGTTTTTCCTTGTTTGGTGAGGAACTTTACGACGGCGCGATGTTCAATTTTCTCCATAGTGGCTAGTTTGTTCCCGATTTACTTGTTTACTCGTTTGTAACTCGAAAGCTAATGACCCAATTAGGCTAGAAATTGGCATATATAGTAATTATGAGTTACTCAAGTAGCGACTACCTGGAGGAGCGACCTCACCCCCGCCAACCCCGCCATTCCGCGAACTTTTTGACCGCCCCTCGTAATATGAGAAAGGATAAGTATTTATATCGTGATTAAAACGCTACGCAATGTAAGCGATTACATTTTTCCCTTTGAACGTTTCCTTGAGGCTACAGTGTAGACCAATTTTAGCTGGATTACCCTAGGTCAGGTCAGCATAACCTCCCAACTACTAGATCAGAGATTCACTAACTTAGTGTCGTAGACCCTTTGCCATGTTTTTTCGGTTTTGGGTAGACCCCCTTTTTTACCAGGTATAACTTCCGTTTATGGACGTCGGTGCCCTAAAGACCCCTTTTTTTTTTTTTTTCTTCCCCGTGAGGAAAATGCATTAAATTGCATACCCCGACTGTGGCGAGCCGGCGGTTATGTGGGGCTCTCCTCCCCAGAAGGGGAAGACCTACCCACTAAAAACCTCAGGGATGGCCTTCCTCAGACATGTAGGGAGCCCCCGGGAACACCAAGCCACCTCCGGGACCCCCAGCCTCCGCTCCCCTGCCTAGAGGGGAGCCCTCCTCGGGGAGGCTACCACCTCCCCCGGTCTCCTCCACCGACGACGCCCCCCGGCCACGGAAGGGGCGTGGTCCATCCCGGGTCGCCGTAGCAGTCGCGACTTCCTCGCGCCCGCCGGCGACCCGCGGCGGCGCCGCAGCTGTGCTACCGAGCCCGGCGCCGCCTTCTTCGAGCGGGATCGGCCATCTCCCGACCCCGCTCGGCGGCCTCCTTCTGGAGCATCACTGCTTCACAGAAGGAGGCCACAGCCCTCCAACCTCCCTCGTCCGCCAGCATTGCCGCAATCAATGCGGCGGAGACAGATCTCGCCCGATCTCTGCGACCAAGACTCGGCGTTCGGAGGCCCACGCGGGGCACTCCGCCAGCGTGTGCTGGGCCGAGTCGAGGTCGGATGCACAGTGGTGGCAATGTGTCGATCCCTCCCGTCCTATTCCACACAGATACTCACCGAAGCAGCCGTGCCCGGTGAGTATATCTGAGCAGCATAACCTCCCTACTACTAGACCAGAGATTCACTAACTTAGTGTCGTAGACCCTTTGCCATGTCTTTCGGTTTTGGGTAGACCCCCTTTTTTACCAGGTATAACTTCCGTTTATGGACGTCGGTGCCCTAAAGACCCCTACTTACCAAATCACTGAATCACTGGCTTATAAGGAAAGCGATATCTGTTTCAAGTTCAAGTTTCAATCCAGTTTATAGGCTCTATAATAGGCTGTACAATCAGACTTTAATTAAATACATGTTTATAAAACAAACGAACAAATGATAAAAGAAAAAAAATGTTTGGCTTGGTTAATTATATATTTTAAGTCCTTTTGTGTTCATAATGATTTTATCCATCATCTTAAAATATTTTGATATATATTTGCGATAATCACACACTGTACATCCACTGATAACAAAATCCATTTCATATATATAATGGATATATAGTAAGTCCTCTCGAGATTTGGCACGTATCGAAGTCACGTTATGCGAAACGTTTTTCTCGGCAATACAGGCGAGATGTTAACAGTGTAATATCACGTAATCATATGTATTATTAATAGTGATATACACCAACAAATGTTTAGCTATATATGTATAATAATAATATTAAAATATACAGCGAATTGAAACGTAAGTAGGTCGCAAGTAGGTCGTAAATAAGTAAGTCGCAAAGTAGATTCTACCGCGTGCACCCTTTTATTGAAGTCCCGGCTACTAAAACTTTATCTGCTAGCATGCAATACAACTGTAAGATCAGCTACTTTATCTATACTAATATTATAAAGAGGAAAGATTTGTTTGTTTGTAATGAATAGGCTCCGAAACTACTGGACCGATTTCAAAAATTTCTTTCACCTTTGGAAAGCTACATTATCCCCGAGTAACATAGGCTACTTTTTATTCCGGGAAAAATCGTCAGATCCCACGGGATGCGCAATAAAGGCTTCGCTCAAAAACTACTGCACAGATTTTCATGCGGTTTCATCAATAGATTGATTTTTGAGCAAGGTTTTGCGGTATTTTTATCTCGGAAAAACGGATAGTCTCACGGGAAGCACGATAAAACCTTCGCGCCATAAACCGACTTCCGCGCGTATGTAGCCGTGGGCAAAAGCTATGACCCTTTTCCCTCTATAGACCTAATCCCGAAATCCACGCAGACGAAGCCGCGGGCAGAAAGCTAGTATAATATAGAAATAGAAAACTTAATAACAATAAATCATACCATGAATGTAAAATCATAGTAACTGAATGGCTAAAAAAATACCTTACGATAACATCTAATCCCTTTTAACTGATCTGTTCTAAAAATGCACTATAAAACCCATCTAGTTAGTATATATAGCAAATGCTAGTAAATGTGAATATGAATGAAATAGACATTAAACAAAGACGCACATCAAACATACATACACATATACACAACACAAACACGACACGCATACAACACACTGACGCACACGATACACACACACACGCAAATTTTATGTATAATTATTTCGACCAAATTTGGTACCATAAAAACGGTCATTGTGACTAAACCTTAAAAGATAGACATATGCCGTCGCGGACTTTTTTTTAGATCATGTATGGAGGAATAATTCTTTTCATACATATTTTTTGTGTATCTTGAACCGTTTTTCGCAGCGCACGCAAAGAAAGCCTTCAAAAATGAATAATTTCCCCGTTTTTACACATTTACCGCTCTGTCTTTGCTCCTATTGGTCATAGCGTAATGTTATTTAGCCTATAGCCTTCCTCGATAAATGGACTATCCAACAAAAAAAGAATTATTCAAATCGCACCAGTAGTTTCGGAGATTAGCGCGTTCAAACAAACAAACAAACAAACAAACTCTTCAGCTTTATTATATTAGTATAGATAAGTCCAAAAAATTTATTAGCTTGTTCCTAACTTGTGAGTTGTTTAAGCGGTCCTTAAGGATTTTGATCTGTTCTACCAAATTTCATATTAATATTAGTTACGAAGGAGCGGGGGTACTTGACACAAGCATATAATAATGCTTAACAGGTAGCCCCAACCCAAAATTATGTAAACCTTATGTAGATTCCTCAAGAAACATTTTCGATTTTTTTTGAATGCACCCAGAGATAAAGATTTTTGAATTACGAATGCGACTTCGAAATCACGGATGTGACTAATAATCACCGATTTTCAATAATTCTTATTTTTGAATATCACTACCTTAGTCACAGGTGTGATTTCATTACGAGTGCCCTCACCCACTCGTAATCAAGTCATACTTGTGGAAATGTTATCTGTGTTTTGTTTGATTTTTCAGTCTATATATGCAATATATATATATACTAGCTGGCCCAACAGACGTTGTCCTGTCAAATGTCTCAATGTCACGTTGTCTCACGTTGTCTCAAATGTTTTTAAATAAATAATTTAGCTGAAAAACAATATATATATGACCGTATTGTGAATCTAAACCATTCTCAAGCCCCCGGAATACACACAAAAAATTTCATCAAAATTGGTCCAGTCGGTTTAGGAGGAGTTCAGTCACATACACACGCACACAAGAAATAATATATTAAATGAAATGTAGCACATATATTATATATATATATTATAATTAATATATTATTATATATGTATATAATAACCGAAATGGTTAAGTACCTATAGGCATCATGTTATATTATATATATAAATCTTTATATACCTATAATATATATAGATATATATAATAGATCTTAATAGGTCGCAGTGATGCACATCAGCCCCGACTTACATGAAATAAATAATAATAATATAGATATATATGTATGTATATATATAATAACCATAATGGTTAAGCCGGCAATAACCGGCAGCGACTACATTCTGCGTGGAACCGAACTCTTACATTTATGTGTGTACTTTATCTATGTTGGCAGCTCTGCGTTCCACTTTCAAAAATGGATGTTTAGGAAGCCGTGACCTCAAAGTCACCACTGACTATTTAGTCAGCGGTGATTTCGAAATCGCATTCGTAATTCAAAAATAGGTCTCCTGAAACTCGCTAGGAGAGCCACACACGCCTGTCGCCTAGTCAACGAATGAGTAGTAATTCTCCTCAAAAGAAAAAAAGAACAATCGCGAGAAGTTGTATTAGAAACAAAAATTTATATAAAAATCCACATCGACCAGTTTTGCGGTACTAGCACCAAACGCCGATCGATCTCCAACAAATCATAAATCCATCTCATTGGATTCTACCAATATGGCAATATTATTCAAGCATATGGCTGCCACTTTCCGCCATCAATCCTGCGTACAAAAATATCACCCTACTAATAATACAAACGCGAAAGTTAAAAGTATGGATGGATGTTGTTACTCTTCACGTAAAAAACTACTGAATGGATTTAAATAAACTTTACAATAATTACATACATACATACATACATACACTCACGCTTTTCCCATGGGGGTAGGCAGAGATTGCGTCTTTCCACTTGCTACGGTCTTTACATATCTCTTTCTTTACAATAATAATATAGCTTATATCTCAGAATAACACATAGGCTACAAAATGTAAAGATATCGTCGGAATTATTCCTACTAATATTATTAACGCGAAAGTTAAAAGTATGGATGGATGTTTGTTACTCTTTACTAACTTAAATTACTAACATTACTGCTTTAATGTTATTCAAACTGATAAGTGTCTTCGTGAAACAGCAATGTATTTGCACTACTTGCCAATTGTAATCAAAACGTGACAGCGACAATTACACAATCACCCTTCAGGCTTCACCAGGCTGTGGTAAATTATGTCACTGGATTATTTCACAACAAGGCGACGCGAGCCTCACATTTCAAGACATTTCAGTTCCTTTTTTATTTATAATAATTAGAAGACACTATTGATATGTTGATTTACCATAGTTGGAATTTTGTTAGATTTTTATGCCAAAAGAAGATAATTGTCAGAATTTGTATTTTCGAAAAAATTTAAGATTTTTGATTATTTCAATAAAAAGTAATGCTGTTTATCTTAATGTTGGTATTTTATTTATTCATCTTTTTTGAATAGTTATTATTATTAATATATCTTAAGCACAAATGCTAATTACACCTCGCACAACTCAACAAAAGAAAACTTTAAATAAACTGATTTAAACTATTTTTGACGACCTCAATATTCGAGTGATTAGTACACCGGTTTCAAGGTGTCACTATCTCTGAGGTCCCGGGTTCGAGTCCCGGTGGGGGCAATATTTGTGTAATGAATACCAGCATTTGTACCTTAGTCGTGGTTGTTAATATATAAGTATAAGATATGTATGTCTATCCGTTACCCTAGATCCCATAACACAAGCTTAACAGAGCTTAGTTTGAGCTAGGCTATTTGGTGAGTATAAGAAATATTTATTTTTTATTAAAAAAAAGTAAACTATAGGAATAGTAAACTGACAGCCTAGAAAATAGTACAGTGATCGACATAGGTCCAAAATTTAAAGGTGTAAAGGTCGGGGCTATTTGGTTAATGCATTGACACACCCCAGCCACAGCGCATTCATCGCAGAAATATCTGCCCCTACAGACAGACTGATCACTAAACTACGGAAGTTGTTAATCAATTTTCATATCCATCATGTGTTTACATTACTGTTTACCCTAAAAGGTACCACTGAAATCAAGAAATATTTCATTCTGTAAAATGTACAAAAACTACAAATGAATACAAGCTCAGATACCAGAAGGTATTTTCGAACCACCTAAAAATTTCACCTGAATCTTGCTAAGTACTAGGCCACGCAAAATCTCCACAACCTATTATGCAACGCTTTGACATTCAATCATTCCACAATCCAATACGCGTTTTGTTGCTTCGCTGTAAAGCTTAATTTACACTTCAACGTAGATAATATGTACTAGGCCACGCAAAATCTCCACAACCTATCATGCAACGCTTTGACATTCAATCATTCCACAATCTAATACGCGCTTTATTGCTTCGGTGTAAAGCTCAATTTAGGCTCCAATGCATACTTCATTAACGTCATTTGATTGACAGTAAGGCCATGGCTGGAGAGCACTGCTAATACTTTAGTGTACGCGGAAATTATCGTAATAGTCAGTGGGAAATGTCCGCGAGAGAGCGCTCACAATTCGATCGATTTAAGTGCGCGGACACATCAACATATCAATGTAAACACTGTCATTTCAAAATCCATCTTTAATTCTAGCGACATAAAGTCTTTACGATCTCCGATTCATAGTCCTATGTGTATCAACTGCATAGAACAGTAAACGATACAGCTCTGTGTTTCATTCAAATAAGAATGTCTTGGGTCACGTATACGCGAAACGTGATTACAAATTGCGACGTTTAGGAGATCGCACACAAAATTAACAAATACGTTATGTTAATACTCTAGCTGGTGCCTGCGACTTTGTATGTGCAGGATTAGTATTTCAAATAGCCTATGTGTTATTCCGATATATAAGCTGTGTTATTGTAAAATTTCATTAAAATCCATTCAGTAGTTTTTACATGAAAGAGTAACAAACATACATGCATACTTACAAACCGCGATTATAATATATTCGCGGACTACCCGTTATATTGGCAATAGAGTCGACAAAATAAATACACTAGTGTTGATGTAACGTGCATGTGTGCAATATAAAGAAATTAAAAACTTGAGAATAAAGAGAAGAACAGCGAAGCTTACAACTGGCGCCTGGTAACGAAACGCCTTCTCACAGAATCGATCAACTATTAAAATAAACAAATTTTTTATCATATACATATATGTTTATACGATAAGAAATATCATTATCATCTCTATCGTGCATTATATCTGCTGTAATTATACAATTAACTAATAACTATAATCGTCCACTTTAAACAAGTAATTAAAAAAATATATGCGCGATTTGTTTCGTTCACAAGTCACGTCAGGCCGATACAGGCCGCTAGCGTTTACGCCAGAAGTTCCCAAACGTTTTTGTATCGTAGACCATTTGCCATGTTTTTCGGTTTCAGGTAAGACCCCCTACTTACCTGATATTGAAAGCCTACATCCTACAATTTACAAAATTTTAAAAACATTTATATTATTTTTTTTAGTTCATAGGTACATTTATAAAAAAAATTATGTGATCATATTAGAAGAGAGTATAATGGAAGTAACTTAGGTACTATCAGTGTATGCTGAGATCCATTATCGTGGAACCCCGTTTTCATTTCATGGACTCCCAAATTTTTGTTTCGCTGACCTCTAGGGGCGGTATAGACCAATTGGGAATCACTGGTTTACGCGAATGGTTCCGCCTTTACATCTCGATCTAACACACGAGAATCCTATCATTCTCCTCTCGTATTGTCATTCTAATAGTAGTATAATAAATCTATATACACTGTCACATCAATATAGACAGTGACTCTTCAAAATGCGCTGTTAGTTCGAGCGGCATAAAGGTCTTCTAACAATTACACAGGACACTAAACAAACGCAAAACAAAATACAACTATGTGTTTCATTCAAATATGACTGACTTGGGTCACGTACGCACGCAACGTGATTTAGTTAGATCGCAAATTAAAAAATATGAGATTAGTAAGTGCCTTGTGGTACCAACGATATTTTGTACGTTTTGTATTTTTCCTTTCGTGTTTTATTGTGACATTAACGTACCAGAAGCGTTGCGGGTAAATTTATATAAATCAATGTCGAACCAAACCGACCATATCGCACGATATGATATTCATTACATCTTCACATGTTACATTTTTGATATTATCTCGTGCTTCAATATTAAAAAATTCAAACTTCCTTGAAGCATCGGTGGCGCTTCGATATCGTTCGGCTTTCGAATTCCATATGTATGTACGTCCTTTTTCGAATCTCGATGAAGGAAAATTATCTTCTATGAAATGGAGGCACTAGAAAGCTTTACAATCGCAAAGATATTACACATATTAAACATTGTTAGTCTTAAGGAATAGTAAGCAATATTTAATAATGGTTGTAATAGTATATTATAATAGAATAAAGATGTAGACGGGGCTATGACTGTGGGGGACGGGACCATCTGTTCCCACAACACGAAGAAAAGACACCTCCCAACCGAAAATTGATATGTTACTTGTAAATGAATAAGAAATAAGGACATAAAAAAATACTATCACAAAAAAAAAGAGTGCGGACCAAAGAGACCGCAGAATTTATTTCATCTAAGTAAAAAGAAAAAATCGCAAAGATAAATGAGTTTGCTCGCCATTACACAAATTTCACAAATCCGCACGTAATGAAGAATCTAAACTTAATAATGACTTAGTTAATGAGGTAATGTTCGAACCTATTACATTACTATCTATATGTCGTAACATATATCTCTGTTTCGTTTATAAAATAAACACATATACACACTATTTCAACACATTTGCATCGCCATGTCAACATAATTTCACTGCGTTTTGTTGTTTTTTTGAAACTTTATTATTTAAATTTTGCACCAGTTTGTAAATCAACAACGACAACTTAATTTGTTAGGCGGCTAACTGCTTAATACCGACTCCAATATTCCATTATATAATTTGAAGCCTAACATTGAAACGGCAATTTTATTTTCATTCATCGCGATAACTTACTAATTAAAAGTTATTTATATCTTAGGATATTCGATCTCTTAATTAACGGGCCGGAGCATAATTGTAGTCCAACTCTGATAAATATACAGACAAACTGAGGCTGTGACATCCAAAACTATTTGTATTAATGCTGCTGCTAGATCCTATGGGGTACCAAAGGCCACTTTACATAGAAGAATCCTAGATACCAATCAAAAAGCCAAAGGTAGTATTCAAATAAAAGGTTCGGGAGGGGATCTTACACCAGAAATTGAAGCTGAAATGGTATCACACATAAAAGAAATGGAATCGATTTTGTTTGGCTATACACCAAAACGTTAAAAAACGTAATACGTTAGAACGTTAGCCTTTAGATATGCTGAAAAATATAGATTTATAACGTTGATGAATCTGATCTTACAAATGTGCAGAAAAAGCCACGTAAAATCTGAGCACAAAAAGAAAAACATCAAGTTGGCTCAATAACTAGCGGTGAAAGAGGCACGACAACGACCGCTGTTTGCTGTGCATATGCAATAGGGCAGTGCGTACCACCTCTAATTATTTTCAAGCGAAAGAACGCCGAATTGCAAGACGGTGCTTTATTTTAGTTATTTGTTATGGAAGCAAAAACTTTAAATTGTTACATTTTGACAGATTTTATTGCTTTCTTCTTGTCAGAATGTTGTATTGCTTTTTTACATAGGATACACTGTTTTTGTTTTATTTGTGTAATTTTATTGCATATTGATTATCAATATTTTAATTAGTAAGCACAATGTTTTTTTTCCGCCAGTTGATCTCAATGATTTAACCCCAAATACTTGTGATTAAAAGTACATATTTTAAAATTAAAAGTTTGTGATTATTTTGCAATAATTTTCTCCAATTAAAACTTTCGCGTTATATATTTAGTAGGAATAATTCTCACAATATCTTAACAAATTGTAGCCTATGTGTTATTCTGATGTATAAGCTATGTTATTGTAAAGGTTCATTTAAATCCATTCAGTAGTTTTTACGTGAAAGAGTAACAAACATCCATCCATTAAACTTTCGCGTTTATAATATTAGTAAGAATAATTCTCACAATATCTTAACAAATTGTAGCCTATGTGTTATTCTGATGTATAAGCTATGTTATTGTAAAGGTTCATTTAAATCCATTCAGTAGTTTTCACGTGTAAGAGTAACAAACATCCATCCATACTAACTTACAAACTTTCGCTTTTATAATTTAGTATTTAATGTTTGGTAATGACGACACACTGCCATTTGCTTTAAAATTACATAAACATGAGTTGTCTGTATATAACAATATAAAATATGTAATAGAGCGGTTTCAGCGATTAGACCGACTTTTCCCACAATACTTTCTTCAATTATTGTTCTGTTTCATTTGTTGTGTGAAATAAAAAAAATATCTATCTAAAAATTAATTACCGAGATCACCACGGTTTAGTGATTGTGTTTTGTCTTGTTTTGTCACAGCTTAATTATCACATGTGAAAATGAGACAAACAGTGTAGTTAATAATAAAAGATCAAATTTTATTGATAAAGTCAAAATAAACATATTGTTAAGGTTCCGTGCCTCCAAAAGTAAAAAGCGGAACAGACGGACGGACGGACTTTGTTGTCCGTCCATCCGTCTGTCAAGACCCTTTTCCTCAGAAACGCATCAAGATATCAAGCTGAAATTAAGAATACATACTCAGGTCTCCTATCTCTCCATGCAGTAAAAAAAAATTAATTCCTAAATCAACGCAATAATAAGATATCGCTGTTTATGTTTCATTTATATTGCATATTTTAGCATTTGCAAGAGAATCAAAACCTTATAGGTTAACTTTCCGTTGACGTAGAATCATGAAATTTGGCAAGAAGTAATGTCATGTACCACAAGTAAAGGAGAAACTCCGAAAACTGTAAATTTGTATTTCAAACAAAAAAATATTTACAGCTAAATTGGGAAAAACAGGAAAAATCTTTGACACTTAATTCTAGTAATGAACGAACAAATTACATGTTGACAAATTTGTACGGAACCCTTGTTGCGAGAGTCCGACTCGCACTTGACCGGTCTTTTTACGTTACATTAACTATTAACAAACTGGAAAAGTCCAATGATTATAAGCAGAGGTCGGAATTAGGTAGAGTCGAAATGTTGATTAATGTGGACGTTCCCGAGATTTCTAACGGACAATCCCGTGTGCCAACAATATTACAAATAAATATTAAAGAAACCTCAGAGATAGACAAATCTATACTAATATTATAAAGAAGTAAAGTTTGTGTGTTTGTATATTTGTATATTTGTTAAATTGTAAGGGGTAATCTCAGGATCTACTGAACCGATTTTAAAATTCTTTCAGCAATAGAAGGCCACGTTATTGCTGAGTGTCATAGGTTATATAAAAAACCGAAAAATAAAAAGGTTTTTACGTGGTAGTCCGTTTTGCAAAGTGAATCGGAAAAAAACAGGCAGCGGACGGCGCGCGATGGCTTCGGGTTTAATTCGGATCGCGTTCGTGCTCGCTTCGGGGATTATTAATATTATATATAATACTTTATTGTACAATAAAAAAAATAAAAATTGTAGTTATTCACAGTGTACAAGGGCGGACTTATCTCTAAAAGCGATCTCTTCCAGCCAACCCAAATAGTGGTGCAAGACGTTAAAATTGCAGGGGTAATTAAGTGTTTAACCTATTCAAATGTACACATCATTAAGCATATATATACAAATACATACTTACACATAAATAAATATACACACACATATATATATATATATATATATATATATATTATATATATATATATATATATTATATATAAATACATATATATATAATAATTATATAATTTAATACAATTATTTAGACAGATAGTACTCTTCAGAAGACATTTGAAAGATGTAGGCAAGGGATGGTCTCTCACGAATGGAAGCGGGCAAACTATTCCACAGCTTGGCAGCACGAACGAAAAGGATTTTTGAAAAAATACGGAATTGACTTAGGAATTTCAAGGACATTTTTACTACACAGGATCGCTTGGGGCGGGAGCTTTCGGCACAAAATTTAAAAGGGTTCGAAGGTAAGTTGGAACTGGGGATAGTGGAGAATTTTGTACACAAGGGAAAGCATGTGTAGATTTCTACGCAAGCGAATAGGTAGCCACCCTAACTGCTTACGATAATCAGACACGTGGTCAAATTTACGCAGACTGAATATAAAAGCGAATGGCTAAATTTTGAAGGCGCTCTAGCTTATTAAGTAGCTCTTCGGTTGCGTCTAAGTAACAGACATCAGCGTAGTCGAGAATAAGAAGTAAAAGGGACTGAGCGAACATAACTTTAGTTTTGAACGGTAGGAAATATTGTAAGCGCTTGAGCAAGTGATATGAAAAATGCAAACGTTGACTCACATTATTAATATGAGCCGACCAAGACAAATTACCCTCAATAATCAACCCCAAATTCTTACATTTATCGGAAAAAGGTATCTTAGTCCATTGAATAATATTTCAGGAAGCACCTTCAAATCAATCTTTTTAATCATACGGTTGCTAGCCAACATAATTGCTTGTGACTTTAATAGGTTTACGAGTAGTCCAAAAGAATCCGCCCAGTTCTTAATAGAAAGAAGATCTTCATTGATCTTTTGGATTGTACAGCAGAGGTCAGACATATTTGCGTGGCGGTAAATTTGCATTGCATTTGCATTTGCATTAATATTATGCCCAACGAAAGTGGGCACGGTCAGCTAGTAACACAAATAATTATCTAATTAACATACAATTATTTTATTAGTTTACCTTAATTCACAATACAAATTATTGATAGTCTTAAGCAAATTCTTAAACGCATATTTCGACTTTTAATATAAATACGAGCGAATACTTGTGCTTCTAGCCTAAACTCGTGAAGTTATTCAGACGACCCATCAGAATCATTTTCCTTGTCCAATTCATTACCAGTAAGATTTGCAGTGTTCGCTTCCGACATTACTGTATAACTTTTGTGAGAATTAAAATATATAACTTTACATTAGCTTTTCAATATTTTGTGGCTTCAATGAATTTCCCCGAACGTCTAAACTTTTTAATTAAACAATCACGGCATTTTGTTCTGCTCTTTAATATTTATCTCGGGATTTGAGGCTCCATCCATTTTATTCTTTCGCTATATGAAATCAGTGTAAGTGCATGAACAACTCTTCCTAATTCCCACCTCTGATTATAAGTGATACGTTCGCTAATAAATCACTGATTCCGCTTCTCAGAAACAAAGGAAGTAGTATCAGTGTCCTGTTCAGAGAACGCGTGCACAAATGTGCTGTAGTCATGACATTGCATGGGAACAGTAGTGAAATCCTAAGCGATATCGGATAACAATAACAGGAAATATTACAAGCACTATTCACCGGCATTCATGCACTTTAATAATATAGTTCTAAATTTTTATTTTTATGAGGAGACAAATGAGAAAATAGACTGATAAATAATCTGCGATTACCAGAAGAGTTACAGGATTTTTGGAAAATATGAATATCGAGTCATTATTGAAACGAAGGCGACAATTCGTTCAAAATTAAAAGAAAACAATAAATATATTCTTCAAATAGGATTTTTACAATAACTTTTGCACGATAAAGATGCTACTCCATTGGTTCACAAGTCTACGGCGGCAGACATTGTACTGGAAAGATCCAGCAAGAAAACCAGCAAGGGCTATTTTTAATTCTCCTTATCAATTGGAAACTGGCCTCAGATAAGTCAGAACCCAATTTCAAGTTTAAACAAGTTTACATTATATCATTCAAATTCAAAAGCTAAGTTCATTGTGTTATGTACTATAATCATAATATTTGGCAACGTAACTAATGACTTATTAAAATCAAGCCCACATTGTTATCATGTAAGTCAGTGATTCCAAGAGGGACCCTTAGGGGTCTATGATAACCTGCAAGTCTACGTCAGCGAAACAAAAATTTGGGGGCCCATGAAATGAAAAAGGGGGTCCACGATAATGGATCTCAACATACACTGATAGTACTTATTTACTTACATTATACTATCTTCTAATATAAAGACGTAAAATTATTTATAAAAGTACCTATGAAGTAAAAAAAATATTATAAATTTCTATAAAATTTTGTAAGTTGTAGGATGTAGGCATTAAATATCAGGTAAGTAGGGGGTCTAGCCATAACCTAAAAACACAGCAAAGGGTCTACGACACAAACATGTTTGGGAACCTCAGCTTTAAGTGATTATATAAGTACGTAAGAGTATTTTTCATAAACCATTTAAAGAGCTATGGCAGCTTCCCATACATCATTTTATTCAATAATAAAGTAAGCGTCTATGAATGAAATATACCTTGTTTAAAAGAGCATGTATTGCTGATTAATAAGAAAATAAAATAGTAATTTAAGGAGTCCAGGTTTTTGAGCAATTTTGCATAGAAGTTTTATAGGTTATGCCTTTATTAACCATATTATTTTGCGCAACAACAACAAAAACGCAACAGATTCAGTGTATTAATACATATGTTACAATTAAGGCACAGAGGATCTGCTGTGGCTACGACCGCGACCACTCATTTTGGCTTCAGAACTTTATAAACAACAATATCCAAGAAACAGGCCAAAATCAGAATCCTTAAGCACACCCAAGTCACAAAAGCAATATCACAGTCCGAGTCGTATTATTGGTGGCGAAAACAAGACTCCTTAGGCAGTCCGGGTAAAAATTATAAAGAAAACAGGGGGAAAACAGCGAAAACACACAGAACACACTCGAGCGTTGGTGCAAGGGGCCTGAGTGATGAAAAATAAAAACGAAAAGTCAATCGTTGTATTTTTTTGATAGCTCTGGATAAGAGTCGCTAAGCTGCGCCCATTTTCATGTTAATTGCCAAAAAAGGTTTTTAATACTGAATTTCATTTAAATAATTTAAAATCTATATAAACATAAATACACTAAACCAAAAATTACAATAGCTATGATCATAAACAATTTAAACCTCATATTTTACAGCAAACATTCATGATTTTAATATTGCAAAAAATAATTATTTCTTCTGGCAACCTTGTACTAAAACATTGTCATGCCGGAAAAGTAAAATAGCTACTTTTAATTAATTACTTTTTAACCTGGCCTTACCTAAATGTGCCAAAATCATCAAAAATAGTTTATGAATATTTTATAATCATTGGATGCTGTGAGTTCTTAAGACGCTTTCAAAAATAGTGAATAAAAATCTGCCATAGCTCTTTATAAAAAGGCAAATCGGTAACACTTTATCGCATTTTGTTGTAATTTCCCCATAAAATAGCCTCTAGTTATATGCAGCCCGTATTACAGTGAGCTTATGTTTATTTATAGTGTTTAGTTTATGAATTTGAAAATTTTTATGCAAATAATTTGCATAAAAATTTTCAAATTATTGTTCTTATGAACATGAAATTAAATTTTCATAATCAATATAATTTCTTTAAATAAGTCCTTCAAAGATTGCATTGGTTTTAATTTACAGTGCAACCTTATTATAATGTACCTCAATATAACGACTTCCTCGATATAACAAATTCTTCTAATCCCCTTGAATTGTCCATACGAGTTAATATAAAATATATCTTTACATTGCGAACAACCTCTTTATAAAGAATTTTCAAGTATCAATAAAAAGTATACAATCCTCTAATTAACGAATTTTGTCAACCCAAAACCTGTGCATAAGGTTCTCACCAATATATAACTCTTAATCTTACAGTATGTGATTCATGTGGCGATATGTTTCGACACCCTTTTGTTCGTAAAACAGTCATTGTTGTTCGATGGAAGGTAATGATAAACACTTCTGTTCGCCACTAATGGTAAAGATTTATGTTAAAATAGCTCAGAAACATAAAAGGTGTTCCTTATCAGTCGCAAAAAAACGAAACATCATTATGTTGTGAAAAATCCTATGACGAAAAAATTTGACATATTTATTAGTTAAAGTTGTTTGCTATATCAAGATAAGTACGTAATGTTGGGTTAATGAAACGATTTTTTTCCTCTTTATAACGAATTTAAGATCAACTTTACCTCAACATAACAAACCTCAGTTCAACGAATAACTTAATATTACGCATATTTTCTTGTAGCCCTCCGATTTGTTATATCGAGGTTGCACTGTATATAGGTGTGGCAAGAACTGCTCTTTTTTGTATTATAAATATATATCCAATTTTCAGAGCGGAACACGACAATAATAGTCCATGTTACATGACACGAAAATATAACTCATATAAATTACTAATCTTGCCGTTTCAAAATCAGTACGTTGCCTCACTTTTTATGCTGCAGAACTAACTCTATTAGTTAATTTTGTGTGATATACTGACAAACAGATTATAGTCGCCCATAGTGTCTTGTGGGATTTTCAGCAAATTCCCAACGACCACAAAAACCGCGGTACCCCGCAATTTCACTGAAATATAAACAAGTTTAGATAACAAGAAATCCTTTTCGTTAATATAAATTTCACCGAAATAGAACGGCTTCCGGTAACAAGAGAGTCTTTGGTTAATGAAAATTTTGCATCCGATATTGGACAGACTTTCCGGATTATGTTGGTAATGGGTGTATCTCAATGTTATTTAAAAGTGAAGTAGCTAAAGCACAACCTAATTATTTTTATTACACTTACACCAATTAACCTAGCCCAAAGTAAGCTCTCACAGGCTTGTTATAGGAATTAGTAACGGATAGACATACATATATAAAAATACTTTAATAGAAATATATATTAATTAAGACACATTGAACATATGAGAAACCTGAAGTCGGAATAGGCTGTTAAGAAAACACCGCTAAAAGCGATTTAGGAAGCTGAATTATGAAACAGCGCATTGTAATGAAAAATTAACATTCGAGAACTTTTAAGGGTGCCGAAGTCACGTAGCTAATGCCGGTAAAATGTGAAAAGGTAAACAAAGAAATACACCGACATCAGGCAATCGAAGCCTCTCCAAAGCTCTTACGGAAACTCGAAAAAGCCTTACAAGCTTGCCAACAACAACAAAATACACAAATTACTTTCTTGGCATACAAAGTGAGTTGTTTTTTCTTGTTTCACGGCCAGTGAGATAATCGTTAAGAGGCATATACGTGCATAAACTCGGCCAACTGATGTATAATTTCTTTCTTTTTCACTCTGAAGAGAAGATGAGAATCCTCACGAATAGAACTACTAAACTCAACCTGAGCCTGAATTTTAAGTAGGGCCTACTTAAAACTAGCTTAGGTAGAACCGTGACTTTGACCCCTTGCAGGTTGTCATAGACCCCTAGGGGTCGATAAAGACCTTTTGGAATCAATGGTCTAGTTGGTCATTACTATAGCAGCCAGCTTACTTTCAATTTCAGCTTAATTATTGCGAATACCAAATCTCACAAAGCCCCGCCTTAACGGAATATTAGAAAGGTTTTACTCCACGTAGCTACGTAACAAACAGATGTTATACAAGATTGGTAGACGAGCAGTCATGACCTATGCATATGCGGTATTAGCACACACCGAACTGCAACTCTACCCATAACACATAACACTGTGAAAATAACTAAAGTAAATTAATCTTGCCGTTTCAACATCTGTAAGTTGTCTTATTTTTTTACAGCATATGCTGCAGATCTTAGTCTATATTTGATAGGGGTCTCAATATGTGGGTCCCATTGCCAAGTTGGATCCAAAGTAAATCTACCACTTTCACTATTAATTTTAACACAGAATATCCGATGTTTCCTAATACTTATGTGTGAAACAGCGACCCAGCGAGCGACGTCGAATTCTCCAGTATCCAACAGCATTCAGAATTTCCCAACACTTCCGTGTGACAAACATAGGCGTACGACTCGTCGACCCATACATGATCTAGTGAACTCCTGAATCTTACTAATACTTCTTAACCAACCCACCTGACCAACTAGCATAGGATCGTCAAGTTCTGCTATCTGGACGGAAGAAGCGCAGGATTAATTAGTGTACATGTCCTTGGGGAAGCGGTATAAGTCAATAGTTTTAGTAATTAATAGTAAATTAGTAATAATAGTAATGTATAATTAATAAGGAATGGATGTAGCGTTTTGATTTCAGGGTAGTTTTTCACAGTTTCTTTCCCTTTTAATATAAATGTTACATACCTGGACAATGTCGTGTACATTTCTAATTGTCATATGTATTAGATAAAATTCTTTAGTTAATGATACACTGAGAAAAAAAATGGCTAACAAAGTGTCCATAAAAGCTTTGTTAAATAATTACCAGTAAACTGCAACAAAACACTTGACACACAATAACAAAGGTCTCATAGTGCCCTCTGCAATTTTTTTATTGTTAGAGATTTATTGTTTTCCTGCGGCTTCGGAAAATCTGAACCAAAGTAACAATGTTTATTAACGTTGTTAAGATAGCAACCGCGACTGTTGTTCGAATATTAACTTTAGTGTTTATAGTATGACAAAATAATCTGTAACAAAGCTTAAAGTTGTTGTCATGTTTATTTATTAAGATGCTGGATGAACAATATTCAAAACTAAGAAAAATTTAAGATTGATCGCTTAGCAAATAATTTAGTGTATTGTGACAATTCCGAGTAGCTGTGGGCGTACTCTTTAAAAACGATATTCGATATATCGTGGACTTCGTCGTGTCGTATCTCTACTCTTAGTTACTATCGTTTAAAACATTTCAACGGACGATCGAACGAACGAATATAATTTTGACATAAGAAAGCCTCAAATGACAACGATGAATTGAATTTGACAGACGAATATTCGCAAAATAAACGTCAAATTTACGATGATTACAACGACACCCCAAACCGTATCGTATTACTTTTCGCAAATTTGACGTAAATTTTGGCGAATATTCGTCTGTCAAATTCAATTCATCGTTGTCATGATTGGCTTTCTTTATGTCAAAATTAATATCGTTCGTTCGATCGTCCGTTGAAATGTTTTTAAACGATAGTAACTAAGGAGCTAGGATACCGACACGACTAAGTCCACGATATATCGAATATCGTTTTTAAGATACGCCCCCTGTTTCGTTTCGGTAGCCAATTCTCTCATCACTTCACTCGGCGCCGGGCACAAGGTACTTTTATATACGCAGGACTTCGACATCGGCTCGTCCATTTCCTTCGCGAATGTTCGACCGAGCGGGCGCGTGTTTTGTGTCGGCGTAGCATAATGGCGGAATATACTTTAATCACGGTTGTAAACACTAAATACTTCTGCTCTACTATTTAATGTGAATTTAAAAGCAAGACAATTTAGAACTAGTGCTTAGATTTAAGAACGGACATGAAGGAGGCTGAGTGAATCGTTGGGGTTACCTACAAAATATCGAATTCCAAATGATCGAATATCGAAATACACTGATAATATTTTAATATTCAATCAAATGATTCCAAATGGAATTCGATATTTCGTAGGTAACCCCAACGCTTCACCCAACCTGCTTCATGTCCGTTCTTAATCATGACAAAACGGGAATATTTATGGTGACAAAGCTAAATTGTTGGTGTAACTAATATGGGTTGTGATATAGCACAAGATCACCATTGTTTTTTAGCAACATATTATTGTTGCCGATCTACCTAATTGTCGATTTCATTTGACAATAAAAAATTTGATATGGTAACAATTCACTATGAACGGCTCTCCCGGATTAACTTTTTGTTGTTAATTTAGCAGGATTTTTTTCTCAGTGTACTTATGATGTTAATGTACCTAAATAAATAAGTAAATAAAAAGTCTGTACGAATATAAAAAAAACTCTACGAATACGCATCATCATAGTAAAACAAATCGGCGAAAAATTATACAACAAATTATTCTCAGATATAGATCGCAGGGATACCTTATTAGTTGATAAGTACTTTAACGACCTGATCGAAACATTGACTAAGCACCAGTATAAGGTAATCGACGGAACTCGAAGATAAGGTAATCAGAACCTTATTGACATAAGTGGATGTTGCGCAAAGAGATAAATTGACGAAACCAACAACAATACAGTTCCCTATTAGAGAAGATGATAGCAAGGGGCGAGATACGATTACATAATTGAAGCGACGTCCTTGAGGGTGCTTTCAAGTCAACAGCGACACGTGCAGGTCTCCGAGAGTAAGGGTGGAAAATATTTCTCAGTAGCTATGCATTGTTCGCTATTCCACGGAAGAGTTATAATAGAAATACTTTTTAAATTTATTAAGCAAACCCGAGTAATAAAATAATTTTGCCGTTCCAACGTACGTGATGCAACTGGACACTTATTTATGGGGAAATGCATAGCTTTTTACAAGTTCCATAATGCGTTACCAGTTCGCCTTTTCGTTGATTCAAATTAATAGGCAAAACCAGTCTTTTATTGAAAAAAGGTTATTATACTGTTTAAGATTACTTA
Source organism: Scirpophaga incertulas (assembly GCA_036419045.1). NCBI lineage: Eukaryota > Metazoa > Arthropoda > Insecta > Lepidoptera > Crambidae > Scirpophaga > Scirpophaga incertulas. The sequence goes on along the minus strand of CM071626.1, from coordinate 5,989,761 downwards.
AATGATAACAATAATGCTTAGGAATTATTTCAAAGTCTCTAACTTGCCAAATATTTGGACTATAGTAAATAACATAATGAAACTATAGCCTTTATAGATAAGTATAATGTAAACTTGTAAAAGAAGTTGGGTTAGACATATACACAGACAATATATAATATTGACAATATATGTTACGTTTATAACAAAATTAAACATTTTGTACTTTATATAATTGTATATGTGTTGACGTGTGAATAATTGAATTGTGGCGACCGAAATAACTATATTTTAATTAATCAACAACATTATCAATAATAAATTCTTATAGCGCAAACCATAAAATAATTATTAACTGAAACTTACTTAAAAAATTATTAACTTAATCTATACATATAAATAAAATTGGAGTGTCCTCTGACACTTAGTTCCGTAAAATGTCTAAAATGGCTGGACTGATTTTCACTGGACTTATATTGACAGGTAGCTGATGTAATAAGTAGTAATTTAGGCTACTTTTATTTTAGAAAAATACTGTAATGTTGCAATGTCCAAGTACGGTCCAGTGGGCGTACTCTTAAAAACGATATTCTATATATCGTGGACTTCGTTGTGTCGTATCCTACTCTTAGTTACTATCGTTTAAAACATTTCAACGGACGATCGAACGAACGATATTAATTTTGACATAAGAAAACCTCAAATGACAACGATGAATTGAATTTGACAGACGAACATTCGCAAAATAAACGTCAAATGTACGATGATTACAACGACACCTCAAACCGTATCGTGTTATTTTGCAAATTTGACGTAAATTTTGCGAATATTCGACTGTCAAATTCTTGTTGAGTTATGCACTTACCAACACATTTTGCGACTAATTTTATATATAAGAAAATGACAAGATGATAACGATGATATTTTAAATATTCATTTTTATTTTATTGCTGTTATATTTTTGTTTTATTGTATTGTAGGTCGTCCACAATTTGAGCACCACTGAGAATAAACATATCAAATACTAGCTGACCCGCGCCCACTTCGTCGGGCATAATATTAATAATCCCCGAAGCGAGCACGAAAGCGAACTGAATTAAACCAGAAGCCATCGCGCGCCGTCCGATGTGATGATGATGATGATGATGATGACACTCAACAATAATGTGGCTTTCTATTGGTGAAAGAATTTTTAAAAATCGGTTCAGTAGATCCCGAGATTACCCCTTACAATTTACAAACACACAAACTTTACTTCTTTATAATATTAGTATAGACTAAGGTTACAGCTGAAAAACAGCAATTTGCTAATGACTGAAAGAAAATATTATGCTGAGCTGTCGCTTTATTTCGCCTGCTGTGGTGCACACACACGCCATCGCTTGCCTTGTTATGTTTGCTCTATGCTGTGTTCTTTTGTTGTATTTTATATATTGTGTCTATGATTTTATATTGTGTTTACTGCTTTTGTTTAATGTCATGTCTTTGTTATTTCCGTTTGCTTTGTGTTTGTGTTCTGTGGCAGTGAAATAAAGTTATTATTATAAAGATATTTCTGTTTGGTAGGAAAAAGCATGGAATAATGTATATAGTAATTGTAGTAAGTTATAAAGTTTTAGAAATTAATAAATAATATATAAATATTTCTTACACTTATACTAATTAGCCGAGCTCAAAGTAAGCTCAAAGTAAGCTTGTGTTATGGGATCCACAGTAACGGATAGACGTACCATTACCCGCTCGACTTAGGGTGGTCGTCTACATAAATTACTACTTTTTTATATAATCAACAATCCACGACGATATAATATCAGATTTCAAATTGTGATGCAGTGAGAAGGTGCACATGCGAATAGAGTACCCCATTGTGTTTGCTGGCCAGTAGAACTACTATTATCGCTTCAGGTAAAAAAAAAATACTCCGCGGTGACAAACGAGATAACGCTATACGCGTCTTTGTTTCAATATTGTTTTAACCTACTCTAAGCGGCCAAGGTAAGGCCTGTGACAATAAAGTGTTCTGATTGACATAAATTCCCATTTTTTATTGACTTGATTTCTAACAAAATCAGTATCAGAGTCGTTATCGCACACGGCACTACAAATGAAACAGCCCGGAAGGAAATGAGCGTTCATTCAACAATCATTATAAACAAAACATATTCAGAATCCAACTACGAAATGAAGTGTATTGAAACGGAATAGAGTACAAAATGATATTAGAAATTCACAACGATTCATACGTAACCGATTCGAACCGTCTGATGTAGCGCAACGTGACTAAATTCCCTTGTTACGCTGATAAATTAGAACGCAGTGTTCTCGAAAAACATCTAAATTTACCAGTATTATACGAACGTGCTAGATTGATAGTGACCGTGAAATCTGGCCAGTCTAGCTGGTCCTGTGACGGGGATACATGCACGTGGCCCGCCCCGAGAATTCATCTAAACTATACCACAAATCCTGAATAGATTCTGAACCCTCGGCAGTAGACGTAGAGTCGGCATTACCAAAGCCAAAGTATGCAGTGATTCTATAACTTGACGCATTAGTCGTATAGTTTTACTCCATTGTGGGTCGTCCACGAACGTCATTGCTACCTATGAGTATGCAATAAATCGTTGTATTTTGATCCAGTTTTCTACATAAACAGGTGTTTGAATACTCTTTCACTAAGCCTTTCGTAATAGAAAGCTTTGAAGTTTCCAACGACTAAGAAACACATCATGCGTTAGGTACTCGTATAACCATGATTAATAGTTTGTGTAAAATTCTGTAGCCGCTATGAATTGTCAAAAGTGGCGTAAATAAAAGAATCCATCAGCAATACGTTCGTAAATGAAAACCTACTGAAGAAACTTGAAAATTCTCTTGACGAACAGACTAGTAGCGTATCATGCTACCTATTTTATACATATTAATATGTAACCTTTTTGACAACAATATTTTTGTATTTTATATAACATCTTTTCTACTTTTTTCTACTTATCTATTATTCATTGTTACTGTCACTATTGTCCGCTACTGTCAACTGCATGGTTTGTATTATTTTCCGCTATTAAAACGTTTATTAATTTACATTTACTAATTAATATTTGATTTCACATTCACTCCTTAACAGCACTAATTACGGTTCCCCACCAATAAGTTATTTCAGGAATCGCAAGTCTGTCTGGAAGCGCACATAGAGGTACTGTCAGCATATACGTGCCAGACCATTCGGGGAAAGCGCACTTTCCGACTCCCTGCACCCTGAACCGACAGCTCCTTTGCCGCACGAGCCATTTTGTTGACAAGCCTTCTATTTATAATAGACTTGACCAGGATATTTGGAATCGTAACTCTTCCCCAGGCGAGACTGAGATCCTGGACATACCAGCATTCAGAGAATATTTTGGCATAAAATAATCCAAACTTTAATAAAGCAAATTAATCACATAATTATTTATTAATTCATTGCATAATATCAAACATAAACAATCATTTCATTAATCATTAATTAATATGAATAAATCAATGATAAAATAAATTAATATAACTTATAAATTAAAACATAAAGTTGCCAGTACCGTACTGACGGACGTGTTTTGTTTATGACGCCTTTTGTTTTTTTTTTAAATATGCAACACATACGATGTGAGCACAGTAGCACTACATAGTAAATTTCAAGATGATATCTCATCATGAGCGGAAACCTCCGAGGACGGGATAGTGACAAATTGTTGTGGTGAAACATACGAAAACTTGTGGTAATTGAAAAGAATCGCGTAACATAGTATACGTGTGGTAACGCTCGACAAAGGGAACACTTGATAACTTCCACAATTGTAAGGAGTTCCGTAGCAACGTGCGAAAATTTGCTACGAGTGCGAAGTTTACAATGTCACGCGCGGCAGCCGTCGTAGGGTTGCCGTCCCATAGGCCGAATTACGAGATGTAACTGTAACGTAACAACTCGGCTGGACACAAGCGTAGAAGCCTGACTGTAGTTTGTTGCAGTTTGTATGTATTATATACTAGCTGACCCGTGCCCACTTCGTTGGGCATAATATTAATAGGATAAAAGAATGTAAAAAAGGATTTTTTACAAGCTTTTATATTAGCTTCACTTGTAACTATGTAAGAAAATCTTGGAATCTTAATTTGACCCACTTCCCGGTCTCCGATTGAGCTGAAATTTTGCATGCACGTGTAAGTCGGATGACAGTGCAAGGTTAGTATTCGTATGTGTGTGACGTTATTCTAACTCCAACATGGCGGATCAATTATTTTAAATGCACCCCTACAATATGGGTATCAAATGAAAGGGCTTGCAAAGAACACCTCGATAAATAATGTGACGTCAATGTTAATCCAAAATGGCGGATTTTACCAAGATGGCGGACAAATTTTTATAATGCACCCCAACAATATGGGTATCAAATGAAAGGGTTTGCTAAGCTTGGTTTTTTAGTCGGAAAATAAATTAAAAGTAAAAAGAAATTGTTTATTACAAGCTTTTGTTAAATGCGCTAAAAAGAACAAAATAAACTTTTACATATAAAAGCTTGTCGTTAAAAGTATTCTATAAGTAAGTAAATCTCGCGACAATCTTTTATATGTAAAAGTTTATTTTGTTCTTTTTAGCGCATTTAATAAAAGCTTGTATTATTTTTTTTTTTACTTTTAATTTTTAGTACAGTATTATGCATGCGTTTATTTTAATTTCTAACTGAAATATCAACTTAAATATAAAAGGTAGGCATATGCTGTCGTTGACTTTTTTGTAGGTATTTTCAAGCTCCACATCTTGTCTCTAGAACTCTAAAATATATATTTCATAGTTAAGGCAGCATTCGTAAGAAACGCTTTCATTCGACCGTTTTTTCTCCGATTCACTTTGCAAAACGGACTACCACGTAAAAGCCTTTTTATTTTTCAGTTTTTTATATAACCTATGTCACTCAGCAATAACGTGACTTTCTATTGATGAAAAATTTTTAAAATCGGTTCAGTAGATCCAGAGATTACCCCTTACAATTTCACAAATATACAAACACACAAACTTTACTTCTGTATAATATTAGTATAAAACATACTAATTGACGACCTGGGTAGGCATGTGGTTAATACAGCCGCCATCTCTGCAGTCCCGGGTTCGAGTCCCGCTGGGGGCAGATGTTCGTGTGATGAATGCGAGCATTTGTGCCTTAGTCATGGTTGATATTTACAATTTTAAATCTTGCTAATTGAAAAAGGTGGTTATGGAAGGTTGCATATTCACACCATTAGTGTGGAAACTTCCCGTGTAATAGACGTTTTAATACAATATTCTGACTCTGGAAATCTACTGGAAATAGGCTATAAATTATAAAGATATTGTGTCAAAATATAAGCTACTCGAAATACTAATCCTGGGCAGACGAAGTCGGGAGGACCAGCTAGTATATAACAATAATGTTTTATTTATATATGTATAATATATTATACATATATAAAAAAAACATTATTGTTTAATATATATATATGTATAATATATTTGTTTTTATTTATATATGTATATATAAGTATGTCTATCCGTTGCCCGAGATCCCTAGCGTATATGCCCTCTTTATAGGGCAGCGCTAACCGTGTCTCTCCTGAGATGCGGCCTCTCCCAGTCAATCCGCGTAACACAGAATATCGTCGACCCATACACGTCCTTTCTGACCCTCCCGACTCATTGACGCTGGCTCTTCAAGCCTTGCGAGAGGCGGCATCCGCGCCGCCATCCCTTAGTTAGTCCATACTTCGCAGCTTGCTGCACATGTACGAGTAGGCCCCATCATTTCAAGGCCGGACCCACTTTGGCGTACCGAGCCTTCCTTCGCGCATATGTCCTCTTCGGAGGGCAGCGCTGACGTGCCCTCTCCTGAGGGTGCGCCAACCATTCCTTTCAAGCCGTAGGGCCATTAGGGCCAAGGCTAGGCTGAGTTTAGTAGGTAGGTCTGTGTGGTCGAGCCGCCTCGACAGCATCCAGGAGTCCGACATAATCAACGCATCCCTGCTTGCCTGTTGCGTTGGTATCCATGAGGATTCCCAGCCTTCTCTCCTGAGGAAAAAAAAAAAAGATGCGGCCTCTCTATCACGTCAAGCCATAGGGTCAATAGGACCAACGGCTTAGGCTGAGTTTAGTCGGTAGGTCTGTCGGGTCGAGCCGCCTCGATTAGCCAGGAGTCCGACATAATCACCGTGACACTTGCCGTTGCGGTGGTATCCATGAGGATTCTCAGCCTCCTCTCCTGAGGAAAAAAAATGCCCTAGATCCCATAACACAAGCCTTACGAGCCTAAGAGCTTTCTTTGGCTAGGCTAATTGGCGTGAGTGTATTTATTTATAGTGCATTTATTTATTTACGGGCAAGCGACATCAGCTCGCCCGCCTAGTGACCCTGCTATGAAGGCAGCGTGCGCAGTTGGCTACCGTGCACGTCGATGAGTGCCTCTCTACCTGGGGGATTGTCCAAGTGTTCTCGGACAATGCCCCTTCTTGGCGATTGCTCAACCACTCTAGGTCGAGCTGGCCCGTGGGCGTTGTGGCGGTAGAAACGCGGAAGCGCACCCCACCACATGTACCCCGATATGGGTTTAGAGAACATCGGGGGGCCCCACACACGGCCGCATCTTGCCAGCGCGGTGACACGGTGCATAAGGAGAATTTCCCTCGGAAAAAAAAGGTCCACAGGAGACTCGTTGAACGAGACAATGAATGAGGGTCCACAATCGTAAGTGGGGATGCATGAAAATAATAATTTGCTTTCATTAGTGAAGAAGAAAAATGTTGGCTGCACTTAATCCATAATATAGAAGATAATATTTGAAAAAACTCAGCGGCTGTTACTTCTGAAAACTTATTATTATAAAATATTGCATTATCGCCGCGAACGAACCCGAACTTATATATTGGTGCCGAGATCAAGTCTAGCGCAGAATTTTTGTTTTTTCTAATCAGTGGTTAACGTTGTTGGTTGCAGTATTGGCATGCATAGAAGTAGTAAACTAAATTATACTTTATATATTGTAACTGTTTGTTAGCTCTTAGTAAATAAAAAAACAACTTAGAGCTGGACTACTATAAGAAAAATGTAAATTTGAGTTCGAAAACGTTCCTAATTGGCAACTCTTAAACGGCAGAACCCTGAAATAACATATACGACCTATCAAAAAAGAACTTTTATTATATTAACCAAAGTCCACCGTAAAACGTGTTTTTCCAGAAAAATCCCGTTCACCCTTAACACTGCGGAGTTATATAAACACGGAGAAACAATCGCCAGCAGAGTCACGCTACTTGTTAAAAAAGGAATATTTTCAAGCGCTTCGTTCGTAAAGAGGTTTGTAACTGTGAAGGGATGAAACAGAAATAATTGTAGATCCAAACATTAAAAAGAGAGACGAAATTTGATTGTGCAGCTTATGGGCACCATCTCCGAAGAATAATCAGTTTTCATTCAAAAAACACTATAAATTATTTCGACAAATACAACGGTTTGGGGATTCCAAATGGGTACTCGGTAGCGGATTTTCCCATTTGTACAGTACCTTTAATTTCCTGTGAATAACTAACGACTTTTTTTAAACGGTTTTATTTAGCTCAGCCCGGTTCATTCATTCTTGGGTCAAATTTAGTAAATCAAATTTCACCCTCTTCCTGTCAACCGATTAATCTGAAATTTTGTATACACTTTGGATTTTGGTGACAATACAATTATATTTATTCATTATCATTATAAATTCAACATGGCCGCCGCTACAAAATGGCGGACAATTTAGGTTTTATTAATCCCATCAATATGGGTATCAAATGAAAGGGCTCAACAAGCAGAATACAATATACTATAAAAAAATTAAATCCAAGATGGCGGCCGCTACAAAATGGCGGATAACGTAGGTTTTATCAATCCCATCAATATGGGTATCAAATGAAAGTGCTCAACCAGTAGAATACAATGTACTATATAAAATTAAAATCCAAGATGGCGGCCTCTACAAAATGGCGGAAAACTTAGGTTTAATCAATCCTATCAATATGGGTATCAAATGAAAGTGCTCAACTAGTAGAATATAATGTAGATACTATATAAAATTAAAATCCAAAATGGCGGTCTCTACAAAATGGCGGATAACTTAGGTTTTAAAAGAGAATAATGCGAAATAAAAACTAAAAACTAGAAAATAAAAATAGGTAAAAACTTTTTAATTTAAACGGTTTTATGTTAAACATACATTGCAATGTTTAAGATAAATGTACTAAAAATGTACTAAAAACCAAAAAATAATAAAATAGATACAGTCGTGGGAATTATAAACATGCATAGACTAGACTAAAATAAAACCGTGGGGCACATCAATTGTCTACAATCGTTGTGTTGTTTCAATGTGCCCCACGGTTTTATTTTAGTCTAGTCTATGCATATGTTTATAATTCCCACGACTGTATCTATTTTATTATTTTTTTGGTTTTTAGTACATTTTTTTTAATAAATTCAATCATAATGTAATCAAAATTACAATAACCCACACTAATATAATAATAAAGAGTGAGGAATGGTAGTATAATGAGTGCGTGAGGAAGTGACGACCCCATCGCCCGCTGGTGGGGCAGTTAATGTCCATTGACTGCCATAAATGCCTCATCAGTACAGTCAGTCTCCCTCAGGGCAACTTGTGGCGAGCTGTCGGTGAGTTGCGTCACCGAGGGTACCGATATGCTTCAGGGGGACGTATGCCACCCGCCTCTATCTTGCCTTAACCAGCTGGACAGAGTGCAGTCGAGTGGAGAGCAGATGCTCGAAGGGTGGAAGTGTAATATTGTCATGTCATCTCGATCGCTGTCGCAGACACACCTCTCTACACCCTTAGCCGTTCACACCAATGTGGCTCTCTTCGCACCAATATTGGTCTACTTTTTTTGAGAGGCCCATTTAGTGAGCGGCGAGTCACCACCTGCCATATTTAAAATCAATTAGGAGACTTTGAGAAGGCAGGTGACCGGAGTCTGTTCCATAGTCCGGTTCTCATTACTACCAATATCGAAATGCAATAGTCCAAAAACTTTTTGACCATAAATCAAAATAGTTTCTGTGCATCTAACTGGGTGTAGTCTTTAGCTGCATTTTTCATGATCCAGATAGAGATTATACCCAGTTGGTACACTCCGCGCACACTTTCATTAAATTTTACTTAAATGGCCTCTATGCATTGGATCTGTATTTTTTTTTCCCCTCAGGAGAGCAGGCTGAGAATCCTCATGGATACCAACGCAACAGGCAAGCAGGGATGCGTTGATTATGTCGGACTCCTGGTGAATCGAGGCGGCTCGATCCAGCAGACCTACCGACTAAACTCAGCCTAGCCTTGGCCCTTTTTTTTTTTTTTTTTGGTTACGCTGAGGAAAATGCATTGAATTGCATACCCCGGCTGCGGAGAGCCGGTGGTTATGTGGGGCTCTCCTCCCCAGAAGGGGGAGGCCTACCCACTAAAAACCTCAGTGATGGCCGTCCTCTGGCGTTGTAGGGGGCCCTCAGGATCAAGTATCGCATCTGAGGACCCCTGGCCTTTGCACCCCTGGGTGCATTAGGGGAGCCCTTCTCGGGGAGGAGTGATCTTGCCGCCTCCTCCCCTCCGACCTCCTACGACGTCACCCCCCGGCCATCCGGGGGTGAGGTCCCTCCCGGGTCGCCTCCACGGGCACGAACTGCGTCGCGCCCGCCAGCGACCCGTGGCGGCGCCTCAGGCCAGGCTATCTGGCGCCCGCGACCCTCTTGATTCGGGGGACCAATCGCACGAAATGCTCCTCGAAGCTCCATCTGCTGTCCAAGGTGAGGCCAAGGTACTTGATGTAGGGCCCCACCTGGACCTCCGCGTCACCCACCGTATCCGGCAGCTGGGTGGTTCCCGGCGCTTTGGAAGGCCGTGGAACCATAGCGCCTCGGTCTTGTGCGGCGCTATTTCTAGACCCAGCCGGCGGATCGCCCTCACGATACACGCCACCCCCAGCTCGGCAAGCCTGAGCGTCTGCTCGAAGTCGGCCCCGGTCGTCACGACGAGAGTGTCGTCAGCGTAACAGACGACACTCACGCCGCAAGGAAGACTGGTGCGAAGGACCGCATCGAACGCGAGGTTCCATAAGAGGGGTCCCAAAACTGACCCCTGCGGAACGCCGCATTCGATCCCTCTCTCCGTTCCGTCTCGTTCCTTCCCTTGACTCCGATCGTCCTGTCGCGCAAGTAGTCCCGACCACGGCTCGCAGGTAGGGGGGCAACTCGTGGTGGTCGAGTGCCCCCCTGATGGCCTGCCAGGGGAGGGTGCCGAAGGCGTTGACGATGTCTAAAGACACCGCCAGAGCCACCCCCCCCCAATCGGACTGCGGACTCCGACAGCAACCGCACGCGCTGGACAGCGTCCAACGTCGATCGCCCCTGCCGGAATCCAAATTGGCAGTCCGACAGGTCGGGACCCACGCGCGACAGGTGCTCGCTGATACGGGCGGAGATAACTCGTTCGAAGAGCTTCCCCGCCTCGTTCAGCAAGCAGATCGGACGGAACGACGACGGAACGTTTTCGGTCCTTCCTACCTTCCTCAGCAGCACCAGCCTGGCCGACTTCCAGTCGATGGGGAACACGCCCTCTCTGAGGCAGCACGTGAAGAGCTGCCTCAGAGAGGCCTAGTGGCCTTATGGCTTGAACGGAGGGGATCTGTATCCCCGCGCACGCTTTATAAAGGACCCGTGTCTTATAAATACATACGCGTGATATAAACTAGAATCTCTTCACTCTGTCACTGCTGCTGCGTGAATGTTATGTTTATACTCGTAGCATGTATTTATTTATAGACAAATATACACACATACACATACATATATATATATATATACAATATATATTATATACAATATATATATATAATATATTATATATATATATATATATATATATATATAATATATTATATATATATATTTTATTTATTTATAAGGACACAATGATTTATTTTGTGTAATATTCTGTCAATTTTCTGATAAACTCGAAACCCTCTGGTTGTAACAGAATACCAATGCTATGCTCACATCTTGTGAGTAAATTACAGTCATTGAGCTACGACCATTTTACACTTCTACAGCGCATAGTTTCATATAATTTTGCTTTCTATGAATATATAATTAATATTCACTGACAAACCACTTCAACCGCATAAGCCTCTTATTACGTCATAAGTTTAATGCCTACCGCGCCTGGCCTTGACAAGTTCCCTGCGGGTGCTTCCCATTTTGTCTAAAGAAAGATGTTAACCATTTCTGTCAATGTCATTAGGCGTCTTAGGCTGATTATACACAGCATCGCAATCTCCCGCCGCGGGAATCCGCGTCTTAATCGGACCAGTCGACTGACATGTACCCGCTATTCTGTTGGACCTTTGATACACTTCCGTTTCACGACAATTTAAGAATAACCTTCGAAGCTATTGCTTTCTCGAGAAGGCTTCCATTTTCGAACAGGTGTAGTCATATTTACTATAGTGCCGCTGGACTGACTTCTTTCTCTTGTCCTGTTCCTAATTTTATTTGGGGTCGGCGCAACATGTCTTCCGTTTCCACTCTCTTTTATCACTCGCCATTTCGACACTCACTTCCTTCTGCAACATATCAACATTCACACATTCCATCCATCTTTTCTTCGGTCTTCCTCTCCCCACACACCTATTCACTGTCTCTAAGCAAATAATATCGCGTTTGACAAACTCCAAAATCATCAGAGATATAATTTAAGACATGTTTTGCTTATATATTAACAACTAGGTGGTGCCTTTAACTTCGTTTGCGCTGGACATGTGTCTTATATATCTTATCTTATATTGTATCTTTATAAATTACAGGCTATGTGTTGTTCTGATGTATACGCTATATCTGAGATGCCCAAACTAATTTGATTCGTAGACCCTTTGTAATGTTTTATGAACAACAAAATTTTATGAACATATATAATATACTAGCTGTTGCCCGCGACTTCGTCTGCGTAAATTTCGAGTTGAATGTTATTGATACACAAATCATATTAATATACGATTTTACCGATTAAAATATTTTTGGTATAAAGCAATTCCTTGAGGTAAAGTAAACTCCGGTGTAGAAATTGATTAAATGAAACAGCGCCATCTAGTGATTTATGAAAAAACTAACATGCGTAATGAAACTGATTTACACTTAAATATTTTTTCTGTTCTATTATATGTATAGATTAAGCGTGAAGAGGTAATAAACAAAACAAACTTTCGCATTTATCATATTATTTTGATAAAAACTGGTTTCGTTTCATCGTATTTTGGTTCCCTGTTCCATCTCACTGCCCACGAACATGCTAACGTGGCCTTTGGGGTCTTATAACCTGTGGCTCTGTCTACCCCGCAGGGGATAAAGACGTTTTCTTATGTATGTATTGTATCATGATGATGAATTGTCTTTAGATTTTAAATTTCCCATGTAACTTATGTAAGAATGGTGTACATTATAATTCGCATTATTATCATGCCTTGAGTTCATTAAAATGACGATAACTTTTTTTTTTAATGAACCGATTTTGATGAAACAAAGTTTAGATATTATTCTGAGTTAAAACAAAGCAAATAGTGAAAGTTTCAAGCAAATCGGTTCAGTACTTTCGGAGATAAACGTGAACAAACATACAGACAGACAGACAGACAAAAAATTCCAAAAAATTTTTTTTGCTTTCTTATAATCTATTTAAGTGCCCCTCTATCCATTTCAGTCAAAAATACTAAATGTACAGACAAAATATTTTTACTGTCTTATTATATGTATAGATTTATTACTTCATAGGTACTTGTATAAATAATGTTTAAGTCTGTATATTAGAAGATAGTATAATGTAAGTACATAGGTACTATCAGTGTATGTTGAGATTCATTATCGTGGACCTCTATTTTACGTAGAGCCCTTGCAGGTTATCATAGACCCCTAGGGATCGATATAGACTTTGAGACAGACACTTTGAGAATCACTGCGCTATATTATTCTAAAATTTCATTAAAAAGGCATTCAGTAACTTTCACGTAAAAGAGTAACAAACACGAATACTTACTTACTATCGCGTATATAATATTTAATGAGGACAATACGAGAAATGTACGTTTTACTTTATTAGTAACAACTTTTTTAGCTTTAATTTAGCTGAAGATGCTTCTGTGTCATAACTGTCTGATTCGTATCAACAATACTATTAAATATCTCGGTAGTTACATTGATATCATATTTACATCTCTTTTAGTAATATGATTCCCCTCCTCTTCACGTGCCATACCACTTCTACCCAGTTATTTCTTTCGTATCTTTTTTTTATATTATTGGCGGAACAGCAAACAGCTACAAAATACAAATAAATACAAATCATAACACAAAAGTTGGCAATATTGTAGTCCACAACGCTATCCGCGTATTACTCAATTAACAACAACACAAAAACACAGTCGCGAGCCGCTGTGCAATATTAACAGTATAAAAAAACAATTTCAGATGTGTAACAAAGTGACACACAAAACAAGACTCAACAAGTTTCAACAAACGCCTTTGTCAAATAACGAACTGCGTCTAAGGCCATCGCCGCCTGTTAGAATCCTAAAAGCAGGAGTATCCGCGGCGGGTGAACCGCCCGCGTGCCGTAGACCTAACGAACAAAACTTGCAAACCGTTAAAAGAACAACAAGGCTGGAGATCTATTACGTAAGCAACGTTCGAAACAATCGCCAATAAGCGCTAGTAATCATTTAGCTGGAGATACGTCAAAAAAATGTTCATCCATTGCTTCTTGTTTTTTTTTTTTTTATTGCTAAAGTTGACAAACAAGCAGGCTGCCCACCTGATGGTAAGTGGTAACAGTCGCCTATAGTACATGTGGTTCCCACGAGATTCGCAGCAAATCTGCAAACCTCATAAGAACCACAGTGTACGTTGCCAACTTGTGACATAAGATGTAAAGTCACAGTACCCAGTAATTTCACTGCCTATCTTACCCTTCACGCCGGAACACAGCAAAGCGAACCCTGCTGTTTGACGGCGGAAATAGGTAAGACGGAGGTACCCATGCAGACGACCCTGGTACAGAGTCTACCTCCTAGAAATATAATTCTACGTATTATTTCATATACTAAGCGATTGTATTTATACAATTAAAAATAACCGGTCAAGTGCGAGTCGGACTCGCGCACGTAGGGTTCCGTACCACTATACATCTAAATAAATGTTTTTTTTTTATTATATTGAAGTTGATTGAATTAAAGGTAAAATGCGGTTTACGATTTATAAAGTATTAAAAAAAAACTAATTATCAGACCTCGTTCAAACCAATTTTCGGTGGAAGTTTGCATGGTAATATACATCATATATTATTTTTACATTTATCATTCTCATATTTTAGAAGTTAGGGGGGGGCACAAAAATTTTTTCACTTTGGAAGAGTCTCTTGCGCAAACTAGTTCAGTTTAGAAAAATATTATATTAGCTTACCTCAATATCATTTTTGAAGACATATTCTATAGATACCCCACAAGGGTTTGATGAAATACAAAAAAAGGGTATGAAAGTCTTAATGCGGTTCACCGAATACATCTACTTAGGGAGAGTTCAAGTATTACGTAACGCAATTATTGAAGATGTTTGAACCCCCCCCCCCCCCCCTTGTAACGCACCGTAACGTTAAACAACTTGCGTGAAAAAATTAAAAATGACGACTATACTAATACAATCGAGGGATTCCCCGTAAAACGTAAACGAAAAGGGTTGCCAATTTGTTATAAAAAAGAAACAATGTTACATACGGTGTTGTAAGAAAGACCCGCTCCTGTCCCTATAACGCATCGTAACATTTTACCGAGACCCCCCCCCCCAAATTGCGTTACGTAATACTTGAACGCCCCCTTACCAAGTTTCCACACTCTAGCTCTTACAGTTACGGAAAGAAGTGGCTGTGATATATGGACGGACAGACATGACGAATTCATAAGGGTTTCGTTTTTTTGCCAGTCGGCTACGAAACCCTAACAATGGCCATGTGACTAGAAGGACTGAGAATGACGACCTCTGGATCCTAGATTCTAGTCCCGGTGGGTGCAAATATTTACCTATGTGATGAATACCAGCATTTGTACCTTACGTCATGGTTGTTAATATATATATGTATGTCTATCCGTTACCCTAGGTCTCATAACATATACATATATGTATAATATACGTATGTCTATCCGTTTAATTGTTGTATTTGTAGTATTGGTGTAAGTGTAAGACATATTATTATTATTTTTGTCGCTTTATAAGGTGACCATAAACCTGTGAAAATAACTGAAGTAAATTAATCTTGCCGTTTCAACATCTGTAAGTTGTCTTATTTTTTTACAGCATATGCTGCAGAACTTAGTCTATTTGATAGGGTCTCAATATGTGGATCCCATTGCAAAGTCGGATCCAAAGTTATACCCAAGAATTTACTCAATCCCACAAATTCTACCACTTCATTATTCATTTTAACAATAGTGTTTACCATTCTTACATTTGGTAATGAAAATTTTATACATTTAGTTTTATTGGGGTTTAAAGATAAATTATTGATCGTGAACCAGTGCAATACTTTAGAAAGAGTACTATTTACAACGTCAATATTGCCATTTCCTCTGTCAACCTTAAATATTAAAAAAGTATCATCTGCAAATAGTACAGTATTGCACAAAGTATCAGTGAAGTGTGGAAGATCATTAATATATATCAAGAAAAACAAGGGTCCCAATATCGATCCCTGGGGCACGCCCATAACAATAGGAGTACCTGCAGACTCAGTCCCACCAACAACGACTTTCTGGACTCTGCTAGACAAATAAGATTCGATTAGTCTAGACGCTGCATCAGAGACACCATAATGCTTCAACTTATTTAATAAGATCTGATGATCTACGCAGTCAAACGCTTTCGAAAAAATACCAATCGCATCCTGTTTACATTCCCAAGCACTAAAAAGAAGAAGTGCAACTCCAGCATCTATAGTGCAACGGCCTTTGGTGAAACCAAACTGATTTATATGTATAATGTTATTTCCTGTTAAATGATCGGTTTGCTGATTACATATAGATTTTTCGAATATTTTGCTAAGTGCTGGTAGAATGGAAATCGGTCGATAATTTGCAGGATCATTCTTATTTCCCGATTTAAATAATAGAATTAACTTACTATTTTTCATAAGGTCAGGAAAAACACCTTCATTAACACATAAATTGAATATGAACGCGAGTTGCGCAGCAGGTTCCTGTACTATGGATTTAAGTATATGAGTCGAAATACCATATAAGTCTTCAGTTTTTTTGATACTAATCGAACGAAATGTTTTCAAAATAGTATTAGCATTAATGTGACAAAAATTAAAAATCTTGTTGCACTTCTCAACATTCTGCCCCAAGAGGACTAAGGCTTTGCTTGGACAAGAGCTGAGACTACTTGTAGTTTCTATAGGTATGTGAGAAAAAAAGTGTACAAATGCATTGGCAACTTCAATGTTTGATTTTGTTTATTATTGACTACTAATGAGAGTGAATCTACAGATTTTTTTTGTTTACCAGTTTCCTGGTCGATGATGTTCCAGGTAGTTTTTATTTTATTCTTTGATGAACAAATGTTGTGACTAATAGACATAGATTTAGCGCACAGACACACTTTCTTAAATATTTTAGAATAGTTTCTAACATAAGTTATAAATGCGGGCTCACTAGAAGTTACTTTTTGAGAGTATAGGTCATATAGTCTCGTACGGCTTTTGTATATGCCTGGAGTAGCCCCCAGTCACTAAATTTCTTTCTACCATTTTTTTAATTTTATATCTTTTTTTTTAAATACAGCATTACTTCCATTTTTTATTAGATTAAATTAATTATTGAATAGATTATTGGCTTTTAATCCTTCAGTAAACAAATTTGTAGTCTGATTAATAATATTGCTTCTAAATTTGTCTAAACCGCGTTTAGTGATAGGCCTACAAGTAATCTCACGCTTAGAACAAACATGATGGTGCTCATATGATGTCAGTTGCCCGCTATGGTCAGAATTAATACAATTTACTATAAGCTTGTCGTGTACATTAAAGTTACAAAAAATGTTGTCTAAACTAGTGGCAGATGTAAGTATAATTCGAGTCGGTTCCTGACATACGTACCCTAAATTAAAAGATTTGAATAAATTAACAAACCAACTAGCTAAGCTAAGCTAAGGTGATACGTCTAAAATATCAATATTGTAATCCCCACAAACAACATTTTTTTTATATTTCCGGCAAATTATTCTAAGGGCATCTTCCAAAGCAGACTCAAATTCTGAATAATTTCCAGTTATATAGACCATATAACACGCATAATAATTAAACTATCAAGATCCACACAAGATATTTCAATGGTTCGTTCGATTGAGAGTGAAACTATGTCTTGCTTATCCTTACATTGCAAATTGTTATGTAAAATTATCATAGATTCACCTCTGATAGCTGATTTTCTAGTGAACGAACTCACTATAGTGTAACTACCAAGCTTATCAACAATTGATCCTTTTTTAGCCAATGCTCATTGATACAAAGTGCATACATTCAGAGTTTAAAAATAAGTTTATTTCTAGGTCTTTACCAGAAAAGCCTTGAATATTTTGGTGGACCAGTCGAAAAAGTTTTGGCTTAACTTTGGTCGAACATGGCAAGAGGCTACCTCTATTGTCATATTACTTAATTTAAATTACTTGGAACTTGTTCCAAGACGTTTTGTTGCTCAATAGAAGCATTGTCAAGTTGTGGATTAATAGCCAAGTTCTTGGCTAAAGTTGTACAATAACATCTTAGCGAAACAGCTAATTGTTTTTTTGTATGCATTGATAAATAAAGTCTATCTTTTCTCATAAAAAACATTTTGTAAATATTTCGAATTTTGTTAATATCAATTACTCGTATATGCCATTTTACAGAGTAACAAGTCAGCAAATCCAAAGTCAAAATTAATTTGTATGATAAGTTATTTTCATTCTGAGGCAATCTCCTATGATATGGAAGTGTAAACATAATAATTTTATTTATAATAAAACACAAATAAAATCCACTAAGCATAAATTTATTTAAATTGCCTCTATTTCCCATTATGATAATCAAATTATCACAAGAATTAAACTCATAATGTTTTATTTTTGAAATTAACGTCTGGCAACTAAGGCCAGGGATACCTTTGCATTCTGAATTCTTAGGGGAAAACCGCAGCAGGGAACTCATTTCACAAGCGGTTCGTGCGCGGAAGAAATTCCTGAAACCGCACTGCGCGTGACTACTTCAGTTCTACAGTTGTGAAGTTAACACACTGGATGATGTTAGATAGGAATGGGAAAAGAAGACATTTTGGACCGACCTCACCTAACAGTAGGATAACGATAAGGTGATGATAAGATCCTGAAATGATACTAAAGTAAGAAGATCGGGAGAAAGGGGTTAGCCTTTGCAGTTCCTTGTGTATTTCCAATCAGCGGCCCAATCGCACTAATCAATATATCAACCAATACTAAGAAAGAAAACAGGGAACTAACTTTTTAAGGAAAACTAGCTACAACTACGTCTGCTCAGGTTTGGTATTATCTACAACAGACTTCGTACACACACAGACGTAGAATCTACAACGACAACTAACATTATGACATTAAAATTATCACAAAATTTGTTCGTAAGCGCATCACTTAACAACGCCTGAAGCAATTTGGTTAATTCTTTTTTCAAAAGAGAGAGAAAAATTCTAATAATTATCGGAAAGAAACTAAAAGCAGCCCTTTTTTTCCGTACAAACGTTTTCTAACTAAAACGTACAGTCAATTTGAGTTTTATTGTTATTGTATAAAGTTCATATTGCAAGAACTCACTGTTGTCTAAGCAATGTAGGTGTGTTCCTAATATCAAAGAGACAATTTCTAGTTTATTAACGCTATATAGTTGAAATTCAATCATATCTATCAAAACACTGTGCTTAGCTGAAGACATAGTTGAAGAATTTAATGTTACGTTCCAAAATTGAATAGCCACCAAATGTACCTTTGTATGTTCGTTTGTACCTTTTTTATTCACAACGCCCTACCACCAGGGTGACGGTTCTGTACAGGAGAATTTTTTGTCCTGACTATAATAAGTAAGAACAAAAAACTGTCACTTTACAAGTCTTTTTGACAATACGAAATCTGTCGAGTCCGCTAGTAGATTATATATGTGTAACTCTAGCGGTATTGGCAGCGCACGCCTGGCAATCGTTATCCTCCTCTGACTAGTGGTGTTACGCACTAGCTCTCTTTCACTCTACTTTTAATAGTTACTATATTTAACAGCCAGCAACCCTTATTTGCGGTCAGATTTAATTAGGCAACCGTATATAATAATAAACAGAAAAAATATATGAATATAAATAAATAATAAATAAATAAATAAATAAATATATATATATATAATTATTATATATATATATAATAATATATATATAATATATATATATATATATATATTATATATTATATGTGTGTGTATATATATATAATATATTTAAATATTTAATGTTTATTATGTATTTAGAGCATGTAAGAGAATTTATCATTATAAAGGATACATATATAAATAAATTTACTAGAAATATATTATAACAACCATGATTAAGGTACAAATGCTCACATTTATTATGCAAATATCTGCCCCCACCGGGATCGAACCCCGGGACCTGCTTGAAATAGGTAGCGCAGGTATACCAACCACTCGACTTTATAAAGTACTACTTTATAGTACTTCATAAAGAGGTAAAATAAAAAATTTATTTACCTCAACATTATACGAACATTGGTTTATGAAGGTTATGGATTAACAAAATTCGTAAACTAGAGGTACTTATACTTTTTGTTGTTAAAAATTAATTATAAAGCGATTATTAGTAAAAAATATTCGCAATGTAAAGGTATTTTTAGCATAGATATCAGTGCGAAAACAGCCGCTTTGACGAGCGCCATAAGAGCTTGCAACGAGTAATCTAGTTGCTGCACACTAGTTCATTTTAATGCGCCACTGAGGCAGACGCCATGTGGCAAGCCACGTGACTACTGACCATGCACTACTCTCGATTACCGCTCCGTCATACGTTACGTATAACGCACATCGATCAGAGTGGCATCGTAATCAGCCGCGTGCACAAAAGCCAAGCGAACAGCGTAATTTTGAAGGCTCTTTTAAATGCGTAATTGTGAACGAGCAATACTAATCGATTTGTACCGAACTGTACGGTACGGTACACAATATCGAAAATACTAAAATAACACTGAAAAAAATTCGGTAACTCATTACGCAACTCGACTGGTATTGTAAAATTGTTTTTGAGTGTCCACATACAAAAATGTCTTTTTCTTCTTTCTCTTGCCCTGTTCCCAATTTTATTTGGGGTCGGCGCAACATGTATCCCTCTTCCACTGTCCTCTATCACTCTTTATTTCGACACTCACTCCCATCTTCAACATATCATTTACACAATACATCCAATGTTTCTTCAGTTTTCCTGTGGCCCTGTGAGGCTTCGGGTTCCTGTTGGTCTTCCACGGCCATCCATTATCATGTCCATAACTTTCCTAGTAACATAATCATACACTCGGGAATCTTAGCATACTCTAGAAAAGTCTCCTTTCTCTCAATTTTTCAACAATACTTTCAGATTTACCCTGATATATTCATTCCTCACTCTATCATTTCTTGTCACATATAAAAATGTCTATGGTAAAAATATAAATATTAATAGAATGTCTATGCGTAGAATTTCAGAAATCGTACCAATTTAGCATGTTTCTATTCTTTATTGTTATTATTATCGCTTATATCACGCGTATATAAGACACGGTCCTTTATAAGACGTGCGCGGGGATACAGATCCAACGTGTAGAGGCCATTTAAGCGTTTAATGAAAGTGTGCATGGAGTGTACCAAATGGGTGTAATCTCTATTTGCATCATGAAAAATGCAGCTAAAGACCACAGCCAGTTAGCTGCACAGAAACTATTGTCATTTATGGTCAAAAAGTTTTTGGACTATTGCATTTCGATTTTGGTGGTAATGAGAACCAGACTATGGAACAGACTCTGGTCACCTGCCTTCTCCAAGCCTCCTAATTGATTTTTAATATGACAGGTGGTGACTCACCACTCACTTAATTGGCCCCCCAAATAAAGACATAAGTTATGACATCTCAAGTTTTCCTTATATTTACACCAATCACTCTAGCCCAAAGTATATATAAACTTACTTGTTACTTTTGTTCTATATTTCTGTTTTTATTTTTTTAACAAACTGTTTAACACCAAGGCCAGATTGATGCAAATTGAATGTGTAAATTGGCCCCCCAAATAAAGACATAAGTTATGACATCTCAAGTTTTCCTTATATTTACACCAATCACTCTAGCCCAAAGTATATATAAACTTACTTGTTACTTTTGTTCTATATTTCTGTTTTTATTTTTTTAACAAACTGTTTAACACCAAGGCCAGATTGATGCAAATTGAATGTGTACACTCATGTAAGTCACACATAACTTATGTAGTTCAGTTTTTAAATAGAAACACAGTGCCATATTTTCCATAGACTGTTATTTTCTAACTATGAATAAATCAAACTTCAGCAAAATGGTAGAAACCCTATAAATATATATAACTTTTATCATCATGTTGCAACCATGTCTATGAACCAGTTTATCCTGCTACAAGATGCTGATGTAACAGTTAACTACTTATTTCCTTCAAATCTTTATCTTTTCCATTTTCCTCGCAAGTGCCTTTGATTCTCAATTGGACAATCAAAAAATAAGTCTCTATTTAATGGAGAAACAACAGGGCATAATTCAGAAGATAATTTGTAAATATTCAATGTTAATCCTTTCCCTTTGAATTGTGCTTGAAAAGCAGTTGCTAGATGGATCATCAACGAACACAACCGATGAATTAATAAACAACCTCCATAGTGAGTAGTTAGTATATTGGTTTCAAGATGTCGTCATTTGAGGTGCCAGGTTCAAGTCCTGGTCCTGCTATGAGGACAAAGTAATACAGAAAGGATCCAATCAATATTAAGTAAGAAATGAGAAATATTTGTTTTTAATTAAGATTTATTATTCATTCCTACATTGACACAACGCTGAATTAGATTTTTTTTTTATTTTAACATCATAATAGCAATATTTCTTTGAGATCTTTCTGTTTTTTGAATTCATATGTTTTACAGCTGGTTTCATATAATAACCACCATTTATTATTTTTGTGAATTAAATCCTTTCCAACAAATTCCAACAAACTCGAACTGAAAATTTCTGCGATTTGTATTTGAAACTTAAGTTACATCCAATGTCAAGTTGAAGTGCATTCCAAAGAAGAATCTAAAAAAAATTTACAATAACAGATGTATGGAAAAAGCATTTGAGAAAACCATTATTGACATGGAAAAAATATAATAACTTGATATTGCTAATTAATGTACTGTAAGTACTCAATATTGATAATTGTATTGCACACAGCTAAAGTTTTTAGGATACACTAATTTGCTATATAAATTTAAGAAAATGATATTGTATATTCTGTGCATAATTATATCTAGGCAGTCTTAATGACACTCAATGACAGTAACTAATCTTTTACACTGCTTCATAAAAAAGTTTTTGTAATGATTGAATGTTAGAAGTAATTGTGGAAATGTATATAAAATATGGTCAACGAGCCGTAAAACAATGTTAATTTAACAACAAAACTAACAAGAAATTAAAAACAAATCAACAATAGCTAATTAAAATGCGGAAATTAAAATAAAATATAAACTTACCAAAAATTTATTGCACCATTTCGTTCTAACAGATCTTTTCACAAATTATACGCAATATTTCCAACTTGATTCACAGTTTTCTAATTAAAGTTATTAATTATAAAGTTAATCACAAAGTATTTAGATTATTCCACCAATTTTAGAATAAAATTCATTCAGTAAATCACTTTTGAAGTCTGAAGAGCATGTAATAAACCCATATAAGTTCTTATTTGAAAACAAATGTGAAAGAAAAGTTCAGATTTTTCAAAATTTGTGTTCCTCTTTTATCTGTGTTTAAGTATGTATTATTTTCCGACACTCCTGTCTAGTGATGTGCGAACAATGTGCTGGTATAAAAATCGATGCGACTGTTTTCATATTTCCATTCGGTTTGTGTTTTATGGACAACGTTTATATGGTCGGTATTGGAGGTATCAAATTTATGTAAAGTTAATCACATTTACTACTTTTGATAATTAACATTGACTCAAACACTTCAAACTCCAGACTTAGTTATTAAATTTTGCGATAGGCTTGTTAATACCAGATGAGGTACTAACGTTTTGCGGTATATGCTACAGCATCAGCTTGTATAGTATGACCTGGAGGCTCTTCTTAAATAAATTGTTATAAACGTGACTAACCCAGTGACGGTGATCGTCAATTTTGCAAAATACAATCCCTGCTATTTAGTATCTGAATTGAATTCCACAGAACTACAAAGTTCAAAGATCTCATTAATTAGAATGTTATTGTAATTATTCATATTGTATTATACCCTAATATATAGTTAGTAACAAGTTGATTTCCAAACAGTGCTGACCATTTCTACTAGAACGATTAATTAAGCCGTCATTGAATCGAGTATATATAAATTTCTTCCACGTTACTCGCTAGACACATCCCTACTGGTAAGCCTCCGTTCACGCTTAAAAACACGTGAGCCGGTTGGTGAGCGAGATAGAGATATCGAACAGAGAAGTGCAACAATCTAGACACGTGTTTTTGGAAAAAGACAGCATTACAATAATAGTTCTCTGTTTCACAAAACTATAATCGATCAGTGTGACGTATGTGACAATGTATATACAAAACTGATTAAAATAAAGATAGGTATTATAACATTTTTAATTCTATTAATAGGGCATTGAATATTCTCAAAAAAAAACTTAAATCGATTTTAGTTCTAACGTCCAACGCATAAAGTTCAAAATCGAATGAGTAATGTTAAGATTTGTTATATATTTGATACTGCTGATTGTACGACCTGCAACGACTAACCTTCAGCTGCCTACTTTATAAGTACCAATACAACTGCAACGACCCTGGCTGCATACATTTAATGTCGCTGGTGCGTGTTTATTTAATTATTATTAGTACTCATAAATTTAATGAAATCTAATCGACATCTCGCCATAAACATTCTTTTGTCAATAGAATACCTAGGTACCTTAAAGGCGGTATCATTTTATTATTAGTAGAAACTTTTTATTACATAATTCCTAATAATTTTGACAAACAATAGCACAAATCATTGCATAGATTATTAGTCTCATGTATGAGACAGCAACATTGATTAACAAGCTATAAATGGCCGTACTTACCTCATGACGCAAACATTTCACTCACATGCATACCTATACCCAGAGACGGAATTGGGGGAGGGCAGACAAGGCTACGACCCTAAAGTTTCCGAGAAACTTGTTTGTTGTCTTCAACAAACTCTTTCAAGGTGACTAATGTCTAATAAGATGGGTCGTATAATTCCTGCTGTATCCACAAACAGTCCTCATAACAGAGATAAACAAAATGTTTGTGACTATTATAAACCCTTTTGTTTTTATAATAGTACCTTTTCAAATATTTGATCGTATTACTATAATAAATACTTTTAGTAATACTGTTCTTAAATAATAATAAAAAATATTCACAAGTACATATTGAGCATATGGTCAATACATGAGAGGGAATATTCCGTAAAACATAAAGGTGAGCAACCAAACAACACATGATGAACCATTTAATATGCTATATGTAATTTAATCTATTGTATTTTGATATTTGAAAGTTTCAGTCACTGTATTATATCGCGTTTCAGAGGCTATGCTTTCGGCTATGCTATATAACAGGATATGAGAAAGTCGTATATCGTGTTGAACTGCCAAAATACGACAGAAATCGTATTTCGTATTCGTGGTAGCCGGGTGCTTGTGTCCAGATATGAGCTACGGATCACCACGAGAAACTCTCATACCTCATCATTGGCCTTGAGCCGTCTATTTCAGACGATTGATGGTGTAATTTTATGGAGACATCCCATCTCATACCTAGCACCCCGTAAATTTAGAATATACGTAATTTTTGACGTGAAACGTCTTTAAAATCGCGCCGAAACATACGGGTACCAAGTTTAATAAGGTCTATATCATCGTAGCTTCTTTTTTTTTAAATCATCGTAGCTTAATAATTAAAAAAACTATTACACAATACTATAAAAATATATAACTATTAATAAATATTACACTCATATAGTCAGCTCGTTGTGTGTTGTGACATTGAGTTTTTTATTAAAATACTTAAAACACCGTCAATCTTGTTTTTATTAAAAGCGATTCCCTAACACAGACGTTTTTAATTTATTCTAATGGCTGGTGTCCGTGACTTCGTCTGTGCAGGATTAGTATTTCGAGTAGTATCTTTTATTAGCGTGGTATATATCTTTAAAATTGTAGTCTATATGTTATTCTAAGCTATATTATTGTAAGGTTTCATTAAAATCGATTCATTAGTTTAACGTGAAAGAGTAACAAACATCCAATTAAACTTATAAACTTTCTCGCTTATAATTATATTAAGATTAGTGTTGACCGAATTGCACACTTATATAAAAAGTACATAGGAGTACATAAAAATACGGCCTATAAGAGTATATCTGTTCAACTCCTATTGGAAACATCATCCTTTTAATTTTTTTTCGAAAATTCATTGGTAGTCTCAATTCCAAATCCGCTCCTGCAAATGCACGCAACGCCATTGTTCTGGATCCACAATTAGTTGCTTTTGCTTACGTCATCAGATCATCTCAGTTGTGTGAGCTCTGGATTAAATCTATTTTATTTCGACGTCATTAGTTCAGCTTCCATATGGTTTCAGTGTTTATGAATGTTTGCTTCGCCAGTAATCGGATCTTGGATCACGTTGGCAAATACAACTTATTAATATCTAGAGGGATTAATGAACAATGGCTTATTTTGTAACTCGTGTGATGACAAGTGAAAATGATTATTCCTGTAAGTGATTCAATATACACTTAGCCAATCATAGTCCACTGCTGGACATAGGCCTCTCCCAATTTGCGCCACAACACACAACAAGACTTTCGTCTTTAGGCATTGCGGTATAGGCGAAGAGAAGACCCGACGAAGCTTGCTAAACGCTGCCCAGCCCAACTGGATCCTTCGATCGACTTCTCGCTCGAAGTTGTTTCTACCAAGCTAAATTGCCTGCCTAGGTAGATATATTCTTGAACAACTTACTACTACTATATATCGGTCTCGGCATGACATGTCCATTGAACATAATCTTGGTTTTATCCAAGTTCATGCCAAGACCAACCCGTCGTGAGGCTCCATTAAGGTCATGCAGCATCTCGCTTAGCTGGTCCAGCGACTCTGCTACTATGACGATGTCATCGGCAAATCGAAGGTGTGAGATGTGCTCACCGTTCACATTTATACCCCGTCCAGTCCATTCCAGTGTCTTAAAGACATCCTCGAGCGCGTTGGTGAACAGTTTCGGGGATATGACATCCCCCTGTCTCACACCTCGACGCAGCTCGATCGGATTGGTCTTATGGTCATGGGGAGCTGGACGGTCATGGTGGCGGTGTCGTATAGGCATGTCAGCACCTCAATGTATCGCCATCCGGAACCGCCCAGGTTTCGAGGAGTCGAAGGCATTCTCGTAGTCCACAAAAGCCAAACACAGCAGCTGATTGTACTCTTCAGTTTTCTGTACAATCTGCCGAACAGTATGGATATGGTCTACAGTACCGAAGCCTTTTCGAAACCCGGCTTGTTCCGGTGGCTGGAACTCGTCGAGTCTTCTTGCGAGGCGATTTGTGACTACTCTCGAGAACAACTTGTAAGTGAGATAGGTCTGTAATTCTTCAATAAGGTTTTGTCACCCTTCTTGAAGAACAGAACCACCGCACTCCCGCTCCACGCTTGTGGTGTTAAGCCTTGGTGAACGACGGAATTAAAGAGAAAAGCTAGCTCTTTCAGGACTGTAATCCCACCGGCCTTGAGGAGCTCTGTTGTAATTCCGTCATCACCCGGCGCCTTGTTGTTACTCAGTTGTCTGAGAGCTGCCTCAACCTCGCCCGGGTCGACATCCGGGATTAGTGGTGCGTGAATGGGGCTCTGTGGTCATCGACGCTAGGTCTCGATAGTTTAGTCATCCGTGATGCGTATAGGTGCCTATAAAAGCTCTCAATTTGCTCGAGAATCTCGAACTTAGAGGTGACGGTTACGCCATCCCTGGTTCTAAGTTTCGCCAGATGGGGTCTACCTAATGGCTTAGCGAAGACTTTGGTGCCTCTATTTCGCTCAATAGCAGCCTCGATATTACGAGTGCTGCAGCGTAGGAGGTCACGTCGCGTCAGCTTTCTGATTTTCAGGTTTAGGGACCGCCTATCTGACGAAGACATCTGGGCGTCCTGCGTTTCTCGTCTTTTCTTCATGAGTTCGAGAGTCTCGGGTGAGAGCTTGGACTCCCTATTGCCGCGTTTTCCGGGAAACAACCTTCGAGACACATCCTGTAGCGTTTTGACCACTGTGTCGGTTTTTTCATCAACGTTGCCCGTGGTTTCCAGCAGTGCGAAACGATTTTGGAGTTCCAACTGGAACTTTTCGGAACCTAAGGCTATTTGGGACAGCGTAGGTCGAAGAGTAGGTCTCATCATCCTAACTCTTTCGGCCTTTAGGTCGATATTTAGAGAGCCTCGGACGAGTCTGTGATTGCTACCGGTATTAAACCTATTGAGCACCGAGACGTCTCTAAATATATGCCGCTTGTCTGTGATGATGAAATCTATCTGGTTCCTTGTCACATTATCGGGGCTCCGCCATGTCCACTTTCTGTGAGGCTTCTTCTTAAAGAAGGAATTCATTGAGAAGAGCCCCTGAGACAAGAAAGTTAACCAGCATTTGGCCCCTGTGATTTCGGCGCCCCACACCGTTAAGTCCGATTATCGTTTCGCCGCGTTCTTGTACTCCCACTTTCGCATTGAGGTCTCCCATTACAACGTTGTATTGAGCTTTCTTAGTACCATGTAATGCTTTAGTTATGTCTTCGTACATGGTTTCGGCTATCTCATCAGAGTATGTCGAAGTCGGCGCATATACCTGGACCACCTTCAGGAATTTCCTGTCGGTGATCTTGAGTAAAAGGTACGCTACCCTCGTCGACACACTGCTGACTTCCACAACGTTGCTAGTGAGACACTTGTCGACTAAGAAACCGACACCGCCCTGGGAAGGCCTATCACCTTCTCGGAAGTAGACCAGGTCGCCTGATTCAAGGGTTATCGGGTCCTCCCCCTGTCTTCGGATTTCAGATAACCCCAATATGTGCCAGTTTATGTGACTTAGCTCCACTTCGAGTTCGGTGAGGTGTTGGATATGACAAGAATATACATTGCTGGTTAATATTGAATATTTACAATTTTTCTACATAAAATTTTTTAAGTGATAAATTTTAATGAATGCTTACTAATATTATAATACGAAAGAAACTCTGTTGTATCACTGTATAAATTTAAATGAAATTTGGTACACTGGCTAGACCAGAGGAATCCAAACTTTTTTGTTTCGTAGACCCTTTTTAATTTTTTTGGGTTTTAGGTAGACCCCGACTTATTTGATATTGAATGCCTACATCTTACAAATTTTTATTAAATACTAGCTGACCCGGTGAACTTCGTACCGCCTAATTATTGGAGGCATATTTAGTAAGTCACAAACACACGACACAATACTTTTTTAATTTTATTGAAATTTGTTGCTTTTAGATTTTTAGGAATATTAAAGAATTATAGTATTGGTGCACAGCAAAGAGGCGTTTACATTTCAAGTGACATTTTACCATAGACAATAGGTTGGCACCCATCAAATATGTCAACACATTAATTATTTTTATATTTTGAAATTTAAATACACGATGTTATAAGCAAAGTTGATATTATGTTGTCGATTCAAAAGTCTTGTATTAATGCGTTCTTCAATTCGAGTGGAACTGAGAGTACAAATACCGTCAAATGTTTGACAGAAAGTAAGACAGTGATCAACTTTTATATGGGAAAATTAAATTGTCGTCTTACTCTATCTTACTCGCAATTTTTCCTTATTTGCTCACCGTTTAGACCTACCCTGGACTACAACAAACATTTTAAAATCAAAATCAGCTCAATCGGCCCAGCCGTTCTCGAGTTTTAAGCAGACTAACGAACAACAATTCATTTTTATTTATATAGATATAATATTTTTTTTCCTTCATAGATACTTTTATAAATAATGTTTAAGTCTTTATATTAGAAGATAGTTGAAGTAAATAGATACTATCAGTGTATTTGGAGATTCATTATCGTGGACCCCCATTTTCACTTAATGGACCCCCAGTAGACCCCTTGCGAATTGTCATAGACCCCTAGGGGTCGATTTACACCATTTTGGGAATAGGCTAGACCTTAAGAAAGGACATAGGCTACTTTCTAATACGATGAAAGGGTTGTACAAAATGGAAAAAGGGGAAGAAAATTTATATGGAAAGTACAAGAGTTACAAAATTTTGATTAGATATATATAAATTCGACATTGAATATATGTAAAAATTTTACCCTAAAGGGGGTAAAAATAGGCGATGCAATTTTTTGTTCGTATATTGTTACAAACCATGGACCCATTTTGATAAAAATCAATATAGATATAGTAATTTATGATCCGAAAAAGAACTAAGAGACATTTTGAATTTATTTAAGAAAATATTTATTTCCTGCGGGAAAATCTCATAAAAACAGCTGGCTGGGTTTTGATGTGAAGACTATCCGAGAACATTCTCAATACATAAGATAACAACAATATATATTTTCTCAGACTTTTGATTAACTGTAACAAATACGGCATTGTTTATTTTATCGTATGTATAATTTTACCCTAATGAGAGTAATAATAGGGAATGAAAAAGTTTCTTAAATTTGGCTGAGAAATTACTGAACCAATCTCGATACAGGTTGATATAGGGATGTTTTTACACCATGAGAAGGAGGTTTTAGGGAAATTTTTACTACGGGGAAACACATTGTTCCTATGGGAAAATACATAAAAAGATAACTGTGTCTCCACCATAAGTTTGCTGCAGTTTTCGATATCACTTATAGTATACTATAGAAGTCATGGCTGTTTAATGTCAAAGTACAATTACGTTCCGTTAGAGGCGCAGTACAAAGTTGTCATACAAAAATTTACGTTGTCGATATTGTTTACAAACGAATCCAAACTCAACAATGGTGGCTACATTGTGCCTCCACCATGACTTTGTTACAGTTTTATGCATTTGACGTGTAATAAACTACAGAAGTCATGGCCGTTTACGCTTACCGTTAGTAGGATAGGATATTGTCGTTTTAATTGCAAATTATTTATTATTTATCTATATAAGATAAAATGTATGGGTTTAGTTTCCTTTGCTTTATCTTAACAGAATGTACAAAAGTTTACGGTGGGCTGGACATGGACAGTTGTTGACATTGACAGCGGGTGCGGTGTCTGCAATATTGTTCTGTGGTCTAGACTCGCCTGCGCGACTTTTGTTTGGCTGGTGTGAAAAATCAGCTTTATATTAAAGTTGAAAGCAATTTAATTAGAAAATAAGTGAAAACTTTATATATTGTTAACAAAAGGAACAATCACAATCTGCGTCGCAATGAGTCGCAGGGATAAGAAAGAAGACGAAGAGGGTCCTGCCAGTAGATTCCGCAATCTTGATAAAACAAGTCTTATTCAAGAGGCGAAGTACTTCAATAATACACCTGTGAATCCTCGAAAGTGTATTAAAATTTTGACGAAAATCATATATCTGTTGAACCAAGGTGAAAAATTTACTATCCAGGAAGCTACTGACACGTTTTTTGCAACGACTAAACTGTTTCAGTCGAAAGATGTGGTATTACGGCGCCTTGTCTATTTGAGTATTAAGGAGCTAAGTCCGATGGCGCAGGATGTGATCATAGTAACATCGTCATTGACCAAAGATATGACAGGCAGAGAAGATTTATTTCGGGCTGCTGCTATTCGTGCTTTATGCACTATAACTGATAGTACAATGCTTCAGGCGATTGAACGGTATATGAAAGAAGCTATTGTTGAAAAGAACTCTGCAGTGAGCTCTGCTGCCTTGGTTTCTGCTCTGCATTTATCCAACACTGTTCCAGACTTAGTTCGCCGCTGGGTGAACGAGGCTCAGGTTAGTTATGTCAAAAATCCTTATTCAGTATTAAATATTATGTACATATATATTATGCTTTTTAATATTTTCTTCTCTTCATGTTTATTTTTGTGTTGTTTAAAACAACAATTGCTTATTGTACAAATCATTCAACTTGGCTCCATTTCACTAGGCATAATGAGGGATATGGATGCGATGATATCTAGATTATCTGTTGCATAAGCTATTTTTAGGTATCATCATTGTCAACATCATCATTTCAACCAGTTGACACCCACTGCTGGACATAAGATTCCCCTAAGTATCTTCACACTGGTTGGTCCTGTGCTACTAATATCCAGTGCCTTCCTGCACCATTACCAAATTGTCTCCTTATCTAGTCGGAGGTTTACCAAAGCTGTGGTATCCTGCATATGCCTGCCACTTGAAGACCTATTTTACCAGTGGCTGTTAGTTCTGCAAGCAATGTCTTGACTTAAGACTTGACTGCTAGGTAAGGTTCACAATTTGATGGTTAGTATACTGGGCTCAAGGTGTCACCATGTTTGAGGTCCCAGGTTTCAATTCCGGTGGGGGCAGATGTTTACATGATGAATGTGAGCATTTTTATCTTAGTTGTGATTGTTATTATAGGTATATTTCTAACAAAAATATTTATACATATGTATAATATATGTTCTATCCCGTTAGCCTACCCTAGACCCATAACACAAGCCTTACAGAGTTTACTTTGGTCTAGGCTATTTGATGTAAGTGTAAGAAATATTGAAAAAAAAATTCTTTGGCCTATAATAGTGACTGTTTCATATACAGATTTCATAATTTCTGTTACAATAACACAGAAACTTCGATTATAGCTACTTTGTCTATTATGTTTTTGGGGGCTATGAGCCTCCTTATAAGGTCCATTGTGAGTGGGCAGGATTCAGTTCCAATAGTCATTACTACAAGTTGTTAAAATTAAAGACTAGTCTTGAGCTTTGCAGTAAATGGGCTGAGAATATGCCCCATAATTTCCTAAATGCTGAAACTGGAGTTAGCTAATTGCATTATTTGTCCCAGGTAAACATTCTCATCAGTCAACTTTGTAGGAATAGATGCTTAATGGAAATTCAACACTATTGTCTTTTTTATCCATGTTCATTTTAAGACCCACATGTTGGATAACTCTACTGTTGTCTTTGAGCATTGTGTTCAAGGCTTTCATGGTCTCCACCGAGACTATCATATCATCAGCAAAACAAAGGTGTATCATGTTCTCGCTTTTGATGTTGATGCCCAGTTCTCAACCACTAAATAGTCAGTCTCCATTATACATTTTAGCAGCAAAATTAATTGCACTATTTGCTTACATTACAAACAACTACTACGTCTTAAAGAGATTTTTTAATATGTGTATTAAAATGTCTAATCTGTACAATTTTGTTGTTGCATTTTAAGTGAAAAAATATTTCAAATAAATTAACCCTTATTATTTGTTATATATAATTACCTAATTTAATTATATAATTACCTAATTTAGATGGCATATATAGAACCCAGTGTCAGGCATACAGTAATTTATTACAAAACAATTGCACCATAACTACAAATTTTGTTACAAAATATCACATAGTTTGAGTAAGAACTGCTTAGCCAGGTAGACTACTGGTGATTGACACACTGAAGTGAGAGCTGAACATGTATAACTGGGAACCGAATATTCTTTACTATGTTATTGTCAATGAGATTGTTATTGATGAGATCATAAATTGTAGATATTCCTAACAGATTTTGTTGGTTTCATATTCTAAAAATTTTATTTAAAAATTCTTAAATTTTTGATATTTCATAATAATAGAGTGTTAATATCAATAAAGTATATCATACTAATATGCAATTTGTTTTTGAGGCATTTTTAACTGCTTAATAAAGAGCAATGAGAACACTGTAGCAGAAATAGATAAGATTGAGTTACCCAAACAGACGAGCTTGTTCCAGAGCATCCCTCCAGTAACCTGTAATGAAAGTTAATTTCTTTATTTTTATTTATTTGCAATCAGTTCCATTATTAACAAATGCGTTGGTAATTGATGATGTCAATGCAGCAAGCACTCTACTCAGGTGTTCTTCTCTTCAGGTCCAAAAGAATAATTAGTATATGATGTACATTACCATACAAACTTCCACCAAAAATTAGTTTGAATGAGATCTAATAATTAGTTTTATTTAATACATTATAAATATATTTTTTTTAATAATATTTGGTCCTCTGCGGTCTCCTTGGTCTGCATTCTTTTTTTGTGCTAGTATTTTTTATGTCTTTATTTATTATCAATTTCAAGTAACATATCAATTCTCGGTTGGGAGAAGGTGTCTTTTCTCTGTGTTGTGGGAACAGATGGTCACGTCACCCACAGTCATAGCCCTCATAACCATTACTAACTATTATTAACTATTCCTTAAGACTAACAATGTTTAATATCTATGGTTAGTTTTACAATTTATTTATCATAAGTTAATACTAGTAATTATATAATTATAGAATTAAGGTTTTTGGTTGATCTTGTTTTCTCTTGAACCCTTACCCTATTGCTATTAGTTATTTTATTATATTTAGATTTATGTCTACTCATTTGTTGTTTATTTGAGTAAAGCCCTACCCCTATTGCTATTAGTTATTTTATTAAATTTAGATTTATGTCTACTCATTTGTTGTTTATTTGAGTAAAGCCGAATCTTGGTCGCAGAGATCGGACGAGACCTGTCTCCGCCGGCATTGATTGCGGCAATGCTGGCGGACGAGGGAGGTTGGAGGGCTGTGGCCTCATTCTGTGAAGCAGTGATGCTCCAGAATGAGGCCGCCGAGCGGGTCGGGAGATGGCCGATCCCGCTCGAAGAAGGCGGCGCCGGGCGCGGTAGCACAGTTGCGGCGCCGCCGCGGGTCGCCGGCGGTCGCGAAGAAGTCGCGACCGCTACGGCGACCCGGGATGGACCACGCCCCTTCCGTGGCCGAGGGGCGTCGTCGGTGGAGGAGACCGGGGGAGGTAGTGTAGCCTCCCCCGACGAGGGCTCCCCTGTATCGGCGTGGGAGCAGAGGCTGGGGGTTCCCGGAAGTGGCTTGGTGTTCTCTCCCTACATGCCTGAGGAAGGCCATCCCTGAGGTTTTAGTGGGTAGGCCCCCCCATCTGGGGAGGAGAACCCCACATAACCGCCGGCTCGCCAACACCAGGAAAATGCATTAAGTTGCATACCACGGGGTATGCAACTTAATGCATTTTCCTCAGGGGAACAAAAAAAAAAGGAACCTCTATGATTGATGATTGCTAATTGATTTGAGTGTAAGAAATATTTATTTATCAATATGTATTTATTAGTATGTTCACGTGGTCAGACCGCTCTGGCCGGCGTAGAGTCCGACATAATCATCGTGACACTTGCCGCTGCGGTGGTATTTTTTTTCTACCCGTATTGCTGTGTAACGGCTAGAGGGGTAAGATAGGGCTGTACAAGTGAGCCATATACTTTCTCGCAGTTCTGGATCTCTTCCCGGCAGATTTGTTGAGAATCTCACAGGATCCACCTGGACTATTAACTAATTGCCATCATTAAAAATGATTATTTCAAAAGATTCTTACAGTAGAAGTTCTGTGTACATATAATTTAAGATATTCATGTTCAATTAAAAAATGAAATTTGACCACTTGAGGGTTAACGTCCTTTTTGGTAAATCACGGCAGATCTGACGCTCCTATCGGTGATAAAAATAAGCATACGACTGCGGAGAAATTCTAAGATTTATGTAGTCAACTAATCCCCACGGAGCCAGCGATCAACCACACTGGCGCCCAAATCGCCCTAACACGATGATGAATAATCGTGTACACAGTACAGTCATCCTCCCTTTATACTTTTAAATCAGTTATAACAAATCATCATCACCGCCCATATACGTTTCCACCGAGGGTCACGCCGTACCCTAACAATTTTAGGGCGATTAGCCCTATAAAATATAGAAATAATTAATTTTGTAACCGTTAACTGTTTTGTACAAATGTGTGTAATGTATAATTTAATTGTTTTCAGGATGTAATCTTATCCGAGAACAACATGGTATCCTACCACGCCTTAGGGTTGGTGGCGGGCGCACGTCGAAACGACCGCTTGTCTACTGTGAAGCTGATTACAAAAATGTCGCGTGCGCATCTCAGATCCCCGTATGCTTTATGTCTTCTCATCAGATATGCGGCTAAGCTAGCTGAAGAAGAAGAGGTCTGTGGCATTTACTTAGATTTTATAGAAACGTGTTTACGTCACAAATCTGAAATGGTGATTTATGAAGCGGCTCACGCTATCATCAACAGTAACAAGGTCACAGCCGTCACCCTCAATCATGCAGTGTCCGTTCTGCAAATATTTTGTGTTTCCAACAAGGCTACGTTGCGCCTGGCTGGAGCTCGTACTCTCGCCAAACTTACGGAGAAACATCCCAATGCTGTCGCCGACTGCGCTGTTGATTTGGAAAACCTGATCAACGATCCAAATCGATCCATCGCTACTCTTGCCATGACGACTTTGCTCGCTACTGGCGCCGAAAGTTCCATTGACAGGCTCGTGAAGCAAATCGGAGGATTCTTGTCAGACATTCCAGATGAATTCAAAATTGTCGTTGTACAAGCTATAAGAAGGCTTTGTTCCAAGTTTCCCCGTAAACATCATTCGTTAGCAGCTTTTCTGGCTGGCATGCTCAGGGAAGACGGTGGTGTGCAGTACAAAACGGCTATAGCCGAGGCGATCATTGCGTTAGTAGAGGAAAATCCGGATGCCAAGGAAATAGGGTTAGCCCATCTTTGCGAGTTCATTGAGGACTGTGAACACACGTCGTTAGCCGTTCGTATTCTTAACGTACTTGCCATGGAAGGTCCGAAAGCTCGACAACCCTCTAGGTACATACGATTCGTATACAATCGTGTGATATTAGAATCAGGGGCGGTACGCGCTGAAGCAGTAAATACGCTAGCCCGTTTCGGAGCAACCAGACCGGAGCTCCTGGATAATATTAAGGTTTTGTTAGGCAGAATCCAGTTGGACGATGAAGATGAAGTAAGAGACAGGGCTGTTTTCTACGCCACGATATTGGAATCTGGCGATGCTCAGCTTATCAATGATTACATTGTCGATGTGCGATTGCCCAACCCGGTTCTGCTAGAAAAAGCTCTTATTGACCATATTAATTCTGAATCCGAGGAGCTGTTTAATATTGATTCAGTTCCGACAGAAGAAGACAAAAAGGAAGATAAGGAAGCGTCGGCTGAAATCGAGACTCAAAAAGCGCCGACTGTATCGCGCGAAGAACATTACATGGATGTACTGAAAGAGATAATAGGAATTGAAAATTACGGGCCATTGTTTAAAACATGCGACAGCGTGGATTTGACGGAGCCTGAGACAGAATATCAAGTACGAGTCGTAAAACACATATTTGCACGCCATTTGGTGCTTCAATTCGAGTGTTTGAATACCTTAAGCACAATGCTTTTGGAGCAAGTGTATGTTCAATTGGATTGTATACCCGAATATGAAATGGTGAATCAGATCCCATGCGCGCAGCTGCCTTATAATAAGCAGGGAAACATCTTTTGCGTGTTGCAGTTTCCGGAAAATACAGTGGAAAGCTTGGGCTCATTTGGTGCTACATTGGAGTTTGTATGCCAAGACTGCGACCCGGCGACGGGGTTGCCGGACGGCAGCGACGGATATGCGGACATATACCCTTTAGAAGACGTGGAGATTGTATGCGCGGACCAGTTTAGGCTTAGGGCTGCGAATGACGAGTGGGAAGGTACTTGGGAACGTGCTGCTAGCGCTTGCGAGGCTAGCGACACATTTGGCCTTTCTCAGACTAACGTTGACGAAGCGGCTACAGCGGTTTGCGACCATTTAGGTTTACCGAGAGCGGCTGTTTCTGGTGGCGCTGTGAAGGAAATCTGCGGCGGTGGTATGTGGCGTGGTGGGGTCCCGGTGCTGATTAAAGCGCGGTTGGTTGCTGCCCAAGGAGCTGTAACCATGCAGATTGCAGCTCGCTCATCACGCGAGGCCGTCGCTACTTTGGTGTTGGCCGCAGTTGGTTAAATACATCGCCTTATCGTACCGTCTCTCCATTAACTATATCTGTGTAAATTTGTGCCTTCCTTCTTCGTGCATATTATTAAATCACTGATACTTTGGGCCCTGTTCTCCCTTAGAGAATTACTTGTACGACTTTTCTCAATTTTGTACATGTGTATTTCAAAAATGTTATATCAATGTATAATTATTTTGTATCGCATATTCGTAGGTTTTAGAAATTTTGTATTTAATACTAAGTGTATTGGACATTAATGGGGTGTAGCCTCTAAATATTTATATTTAGTGTCGACGTATATGATAATTATAAAGTTCAATAAAATTAGGACTGTATTGTAGATTGGATTAAGCTTGGTTTTTAATTGTACTGCTACTGGGTCGTAGGAGACGAAATGTGCCAAGACGTCGTGTGTTAAATACATTTATTTTGCGAGTTGTATAGTTTATATGTTTATTACACAATGTTTTAGCTTAAAACAGATTTATTTTAATTGATTTGCGCATGTATAAAATTTTATTAGTCTAGATTGGATAGAGTTATGATGTCTCGAGACTACATATCTGTAATAAGCTCTTGTATAGAATTCCTCATCTGGATGGGAATCGGCGCTGCCAGATCTTTTTTGCCAAGACTGGGTTTTGGAACATTTTGAGTGAAAAATGCGGGATTCTTTCGCCGAAGCGGCACATAGTAAGAAAAAGGTAAATAATCCAAAGTTTTTATCAATATTTATCTTTTTATTTGAGTTCAAATTATGTTTACACGAGAACAGCAAAAATATCCATAGAAAATGTATTTTAATAGTAACGCATTAAACGACGTTTGAATTAGTCTCGAAATGCGGGACATTTTTGATTTGAAAATTGAGATATCTGATAACGCTGATTTTCACATTTTCTGTACATTTTACTGTGATAGTTTTTTATCAAATGAAACACAATTTCATGAAGTCGCTAACTATAAAATATGTCAGTAGATTTCCGGTAACTGACCGATTTTCACAAAGATTTTTGATAAAGTACAGAACAAGATTATTCACAGTGACAAGGTTTGGTTTAAAACCTCAAACTCGACAAATATATACTGTTTAATATATTTTTATATTTAACTTTAAATGTTATCTGAAAGAAACAGATCTCTTTTCTTGTTCCATAGTCTTAATGTAAGTTATTTTATCTAGATAAAATTACCGACATTTAATTTAAAAAGAAAAAAATAGAATTGAATCTAAGTTAATG
This sequence comes from Scirpophaga incertulas, assembly GCA_036419045.1. Taxonomy (NCBI): domain Eukaryota; kingdom Metazoa; phylum Arthropoda; class Insecta; order Lepidoptera; family Crambidae; genus Scirpophaga; species Scirpophaga incertulas. Next base: position 5,951,041 of record CM071626.1, on the reverse strand, counting down.
GCAAAGTTTTTATTTCAGGATAGTAATAATTAATGTTTTACTAGGAAACAAATAGTATCTTCCAATCTTAAAAATTAACATCAAAATTATCTTTATTCATCATAGGCATTTACATGTATTTATTGAAGACAAAACAAATTTAAGACTTAAGAGAAAACTACAGTCCGGAAATTGAGAGAGCCTCCTAGAGAAAAATAGACAATAAACTCTGGAAGTCTATATTTTTATCTTCTCTTTTCATACTTCTAAATGATGGATTGTAACTGATCTGATAGTAATCTTGACAAAAAGCTCGCTATAATCATTTCAGTCAAATTTCTTCCCTACGACTTCACAGTTAGGTGTCAAAATAGTCGAAGGGGGTATAAGATACTAATTATAAGGGTATGAGGTATAAGATAAAAAAAAAACAAATGTAAACCTATTTTAGTTCATGTAATGTTAAAAAATCGTTTATAATAATAAAAAAGTACATTTATTGTGTTAACGTTAAAAATCTTTATTTGTATTTTATAATAAGGCAATATTAACTAATTTTTTGTTACTTGTCGAATTGGCAATTATTCTGCCAATGTTGATTAAGTAATGTGTTTTGTTTTATACTTATTGAATAAAACCTGCAAATAACTTCAAAAGTTTTGGTTTATAACCAACCCGCACTGGGCCGGCGTGGTTGACTAAGTCCTCGTTTATAGTGCATATGTCTGATCTTGATTCACAGATACACTGAAAATGGAGCTTGTAAATTAACTTATCAAATTGTTATTGCTTTCAATTACATACATACCCTCATGCCAAACATACCTAGCTTCCTTAATAAATAAATAAACGTTATAATATGAAATATGTCTAAATAACAATACATATTCATTTAATACGTCATTATATTCACAGAATCGCATTTACTTAATATTGTATAAAGTTATGGCTTTATGGGTTTAGATTCTTTTGATTTTTCTAAGTGAGAACTTTAGGTAAAAGAAAAAAAAATGTTTGTAGTGTTTACGTGCTAAAATTTACCATTGAATGTGCTGTATGGGCTCTGCTCTTTGCCTGCTCGATACGAGCGAAGTTTAAAAAAAAATACGCGCTAAAAATATTTATAGAGGATTATAGTTATTATATTTTAGTACATAAAATGGAAAACAAACTTGAAAAGTATTGTTAATTCAAACCAGGAGGCTAAATGATGTAAATGCAATGGCGTAGTAGACTTTACCAAATATACTTTCCGACATTCTTTGTTAAAACTTTTATTCAATTGTGCATAACAAAAATGAAATGCTAAGCGAATGTGTGTATTGCGTTCTTAATATTAATGTAGATTAATACAGTCAAAATATATGCAAGACAGCAAATTCTATAGCAATTTGGCGAAATGTATTTGATGATTTGCGCGCAAAGCGAGCATAAGCATGAACGATACAAGAATTATAAAGCGATCATGCGATATAACCGCCATTTTGATAAATCATTTGAGGAGTAAAGTACTAATTGTCAATAATTTTTTTTTTATTTAATACTTATTTCGGTAAGTGGAGTTAGTACACTTTGATCTGTTACTCCTCATTTGTATTTGGACAGATCAAAGTGATATCGCTGTCAATTCGCGTATCGCGCTGTATCTTCAAAAGTAATAATGGCAGATACATAGTTACTTATAAATAAAATAAATATTTGTGTTACACTTACACCAATTAGCCTAGCCCAAAGTAAGCTCTGTAAGGCTTGTGCTATGGGATCTAGGGTAACGGATAGACATACATATATTATACATATATAAATAATTTTTATTGAAATATATATCAACAACCATGACTAAGGTACAAATGCTCGCATTCATCACACAAACATCTGCCCCCACCGGGTTTCGAACCCGGGACCTCAGCGATGGGGACACCTTGAAACCGGTGTACTATCCACTCGACTATAGAGGTCGTCAAGATTGCCAATAACTTTGTTATTTATACGTTTATATATACTTTCTATGTTAAATAATGTAAGGAATCAAGAAATGTATTCGTTTAATTAGAATTAAAAAAAAAATATTTGTACAGTTTTTAGAAATCTAAAAACAAAATTAAAATAAAATTTCTATATTGACTTACGTTCATGAGATAGAACTTGCTCAACTTTGATAAGTATATAATAAAGATAGGCATATTCAGTTGTAGTCGTCTACCCTATTGATAATAGTTTTAATTAAGTAACTCTGGTATTTACACGAAATTTACCTCATTATTGCCCGTGTTTCGATTGGATTGCACTGACCATGGGACAGGCGGACCGAAGATCAGCGATCAAATTTTTTCTCAGGAGAGGAGAGGCTGAGATTCCTCGTGGATTCGAGACGACTCAACTGGCTAAACTCAACCTTGACGGCCCCTCGGCTTGGATGAAAGGATACATAATCTATCTATTATGTCGTCTTTATCCCATCACTGTCACATTATACGAACTGCTGAAATAATACAAAGCGAACGTTTAAAATAATGACATTTATAATTTATTAATTTCTTATTGACAACTGTGCCTTCGACTTCGTCGGCGTGGAATCGTAATTTTCGGTAACATCAGGGATGACTGAGAGTGTTATAAACGTAAGAATAGAGAAGTATAATCGGAAAGCTTCGAACTGCTAAGCTATCGGGAGTTACATGTGTTATTGGGAGTCAACCATAAAAGATAGACAAGCTGTCGTTGGATAATTTTTTATATTATTTTATGGAGGACTTTCCGTCATACATGATTTCTGTGTAGCTTTAACAATTAAAATTCAAAATCTTTACTGCATACCATAAGTTTCATTAGTTGTCAAATAAATTGTTACGAGGGCTGCTACTTAAGTATCCAGAATCTGGGATTTCAACATTTTTAAACGCAATATATGACCTCCATGGTAGAATTCGTTCTTTTTTTGAAAAAAAAAAAGAACTACAAACAATTACACTAGCAAAAATGAGACAAATCGCTAATTAATTTGCAAGTTATGGACATTTAAATGTTCAGGTTTTGAGACCCGTTTGTATGAAAGCCCCATATGTTTCAAACTTACGAGTATTATTATTTTAGCTTGCGAATAATTTATGCCACAAATACACTGATTTAGTTTGGTAATTAATATATATATAAATGTCAATTATGTTATATACAAACAAGAAGTACATGTCACAGTATAAGAAATTGAGGCTTATGATTACGTAGAATTGGTTTTAGTTTTATTAAGTCGCATGGCGATAGCGAGTGAGCGAAAACATTTCTTGCGTCGATGCTATGTTTGGCTACCGCAATGCTATTTCTCCCTGTCCCGTAGTTTTCGTATGATCTGTTTCACTCACTAATAATCTTGCGAAATCTTATGTTATCAATGTATTTTCGTTTCGCCCTCGCCGTTTGAGGAACATTCTTGCTTCAACCGCCCAATCTCATCACCCGTGCAAATCCCTCCCGCCGTATCTCAGCTTCACACCGCGCTCGTCGGTGAGCGCGAAGCCCCGGGTTACATCAACTCTCAAACGTTCACCCCCACCCCCGCCAACACGGCGATCTTCAGCGTCCGAGCCAGCAGTCTCGTCGATTCCCTTAGTCAGACTAACAGCTTAGAACCGCTAGGAGGCAATGCACAGATTCTTTAGTTCTCGTGTCTTCCACGAATACACTTATGGTAGAGCGGAATATAGCTATCTGAGGCTTCAGCATAGTATAGTCGTTTCGCCCTTGTTATATTTTACAAAGTTAATTTGCAACCCGTACTGCTATTGAAGCAAGTTGTCGGTTTTAATCATAGAAGTACGAATCGTAAATACAAGTAGAATCAACATCGTAGCTCGACAAACTATTAAAAATGGTCGATAAATTCACAATTGCACAATTCACAGCAAAGACAATGTTATTTTGTGTATTCTGCAGATTTATGCTATTTCACTGACAGCCGTTCATGGTACCGCGAATAATTTATAGTTGGCTTAAATATAGTGGCCATATCGCTGAAAGGTAGTACGGAAGATCTCACACGAGCGGGACCCACGATTTGGCTGAATGCTGCGCAGGACTATTCGGTCTGGAAATCCACGGCGACGGTTTATGTACAGTAGTACGACAAAGGCGCTAAAAAGTCTACTGGTCTACCTGATGTAAAGTTATCAGTCTGACATCATAGCCCATGGGCGCTTGCAACAATTGCATATTACCGATCCAATAACCTATTTACTGTCTTAAAGAACCCCATACTGCATTGCTCGGGAAGACCTCGGCAGGGAGTTCATTCCACATCAGCCTGGACAGGACGAAATTCCTGTGAAACCGCACTGTGCTTGATCACTTACGCTCCAGCGTGTGACGATGAACACCCTCGGGTTGGCGATTGATAATTTTTTTCCTTGCAATATCGATGAGTAATGTGAATGATAATTTCATTGACATTACTCTATTTCTCTATTAAATCAAGGAAATGTTCATTTAATACAATTTTTTCGCTGCCCGTGCATAAAAAGCGATCTACCTAAAAATAACAAAATTAATTTATTTTTATATGTATATATACTCTTCAAATTATACCCAAGTGAAAACTTGCCATTGTTCTTCGATGAAGTCTGGTTTGTTACAGATCTCATCAACTCTTGTGAGGGGACAACAGGCGTGATTGATTAAATGATCAGAATGAAAATTATCTTTATTCATCAGGCATCATTGGCACCAAAACAGATACGAAATATACATATGACATACACATCTGTAAAAATCTGTTTTTAATTGGCGACATCAACATAACTTTGTGCATAAAGATAACTGATAAAAGAAAAGCTTCACAAACGTATGGTCCAGGAGCCGGTAACACTGAAACTCCTGTCATAGCGGAATCAAAAAATATTTATTTAAATAAATAGTAAATAAGTATAGGATAAATTAAGCTCGGTATGCGTGGATTCCTATTGCCGAAACAATGTAAAAAAAAAAAATGAAAAAATGTTAATTTTATAGGATATTATAAGCGCGCATACGAAGTTATTTTTAAAAAATACATTAAATAAAATAGTGTCCGGCATGATGGAGAAATTTTAGCCCTCATCACACACTTCAAATAGGTATGCCAGACGCTTCCGGCAGAAAAAGTGGTTTGCTTGATTTCTTTTTCTAAAAGCTAATATAATTTACTATCGAATACATAAAAAAAAATTATATCCGCGACGACGGTAAAACATTTTTTCATTTTTTTAATTGTTTCGGCAACGATTGACTCAGAGTCACTGATACAAATGAATCAATATCAATATTTATATCAGTGTATTTATATCAGATATCAGAATGATGCAAATGAAGCACTTTACTGATTCGAATCTTTGTACTGATCCGGATACAAATGATCCAATCTCAACAAAGATACGATTCTTCCATCATTAATAGGACTTATAAAGTTTATATATCCGCTATTAGTAAGTATGTACAATAACTAGTTTATTAGTAGTTTATAATTAGCAACATAGTTCATTCCTTAAATAATAAACTGATTATGTAACTTGTACCCATAGACTGTAAAATGCCCCAGACAAATTAACTACGTCAAATATTATTTTGTCCGTATTGGCCAGGACCAGACTAACGCCATCACATAAGTTATGCCATCACATAACGGCATCATTAACGCCATCACATATATACACGTAAAATCCTACAGCATTCCGTGTAGGACTCTTTCTTGAAATTTTTAATAAATCAATATAATTTCCAATATAATAAACAGGTAGTATTTTATGACATTGTATATAAATTATAAATTTGATTCGATTTGTACAAAAGCGAAACATAGAGTGAGTATTCTGTAGTATATATTACTCTTTGGAGTGAGTCAGCCTAGCTTATTTTGCTTTGGCAGATGACATATTTCAAATTTTGACTGACAACCAAAATCATAAACGAAAGAAATAAACCGGCCAGGGGGCGTACTCTTAAAAACGATATTCGATATATCGTTGACTTCGTCGTGTCGTATCCTACTCTTAGTTACTATCGTTTAAAACATTCCACCAAACGATCGAACGAACGATATCAATTTTGACATAAGAGAGTCTCAAATGACAACGATAAATTGAATTTGACAGACGAACATTCGCAAAATTTACGTCAAATTTGCGAAAAGTTATACGATACGGTTCGAGGTGTCGTTGTAATTATCGTAAATTTGACGTTTATTTTGCGAATGTTCGTCTGTCAAATTCAATTCATCGTTGTCATTTGAGGATTTCTTATGTCAAAATTAATATCGTTCGTTCGATCGTCCATTGAAATGTTTTAAACGATAGTAACTAAGAGTAAGATACGACACGACGAAGTCCACGATATATCGAATATCGTTTTTAAGAGTACGCCCACAGGATTCCCATGAGGATTCCTAATATCATAGACAATGCTTACCGATGGTGAACCATAGGCAACATAAGACATGTAACGGCTACACCGTTACATTACCGGGGGGGGGGGGGGGGGTACACCGTTACAGTACTAGATTACTATAGAAATCTTTTAGAAATTATTATTAAAACCAACCGAAGGTGTAAAAAAATATAGCTATGAAATGTCTTTCATCGTATACGCTGCGAAGAGTAATGTCTACCCGTGCGAAGCCGGGACGGGCCGCTAGTCCTTAATACAAGTGTCTGTGACTAATTAATGGATTTAACTTGTGGAATTAAACGTCTTATTTAATATTTACATTCCATTGATGACAACTGTTATCATGATTTGCATTGTAAGAGATAACATTATTTATCTCGGCAATAATTTTTTATAGGTACATGCATCTCTTATCCGCTATGGTTTTTGGACTCGTGTTAACAAGCTGATTAGCTGATCAAAAATTCGTCTGTATTGTGCGCTCTCATATTCTCCTTTCTTTTTTAAATATATATTTTTAATATTCTTTATTCTTAACCTTGGATACAGAGTCCTTTAGTCGTATACATTTTAACATTAGATATTAACAAAACGTAAGTTAACTAGTCGAATATTCATTTTAGTGTATTTAAGTTAAACTTAAATTAAGATGCTCTTAAAAAATACCAGCTGTTCATTTATTGTTCTTTAAATACGTCAAATAATTTACTTGAAGCCGTCAATAATTTATCTGGCGTTGTTATTGCTCTTTGTATGAACATTAGTATTTATGTTCAACAGTTCATGTGAGTTGAACCGGAGTACCCTTCAAGTTAGGAGCACGATCGTGTCTGACACGTTGCTGGGGCGCAGCTGCATTTAAAAATAAATGCATTGCATTCTATTTATTAATTTTAGGGCATTGGCATGACTTGGCTCGTATTGAAATTAGCACTGACAATCGGTAAGAAAAAACTGTCTTATAGTATTTTATTTAAAAATGTTAATGTATAAAAATGCCACACAATGACTCAGAGGTACGTGGTTCAGCAATTTATTCATATTTAAGTATTATATTTACATAATACTTTAGGATTACCTCTGTATCGTAAGCTATAAAAATTACAATGTAATAGAACATTTAAATACTGTCTTATTGTTTCTGGTTTCTAATTCCATAGACTGGTGAATGAGATGAAACTAACACTATATAAGTTATCTTAGGTCTTAATGACAGCTCAGCAGTTATCACAGTACGCTAGTAAAGAATTATTGTCATAGAGACGTAACTGGTACTTAATCTGTGGTAGGAACACATTTATTAATACGAATTCTGTTCCAAATTAAAAAAAAAACACGCCCAGCCCGGAACATATTTATGATAGCATACAAAATATTTGTTTTAAATGGGAACCGACCTTAAGTTTTCTTGAAGTTATAGAAGATGCAATATGGTAAAAATACGATTTCTTCTATTTACAGTTTTAATATATATACAACAATATTAACAAGCGAAATATAAAAAATAATTCAAAAATGTACAGCTGAATTAAGTGACAAAGGCGACAGACATGACAGAGAATGACAATTTTTATTATAGAGGAATATTAGATATGAGATGAAACAATAGATTATGGAGATGAAAAATAATTACAATAAAAAATATAATACATATGTAGTGAGGTCACTACAAAGTATTTAATAACCATGAAACTGAATGGAGCAATTACCACAAATATTATTATTACCTTGTATAGAAATATGAAGACAAAAAAATTGTTTTCTGAAAGGTATAAACAGAAATGTAGAAATTCCTGAATTTGGTTAGTGTTATGTCTGTTGAGGTGCGTGTAAAAAATTTTTTTTTTCTCGGTTTATAAATACATAATTAGGTTAAAACCTTATTATAGATAACAAAAATCAATGAATCAATTTTATGGGGTTTCATATATTTCACTTATTCCTTGAGCTCCACAAAACAGCGCCATCTATTGAGATTTTTCATTTAGCTTTTTCTATGTGTAGATGGCGGTTAAGAATAATAAGAGTTCGAGATTCATACAATTCTCAGAAGTTTCCTCCCCTTCACGACCGAAGTACATATATCCAGTACCGAATGAGGAACGCAGAGAGACGCTATCCCATGTGAAATTATGTTACGAGCTGTAAATTCAAATTTAGTTTTTATTCTGTGACCTATACCTAAGCTACGTTCCCGGTTATTTAGGCGAATGAATTCTTATTCTATAGATATTTGTTCAATTTACTGGAGTGTTGTGCTTTGACAAATTAATTTTTTTGTGAAATTATTCTTTATTATTGTACTTGAAGTGTGGGTTATATTGGAATTGTTTGAAGTTATTTGTATAAGCAGTGAGTTTTGGTGCAAAATTTGCAATGGTGTTAGACTTCTGGCGTTGGTATACATAAATGGTAAGTGTATTGACTACAATTTCTAAAGGGGAGATATAAAACGGATATCCGGTTTGTGACCCAATATAAATCAGACCGTAGTCGAAATCGTCTTGCCTATAGAACACACATTTTTTTAAACGATAACTTGAACTGTCAACTTTTTAACTGTTTCCGACATTTTGAAAAAGAATAATAAAGATGTTGTTTAAATGTTGCTTTCGCACAAATTCTTTCTTAAATTAGTTTCATTGCTCAGGTGTTGAAATGAGACAACAAAAAAAATGTACAGACTTAAAATATATTTTTTTAAAACGGGTCTACAAGATCAGAATTCATACCTAAAGATCAGTATCGTTTGTACAGCAATACATACGTTGAGACATTTGCCTTGCTAAAACCGTCATTATTGCGAGCGACTTAAGAGCTGTCTTAGGGTTCTGATCACGATTCTGAGGTGTTGATATGTACCTATTGTTACTGCGCTTGATTAGTTAATGAAGTGACCTCTGGTTGGTTATTTTGAATGCTTTGTACATTGTTACCACTACAATGTATAAAATTAACTACTGACGTAGTTTTGTTCTGTTTTGGGAGTGTACGGTGTGTGAGGGTGGATTATTATTTTTGTTCGATTAATGTGAATGACCTTTTAAAATCGTGTACTTAATAAGGCGAGACACGTCAAATAGTGGGATCTAAAGAATAATCTTTACAACAACAGACCACGACACAGCATTAATATTTTACGAAATTATAAGTCAGTGAAGCAGATCATACAAAACGTCCAGACGTTAGCCAAACGTGAGAAACGTCTTCTCGCATTCGCTGTTGCTATGCGACCTGCTATGATACCTCTTGCTTGTATATAAGATCATTGGTCTCACGGGATATAACTATACTATACTAATTAAAATACGCAATAGAAAAGGACGGCAGGTTCGAGTTTTTTTTTACCACGAGAGATGGTAATAATTCTCATAAACTCCCTGGTGTTTGCTCGACCTTACACCGGAAACCACCTTCAGCCGATTTACGGCGGGTGGTTATGTTAGATTCTAGCAGAAGTCTAGCCTACCGACTATACACTACCTACCGACTTTAGTTGGGCAGAACGCCTGGGACCTTATAGGCTTTGAACTAAAGCGCCCGCCCTCCAGAGCGGGGGTCGGTGAATGCTCGCTTGAGTGCTTGAACATAACATTGAAACAGTGACACAAACTCTTATAACGTTTAGTGTCACCTCGCTTGCACTGCGGTCTTATTTCTGCTTTAAGCGTTCATGGTAAAGTCTACAGGTAGTGTTCACGCCACAGCGCGCTGTTAGCGCTATGTTTGCTCTTCAGTTGGTGGCAGTTGTATAATCATGGTGTTTTACATTTATAGAGGAAGTTCTTCCACAACTTGTAAATTAAAATAATTTCTTTTAGCTATAAATAACTGCAGTTGCGAAGTTTTAGTAGTTGCGAATTTTCAAATAGTTTATAGTTGCGGCGACCCCCTTTAGATTTCATCATCCACCCTTAGCCATCACTCCAATATTGGTGATGCTGCGGTTTCAGTACTTGATGATTCTGATGTACGGGATTGATCATGTACTGTCTGCTAAAGGATAGGAAACCATCGTGAGGCAACCTGCATATACCTACGAAAGGAGCTCGAAGTAGATCAATCCTCACTGGACCAGCGTGGTTTAAATATTTACACTGGACCAGCGTGGTTTAAATATTTATTAATGAATAATATATATATAATTTGTCTATCCGTTACCCTAGATCCCATAACACAAGCCCTACAGAGCTTACTTATTAGCTTGGCTAATTGGTAATTGACATGAATGCTTGGACTTAATGTTTCTTAGTTCCACCAGGCATTGCCATGAACCTTTGTAATTATACTTGTACCTATAAGTTGACTTTTGTATGACTTGGTAACGATATATATTTTTGTAAATGTCGTTGCTTCTGTAAAAGTTATAGAGTTTCTTGCGCCCGTTCTTCTCTATAACTAAAAGAAGTCCGAATGGGTAGTAGGGAAAAAAAAATTTGGACTATTCAAAAGAGCATATCTAATTGCCTACTTGAAATAAATATTTTGACTTTGACTTTGACTTTGACTTTGACTTTGACTTTGACTTTGGTATAAGTGTAAGAAATTTTAATTTACTAGCTTTCTGCCCGCGGGTTTTCGGGATTGGGTCTATAGAGGGTTACTGGTCATAGCTTTTGCCCATGATAAATATAACAATATCAAAATATTAACATATATCTATTTAATGACAAATACAAAACAGGTTACAGCAAATTTAAACAAAAAATAATTATTTGTACCGAATTCTAAAATCTAGGTTTCACTCAATATGTGTACATTCTACTAACTGTACTATTAATATGAAGCAAAAATGCAAGTAAAAAGCTGACATGTTTGAAATGGGCTGACAAAGATAAATAAAAAAAAAACAGATAAAAATAAAAAATAGCATAGTAAAGACACACATACAGTATTTACAATCAAACAATAAAGTTACTATAAATTATTTATCAATAAATTCTTAAAACTACTGAAAACTATAATCTAAAATATCGACATCAATACCTGCGCCTTTTTTTTTTTATTAATGTCTGGAAAATGCGTTACGCATACCCTGCGGCTCGGGAACACCGCGGGGTTATGTCGGACTCTCCGCGCGCTTGGGGGCCGAGTGCCAGCCAAGCGCGCGGCCTACCGACTAAAAACCAGACAATGCCCCTCAGGGACGCCTTGGCAGGAGCGCGTCAATCGTCGACGCATCCTCCCCCTCATCAGACGAGGAGGAAGACACGCCGAGGAGAGGAGTATCACTGCCTGACAAGGTCATGGGAACACTTACGTATACTTCCACGACCTCGTCGGCGTCATTGGCTCGCCCGCGGCGAGCCCCTCTCACCCCCCGTTGTGCTGGGGGGGCCGTCGATCCCCCGGGATATCCAGGGGATCGTCAACTGACGGCGACCTTTGAATAGCAGGAATCAGCCTTCCCGGGCCTGGTCCCCGCTGGTCAAAAAAAAAGTTAGTTATCTGATAGGTTTGAATCTCTTGCCAAACGCTTGCATGCCGCGACGTTCACCTCAGTACCACTCGGTAACATTAATACCTGCGCCTGCGCAACCCCTGACTAGCTCATCTTAATTACGAACGTACATACGTTCTTATAAACTTATAGTAACGTAACTGACATAATAATATATTTTTTTTAATTTTCTCCCTAAATATCATTAGGGATCGATACTTATGTCTGTCTGTATAACCGTTATTGAAAGAAATACTACTCAACGGATTTTAACGAAACTTGGTAAAATTATGTTTCATACTCCTGAGCTGGTTATAGTATACTTTTCATCACGCTACAATCAATTGGAGCAGAGCAGTGAAGGGAAAGTTTGGAAAAATGGGAGAAGTTACTCCATTTTTTAAGCTTCCGTCCCGTGTGCACCCTTAATGGTTAAAGCTACATAGAAATCATGTATGACGGAAATGTTCTCCATAAAATTATATAAAAAAATATCCAACGACAGCATATGTCCATCTTTTATGGTTGACTCACAATAACACGTGCAACTCCCGATAGCTTAGCAGTCCGAAGCTTTCTGATTATATTTGTCTACTCTTACGTTTATAACACTCTCAGTCATTAAAAATGCATAGAACTCTTTGTTCTAAGTACAAAATAAAGGAACTACACAAATAAGTTACACAGTGTAAAATCATGTGTGTGTCCCTGCAGGGTGTATCCTTTGCTCCGTTTGGGACTAGTTTCCTTAGGATTAGATTGAGAGAATCTTGGGATTAGATAAAAAAAATTGCGGTTTTATGCCATGTTGTCCGAAGTGTAGTGCGCGGGAAACGGACCGCTCCCTGGGGATCTGTGGTCCACGGTTTGCTGGCCCCCTTGAAGTCGTCTATACAATAACTCGTCATGCAAACGAGATTGTGCTGCTCAAATAAGGGCTTATTAAAACTCTTTTTAAAATCATATAAAGGCCTTTTTGATTTACAATCAAGTACTAAATAGCTAATGACGATGGTCGACAGTAATCACCTATTTAAATATCCAGAGAACTTTTATGAAAACTATTTATCTTGATCGTTAGTAATCATTTAATGTGATTGCAAAAAAAATGGGCGAAATAATATAGATATATAGATATTGTATTTGGTCCACAGATACAAACACACACCAATTATTGAATAATAATCACAAGAAAAAAAGAAATTTAAACAAACTTAGGGTACGAACAGGGAAACAGACTCGTCCTCCATACAGAATAATCCAGGTTCATGTGTGCTGCAGCAGCACAAAGAGGTCCATAGCTCAGCGCCAATAATTGCACAAGAACAAGACGGCCCTGGGGCCGTCAATTCGATACTCAGCTGCCGCACTATAAGGCCAAGTTAAACAAAATAATCTAATAAAGATATTTAACAGTTTTCATTTCAATATTCTGACAGTTCAACGTTAACTGGCATTTTATTAGTGCGAATCGTGTTTAAAAATGTATGTGGGTTCGTAAATATATAATGCTCGAGCATTTAAACAAGACAGAGCTTTTTCGCAGTGTCCAGATGTTCCCAAAGCAAAGCGTTCTATTTTAAACATGAATAACGCTTAATCTTCAAAGGGTAAGAGCAAAACTGCGAGGAAATCTTATTTTGTAATGTATGCCCACAAAGGGTTTTATCTGGTCTCCCTATCTCGATATTCGGTTTAAATTACAATAGTGAATTTACACGTGTACATTGAGAAAAATAAAGGTGCCTTTGCGAAACCGTCTGCTCAGCGATTAAGGTCACAAGGTTCTACAATAATTTGGTATCTTTTTTATTTCTTTAATAATAGATACAGAAACAGGTTACAGCCAATTAAAACGAAAAATAATCTATACCGATCCTTAAAAACTAGGTTGAAACCTAATACATGCGCATTCTACTAATTATATTATTAATGCAGCAAATATACAACTATCAAGTTCATATGTTGGAATAACAAAACCGAATTTTGAAATAACAATGATAAATAAAACAAAATATAGATAACAAATTATTAGACAGTAAATTCTTAAAACTACAATGAAACATATCGGTATTAATTTCTGCGCCTGCGCAACCTCTGACGAGCTCTACTCGCAACATATTCTAGCTAAAGGATTATAATAAGAGATGTTGTTCGAGAAAATTCGGAGTAAGAATAATTTAAATTTACGAACGCGGTGGTAAGTGTTAAAACATGATTGGGATAGAATAAATGGTGAATCAATTTACGAGAAAAGAATTCTTAAATCGTGCTACCTTTTAGGACAGCCAAACCTAACCTAGCCAGCAAATCTTGTAAAAACGTGCAGAATTACTAGTGGCATGATTTTTTTTAAATAATTTCCTCTATAATGTTTTGCAATTTTAGAAAGATTTAAGTTTTCAATATCCTTTGCTTACTAATATAAATTCATTGATTTTATTAATTTGATTCAGATTCATTGATTCACTGGATCGGGGCTTGAAGTTGACTTTAAACGTTAATCTAGAACAAATGCCAATTTATAGTGATAAGACCTTCAAACCAGTTTCAACTTTATGTCTGTCTATTAAAGTGTAACTTCACAAATGATGAGCGTTATGCAAGATATCCGCATCCTCGCAGCCGGTGGCTTAGGATATACCACGACAACATTATATAAGCACCGTGAGTAAATAAAGATAAAGTTGATTATGGTTTGACAGTAAAAGATCGGTTGCCGCGCTGATGATAAAGATGAGTGTTTGGTCAAGGCTCAAATTTAAATGGCAATTGTGGGGAGATATTGTGCAAAGAGCAATTTGCTCCTTCACTTCCTTCCACACAATTGCACTACCCGGTGAATCAGGTTATTGACATAATCAGAATGCGATCCCCTTCTACAAAGTTAGCCGCGTTGTCGGACGGTATTGATAATATTATTTCTTTAATTTATGGTTTTTCCCTTTCCAATTTTTGTACCAGTTGATCAGTTGATAACCACAGCTGGACATAGGCTTTTTCTCAAGGGTTTTGCTAGGCCTTGCGATGCTGGGCGATCGATGTTTTATGCTGTCCAGCGCATGCGGTCGCTGTCGGACTTGGCAGTCCAATCGGGGGTGGGGGGCTCTGACGGTGTCTCTAGATATCGTCAACGCCTTTGGCACCCTCCCCTGGCAGGCCATCAGGGGGGACACCCCCCTGTCTGCGGGCCGTGGTCGGGGACTACTTGCGCGACAGGACGATCGGAGTCAGGGGAAGGAACAAGACGGAAACGGGGAGAGGGATCGAGTGCGGCGTTCTGCAGAGGTCAATTTTGGGACCCCTCTTATGAAACCTCGCATTCAATGCGGTCCTTCGCACCAGCCTTCCTCGCGGCGTGAGTGTCGTTTGTCACGCTGACGACACTCTCGTCGTGACGACTGGGGTTGATTTCGAGCAGACGGTCAGGCTTGCTGAGCTGGGAGTGACGTGTGGCGTGAGGGCGATCCGCCGGCTGGGTCTAGAAATAGCGCTGCACAAGATCGAGGGGCTATGGTTCCACGGCCTTCCAAGGCGCCGGGAACCACTCAGCTGCCGGATACGGATAGGTGACGCGGAGGTCCAGGTGGGGCCCTTCATCAAGTACCTTGGCCTCACCTTGGACAGCAGGTGGAGCTCCTAGGAGCATTTCGTGCGATTGGTCCCCCGAACCAAGAGGGTAGTGGGCGCAGCTAGAACGTGAGGGCTGGTTGCGTGAGCGCGCCGTCGGCGTCGGTGCGGTACTCCCGCACTTCGAAGCTTGGCTGCGGGAGGGCGGAAGTCACCTACCGCTTGACTCAGATACTCACCAAGGGCAAGATCTGTGTCCGCCAGCGTTGATTGAGGCAATGCTGGCGGATGAGGGAGGTTGGAGGGCTGTGGCTTCTTTCTGTGCTCCTCCCCGAAAAGCGCTCCCCTAGTGCACCCAGGAGAGCAGAGGCCGGGGGTCTTCGACACTCGATCCTGAGGGCCCCCTACAACACCTGAGGAGGACCTCTCCTTCTGGGGAGCCCCACATAACTACCGGCTCTCCGCAGCCGGTAAGCAATTCAATGCATTTTCCCCAGTGGAACAAAAAAAAAGGCCTAGCGATGCTGCTGTGTTCGTCTTTCCAATCTTTCCGCTCCATTGGCCGCTTCCACTTATGATTTGCGATTTTTTCTTCGCGGATTTCTTGATCAGCTTTTGTACATCGACCTTTACACGCGAGAATCAAAGAATAGTCTTAAGACACTGTGATACATGGGTTGTGAATATGACGTGACTTCTCAAACACTGAAGAAATGTAGGACAAAGCCTCAATATATTATAAAAAATTACTTTTGTGAAAAATCGTAAAAAATTATTTGGGTTTAATATAGGCCTCCCCTAAGGATTTCCACGTCGCTCGGTTATTCGCTTTTAGCATCTAACGCCTTCCTGCGATCTTCATCAAGTCATCTGCCTACCTTGTGAGAGGCTACCAACTCAATTCAATTTCCATTCAAGCCTGGAATGGAAATCATGTCAAAATCCTTCTGTCCACGCCTAAGGCTGAGTTTAGTCGGCAGGTCACGTGGTCAGACCGCTCCGGCCGCGTGCAGTCCGACATAACCTCCGTGACACTAGCCGTTGCGGGAGTATCCTGGGTACATTTTGTGCTCCTTAGTGAGTATTCTCAGACTCTCTGTTTTGAGGGAAAAAAAGCAATGCAATTGCAATTCTTCAGATTTGTTAAGATTGTCTAATATCATATATATATATACATTACCATGTAAATCAACGTAGCAAAGAAATAAAATAATTGAGTTATAATTTAAACAAATCGGCTGGGTAGCCGATTTGGTTTCATCGATTGACATTTTTCTGGAAGTTCCACGTAGTTGGACTATTGTTTCAGGTAAGCATACTCATCAACATCCTCCGTTGTAGAATTTCCAACATGGGTGCAACATGGAAATTCGACATTTACGTGTCGTCCAAGTTCATTCAATCTTAAAGTCTACTGGTCTTCGAGAAGTGTGTTGATGCCCAGTCCTGTCCAGTCCAAAAGCTTAAATACATCTTTCAGCGCGTCCGTAAACTGTATAATGGCTTAAAAACCTTAGTTATAATCAATCTGAATCCTTCTTGAAGCAAGCCTTTAATCGCTAGTGTATTTCATACGTATATATCGCTAGTGTATTTATATATAGCTAGTGTATTTCATACGTATATATCGCTAGTGTATTTATATATCGCTATTGTATTTCATACGTATATATCGCTAGTGTATTTATATATCGCTAGTGTATTTATATATCGTTAGTGTATTTCATACGTATATATCGCTAGTGTATTTCATACGTATATACCATTAGATATATCACGTTATGTTTTCCACAGTGTTCGCTGTATGTATATACAGTAAAGTTTATGTATTTATTAACCCTACAATTTTACATTAGTTATTTTAATTCATAGTTGTTGATTGCTTAACTATAATTCGTTTAATTTTAGTAATAAAATACATCTGTAGAGCAGGTTTATCCTTTTTTCAGACTCCAGACTCTCACATTAAGGTAGAAGTTGTTAAAAATACTATTATATAGTGTTCTTGTTTTAATATCCCATACCTTATGTGTGAGTAAAATAAAAATGATTATTATTATTTTTTATTATATTTAATTAATAATCTTAAATTTAAATTCTTTACAATATAGATATATAAACTAAACATAAATACTATAATAAACTTAAACCTAGTATGCCGCCGGTAGCGAGGCAAGGTCCAAGCAAGCCGGAGGTTAGGGCGGCAGACAAAGAAATCTCCGAACAATACGAGTACGAGACTCTTTGCTATCAAGCCATTCGCAGGCACAACTATCGGAACAATGATTGTCGAATCAACATCCTACATGACGGTTACCATAGTATTATTATTGTTTAAGGTATGTCACGTATTCTTTATTCATCATAGGCATTTACAGGCACATATGTAATTCAAAAAAATATTAAATTGATAGAACATAAAGAGCTTAAAAGCTACATTTTGCTATATACTTTGAAAAGAATCTATAAATTGGAGCTTTATCTGATCACATATTAATTGCAACGCATTATGTATGTCACCGTTATATGGAGTGACCCTTATTAACTTTATTCATTACTAGCTGACCCGTGCCCACTTCGTTGGACATAATATTAATAATCCCCGAAGCGAGCACGAACGCGAACCGAATTAAATCCGAAGCCATCGCGCGCCCTCCGCTGCTTTGGCCTTCACACTTAAGACGATGAGTTTACTTATTTTCATAAAGATTTATAATTGTTGGTAATATATGACTAATAAATATGACCTAAGGATTAAAATTATTTTATTTATATTTAACATTAAATTATCTATACTAATATTTAAAAAAACTACTTTCTGTAACTTAAATATAAAAGTTAGACATATGCTGTCGTTGACATTTTTGTAGGCATTTTCAAGCTCCACATCTTTTCTCTAGAACTCAAAAATGTATCTTTCATGGTTAAGGCAGCGTTCGTAAGAAACGCTTTCATTCCACCGTTGTTTCTCCGACTCACTTTGCAAAACGGACTACCACGTAAAAGTCTTTTTATTTTTCCTATGACACTCAACAATAATGTGGCTTTCTATTGGTATAAGAATTTTTAAAATCGATTCAGTAGATCCCGAGATTACCCCTTACAATTTAACAAATATACAAACACACAAACTTTACTTCTTTATAATATTAGTATAGATAATCCCTTTAACATCGGGTCGGTAGTCTAGGCGCTACGGGGGAACATAAAAACGGTGCTGAATATTAGAAACCTAATTATTTTCTTTAGCCGACTTGTATCTGATTTGCCCATTATAATTAGATATTTTCCTGTGATCAAATCAAAATGAACTTGATTCAAATATAACATTATAGAAAGCTCTTTTGAATCGTCCAAACTTTTTTTCTTACCTACCTATTTTTTTTAGCTTTATTTTCACTTGATAAAAATAGTTCTTTATTAAGCTGTTACCATACCAAATTGTATCAGAAACGTTTGAACGATAATAATAGGCAGTGTTGTTGAATTAATTCACACATACGAATGTTAGGATTAATTAGCGTAGTGCCAGCTTATAACCACTACATCAAACTTTGTTATACTTACATAATAACGTACGACTCACCCCTCGCCACCCCATTGCGAATGCGAGTTCATTTTGGTTCAATATTGCTATATTAGGTGGTACAATCGACAGAAAAACTGTCTCGCCAAATCTGCATATGCCTAATACTTTTAAATTTGATTAATTAGATATAGGAACTAATTTAAAAAAAAGAAAGTAATCCATTCCATTTTAACATTACACGACTAATATGAGTCATAAACACACAAAAAAACATTTAAACGTTTAAGAAATATTTTTTTAGTATTACAATAAACAGACATAATCTCAGATTTAAGAGTAGTAAAAAAGAATCAAGTAAGTTAAACAGTTGAATGAACGTATTCATTCAACTGTTGAGGCACATTCATTGCAAAAATAGTTCTTTTAGGTTTCCAAGATCTATTAGTCGGATTCAAACCTGTGTCTTAATGTAATCATGTTGATGCCATAATTAATTAAATAATCTACTATGTATTTATTCGCGAAATATATGGAACGGATTCCGTAATCTGGAATATTTTCCATACATTTCCGTTCTATCGTGAAAAGAATATAATAACGAATTAAAGCGAACAATAGTTTAGGGACCCTGGGATATCTAGGGCTACTGTTTCATTACCGACATTGAATCGTTATCGAGCGATGTATGGTATGATTCCAAATTGCGTAATTAGTTTTGTACATTGCATTTTAACAAATCACAAATGTTACGTTAGATATAGACACAGTTTATTCATTACTTTGTTATGCCAAATTAGACTTTATTCACCAATAATAACAACGTATGGACATTGAAATAAGAAATTTATATAGATTGTTTTGATAAAAGGATTTAGTTTTCGTACCACTCAAAATGTTTTAAATCCATTTTCGCCTTTTTACAAACTTTTATTTGCAATGTATCTTTGTTAGGGTGGAATCTTACAATTCAATTTTAAGGCACTTGCCCTCAACCGAATTAGCTGAAATTTTGTATACACTTATAGTTTGGATTAACTGTGTGAATTCTAAATCCAAGATGGCGGCGTAGCCAAAATGGCGGACCAATTATTTTTAATGCACTAGAAACTTTTTAATAACTAGTAAAATAGTGTGACGTCTTAGGCTCGTGCTCTTTTTTTTTTCTAGTTATTAAAAAGTTATTTTTCACGCACAATGGTCCATACAGGACTAAGTGCGGAAAACAGACCCTCTGGATGTCAGAGGGTGACCTATGATGATGATAGGCTCGTGCTCTTGGGCTCGCCAAGAATAAGTAGAAAAAAATATAAGGTAAAACCTTAATTTTCTATACAGGAATTATATTTCCGTGTACTTGTATAAGAGAATGAGAAGAGAAGAACACAAACGTAAATTAAAACAGTACTAATGATATTAGTAGTTGTTAACATTCGTAGAATAAATGTTAAGTTTTTAATTTATCGAATCATACAAAAATTAACTCATTATAAAGCATATTTTACAACGATACGTTGTAAAACAAACTCAATTAAGCTTTCTCTCAGCGACTGTACCACTGTACATCGTATTTAATCGAAACATCAAAGGATCCCGCCATGCAAATTAAAACGAATTTAGGGCCGTGGTACACTAGATGGCTTTATATATTTTTTAAATCAAAATAGTTTTAACAAATTTCCTTTTTATAATCACTACATAGTATAAAACAAAGCTTTCTCTGTGCCTATATCCCTATGTTTGCTCTATCTTTAAAACTATGTGAAGGATTTTGATGCGGTTTTTTTTAATAGATAGAGTGATTGATGAGGAAGGTTTATATGTGTAATAACTAGAGATCGGATAATCGGATGCATATTTACCTAAAGTTAAATTATGGAAGCGGCTTTTTAAAATACATTTTGTTAAATAAAAATCCCGGGAAAATACGGGACTGCAAATTTAACGTAGTGATATTGTTTGAAAATTACTAAATTAGCACGTAGTATTTATTTTCAAAAGACCGAGACTCCGGGTTCATTTATACAACTATGCATACGTATTTACATGAAGTTTAGTTTCAGTTCCCCGGGAGATTTATGAATGTACGATTTATTACATGAAGAGTGTTATACGAAAGTAGTGAGTTAGTTTGACTAAAACAATAATCAATTAAATAATTGAATAAAAAAACAGAAATCGTGAAATGGTGAATGAATTTAACAAAACAATAAAAAGCCGTTTCCATACTTTGTCTTAAACTAACTTTAGGTAAATATGCATCCGATTATCCGATCTCTAGTAATAATAACCATTAAATAGTGGAGAAATACTGCTATTTTTACGTTTCTAATGTGATGTCCGAAATAAATATATTTTTCCGCTTACTTTGCAAACGATTATATACACCGTTTACAGATTTTCAGTAGTGTATCTAGTATCAGCATTGCACCCGTGCGAAGCCGGGACGGGTCGCTAGTATTAGAATAAACGATGTAAAAAGCTGGACACAACAATTAGAAATTACTTTATAGCAGAAATATTACAGACTTCAATACGTTCCAAATATTTTTTTTTTTAATTAAATTGATAAACTACGATTTAGTGTAAGCATCAAAAGAGTTAACGTTTCGTGTTATTTATAAAAATCATCATATCTTTCTTTTACTGTTTTTGCTGCACACCTATGGAACCAGTTACCTGCCTACATTAGAGATTGTACCAAAATATCCACATTCAAGGTATCCCTGAAGGAACATTATTTGAAACAATGTTACGAACCATAACAGCCATTATGTAGTTTTGTATATATATATATATATATAGTAGGTAAGTATGGTAGTATAGATTTATTTTGTAATATTATATTAGTGTAGGTATATAAATATGTATTTGAATTTGTTTGTGTATGTATGTATATATATATATTCTCTTATTTATGTGATGTTTATATATTTATTTATATCTATTTTTAGGTAATATTTAGTATGTTAATACTTACTATGGTACACACAGTCTAACCCGTTATGTTCACCTGTCCACCCGGGTCTGCAGGAAGAGATTTCCTAGGAAATATGCAGTACCTACCTTTTGCTGAATTTTATAATAATTTTTTCATTTACTGTATGTGTGTGCAAAAATAAATAAATAAATAATTAAATAAGTCTCCTCAATAACAGAAATCATAATCGCAGTAACTCTGAGAGTGTAACTTTTTACAGTTTAATGATGTCCATTTACTTTTAACTAAGTGATACGAACAATTTCAAAGCGTCCAGTTTAAAGCATAAGTGACGGAGAAAACAAACATGGTTGTATGTTTGTTACTTTTTTACGTAAAAACCAAAGAATGGTGTTTTAAAATATATATTTATAACAATGTCGGTATTTTATAATTGTTAAGTAAACGTTTTAGTAATAGATTATGGAAGTGTTTGTAATATATATCTTTCTTCCAGAAATTATATTTTTCCAGAATTTTTATTAATAATTTTATCAAGCCCCATTGTGATGATAGACTTAGATATCCCCATTTATTTAGAATTTACATACAGTAGCCGCGTTTCTCTTAATAGTTGGCTCTAAGCGGAGGTTAGGAATAAGTTCAACGCCCGGAAGATGTGGTAAGTGGGAGTAAAGTTAGATAGATAGCGTTTATTATTTTATGCAAATTACACATAAATATCTACTAAAACAATGGTAATAATCGAGAAAATACAAACATACAATCAAACACCATAAATACATGTATGCTGCAGAAAACAAAAGGTCAAGGCTCAGGTAAATATTTGCCTAATTTGAACAAATCACAGATTTTCAGCTATTACCTTTTTAGAGTAAGTAGATTTTTACAAAATGAGCAGATAAAATGAACGAGCGTGAAAAAGTAAAAATAAAAAATAATAGTAAAAAAAGAGCCGCATCTATCACTATCGTCTCGATATAATAATTAAGTTCAATGTAAGATGATGTGATGATGATGATCTAAGTTTTCGCTACATTAAACGTTACTATGTTAGGATTTCCTCAATAAGGAACTCCTTTTAGTGCGATGTTACACCTTCCATAATCTTCTAAGTCACTCTGTTTACTTTTCCATCATTACTGTTGGACATGTGGATATAATTCATTAGATTACCTTAAGATTTGATCTAGAATCACAGATGGAAAAAAGAACATATTCCCATTTAAAAGGCCGGCAATCTGTGACTCCTCTGGGGTTGCGGGTGTCCATGGGCAACGGTTATCGCTTACCATCAGGTGATCCGTTTGATCGTTTGCTGCCCTATCCTATAAAAAAAATGGAATTAGCAAGCGACCATTAATGACCACTCTAATGGATATTTGGGAGTTCGTTAACGAGGAGCAAAGACTGTAGTTTAGTCCAGGAGTTCCCTAACTTTTGTGTCGTACCCCCTACTTATATTTAACGCCTATAACCCACAACTTACAAAATTTTATAAACATATAAATCTTAATTTTAAATAATAAACCTTTTTTCTTCACAGGCACTTTAATAAATAATGTATTAATCTTCTATTAGAAGATTAATACATTATTATTAGTTGTCATGTCAGGCTTAATAAGTTATTATACAAATAAGCAATGAAATTTCGAGAGCTTAGCAGTGTCTTTAAATGGCTTATACTCGTGAGTACGTATATAGCTAAAGCTCGTCATTTGAACGGAGCCGCAAAAAGCTGTTCTGTTCACTGAGAAGGTCATAAGCGTCTACGCTGTTATTGAGACGGCAATGAAATATTTACCCAATAATCTTATAAATTAGGTGTTTACTCGTCTGTAGTTTGTAGAGTTAGCACGGACTTTAGGACACCCATTGCACACTAGTTAACACAAAAGACGTTGGAAGAAGGCAGGTGCTTACAAAGCGACGATTGAGTGTTTGAGGCCAGAAGTTAATTTACTTAAAGTTTTAAGTATTGTCGCACGAATGCACTTGGCTAAAGCTCTTGTTAAGATTCCGAAGCGAACTTCTTGGAAACCTTTTATTTAAGTGAGTGGACAGTAATTTATTATTTTAATTTAATTTATTAGTCGCCGATGGTTGTCTAAAATAACACTTAACAATAATTCAAATTCATTTTATTTTACTGCAACTTATTTTAGGGCTTGCAAAAAATTAAAATATTTAACATTTATCAGTGTTGCCAGAAAAACTCGCATAGAGTTTTATAAGTACCTAAGTGAACATTGCTTTTAATATTATATATGTATATATATGAGCAAAGAAAAAAAATTGAATAAACTGGTGTGAGGGGTTTCTGTGTGTCAGCAGCCTTTAACTATGATATGTTACGATCGATACGATGCATTTGCTTCGATGTAGTAGCCGCGGAACTGGGAAACTGTGGAGCATTTTATGATAAACTGATCAAAGATTTTACTATTATCCAATTTCGCCACATATTATGTGCCATATTTCTCTTGTGTATTGTAAAATTAAACATTGCTAGAGCTCATTTGAGCTTCATGTATACAATCACATCTTTCTTTGAGAGCCAATAATTTTGATCATATTTATAACAAACGCTCAATCTTGACTCAATCAATGAAATTGATGACACGTTTGACGCAGCTGTCGAGGCTACTAAGCACCGGGTTCAATTTCCGCACGGGACAGTTTTGTATGGCCTACAAAAATTTGCTTATAGTCTGGTTGTATGCGTACGTGAGATTCTATTTGTGACTGCACCCATGTCACAGGATAAAACAAGTCTGACTGTTTTAAAAAAAAAAACATAACAGGCTGGCTACTCTCCAAAGACGAGACATACGCGGCTTCGCACTACTTTATAGTATTTGTTTTCTTCCGACTTTTTCATCATACCTTGACGGTACTATTCGCTTAAACGGTGTCATTATGACATGTGGTAGTACCCAGTAGATGCACTGACAAACAAATGCACTAAGCATTATAACAAAAAAAAACCGGCCAAGTGCGAGTCGGACTCGCGCACCGAGGGTTCCGTACAAACCTGCAAGGTTTAGAAAGTTCGTTCATTACGACAATCGAGTCATAACTATGGTATGTCTTTAGGTTTTAATTCCCTTGCGTGTAGTTGCGAGTTTCAAAATATGCGGTATCAATGGTTGTACTTTTGCGTTTTGCGTTTTTGCGTTGACTTAGAATTTTTTTTTTTTCACGGGTTAAAGGCAATTAGATCTAAGTATTTGATATGAATTTCAACTTGATAGCTCTACGCGTTCATGAGGAAAAAAGTAATAAGTTTATATTTATTAAAAAATATATATTTTGTAATGTAACTAAAAATTTAAGGTTTTCGGAATTTTTCCTTTATGTGTGCTATAAAACGTTGCTTCATGCCAAATTTCAAGATTCTAGGTCGACTGGAAGTACCCTTTAGGTTTTGATTCCCTTGCGAGTACTTGCGAGTTTCAAAATATGCAGCTTAAATTGCTGTTTTGATTGCGTTGACATAGAAGTTTGATTTTGTTACAGCTTAAAGGTATTATAACCTGAGTATTTGGTATGAATTTCAATTTAATACCTCTACGCGTTTATGAGGAAATGGGTAGTAAGTTTAAAATTAATAAAAAAATATATATTATGTGATGTAACTAAAAATTTATGGTTTTCGTAATTTTTCCTTTATCTATGCTATAAGACGTTGCTTCGTACCAAATTTCAAGATTCTGAGTTCACGGGAAGCACCCTGTAGGTTTTGATTCCCTTGCAAGTGTCGAAAATTTGCGGCATAAACGGCTGTATCTTTTGATTGCGTTGGTTTAGAAGTTTGATTTTTTCACAGCTTCAAGGGACAGTAGACCTGAGTAATTGATATAAATTCAATATAAATTCAGCTTCATACCTCCACGCGTTCCTGAGAAAAAGGGTCTTGACAGACGGATGGACGGACGGACAGACGGACAACAAAGTGATCCTATAAGGGTTCCGTTTTTTCCTTTTGAGGTACGGAACCCTAAAAACCAAGTGAACTCTTTGCGTTTTAAACTACTACCTGGGGATTATTTAGATGGCAATGTGCAAATGGCGACGGGTAATTTATAGAAAACTAGTAGTTCGCCAGAGCTTGAGGATTCGCTTAAGTTCTCGTCAAACCTTAATAATTGACAAAAAGTCGCTTTAATAGCGCTACGGCTCGAAGAGTTAACATTTTATCAATTCTGAATATCGTATATATTAATATTCAATTAAAAGCTTAAAGAATAAATGTCTAATTTTACCTACTAATTTTATAAATGACGTATTATCGATACAAATCTCATCTCCTATTTCAACTCCATAAAGTTCTATTTTCGCATTGAAATGTGAGTTGAATAGCCTATTGAAGTTTAACGTAACAAGAAATAAGTACACCCATCTCAATAAGGAAACAATAATCTCGAGTTGAGAGAATTAACTAATTCTGCGAAGAAAATACGAATTTAGTTCTTTATGCTTCATGTGAGCCTGTAACTTATGAGGTGCAAGCTCTACTGTTTTCCCTGTTCGACAGTACTGTGGGTATACCTATATAATAAATCTATTTGCCATGGCCCCTGTCTAGACAAAATACCTTCAATCTGTAAATGCTATCGATCAGCCTTCCCCGCGGCTCTCAAAATACTCGTATATCTTAATTTACCACAGTGCATTTTGGACTGTATCCCGACTGAATTGAAGCGACATCAGACAATAAGTACTATTTTAATTACAGGGGAAGGGGTCAGTTATTCTAGCTTGTCTGTATTGTCCGACAACGGATTATTCGCATTCTCAGCAGGGGGAATTTAATATCTGATTCGTTTGATACGCTTGGTTTGTTTATACCTAATTGTTGTCAGAATGTTTGCAGGATAATATGAACGACACGACAGTATTTTTGTAATACTCGTTGAATCTGAATTCTATTGAATTCAGTAATATAAGTGAACTGAAGACATGAATTGCTTTATTTTTATAGCTCTATCTGTAGGTACGGTACGGTTGATAGAATCACTCATCTGATAGTAGTTTCACTCGTCTGGAGTATATGTAGGTTTTACGAGATTTTTATGAGATTTAGTAAACTGTAGTATATGTAGGTTTTACGAGATTTACTCACATGTAGCATATGTACGATTTACGAGATTTTTATGAGATTTAGTCACCTGTAGCATATGTAGATTTTATGAGATTTAGTCACCTGTAGAATATGTAGGTTTTATGAGATTTAGTTACTTGTAGCATATATAGATCCTATTGGATTCACAGTAAATCTGCACCAGCTAAAAGAAGTGCAGTGAATATTGGTAACCTGTGATATAAGATATAAATGATACTCACTAATTTGAATGAATGAAATAGATTTCTTGACACATATGTACATTTAAATAGTAAAAGTGTAGCCTTATAAGTGGTTCTCGCACATTGAATCTGCTACTTACATGAGCAAATAAATAGAAAAATGAAACTCCTTCGAGTTTCACAGTCATATTTTGTAACTGGGATTCATGCACGCAATCACTGTTGTTTTAATTTTTTTTACTTCTGGAGAGGAGAGGCTCAGAATGCCCATGTTTACCGCAACTAAGTAGCACTGTGAATATTTCGGGCTCGAATCCGATTGAGGTGGCTCAATCGGGATCTCGTAGCGACTAAACTAGGCTGAGTTGGCCATAAGGGCTTTAAGACTTGGATGGAATGAGGTCATCGCTTTTTAATGTTAGACGCAGATAAGATGGAATCAAAATCAAGAAAATATTCTTATGCTATTTTATTATCTCCCTGTATTTTTACAAAGTCAATTAGAAGCTGGCGTCGTATAAATAGTCTGAACCCAACTTCCTTTAGAAGTTTAAGCAAGTTCACATTATATCAATAAAAGCTATAGTTACGTTGTGTTATTTACTGTAGTCAAAATATTTGTCAACGTAACTCATGACTTATTAAAATTAAAGTGAAGCATTGTTATCATATAAGTAATCTTTAACAGTATTGTTAGCGCCACTTATTGGCAATATACATAAAATACCTACCCCTTCCCTTGACCTATCCCCGGACCTGAGACGATCTCAAGATGGTGACAACTCCGGCGCCACGCTAACGTCGTCTTCAACTTATCAATTCGATAATTTCGCATACTTTCGCTAACTTAATTTTTAATTTACCCGCCCCGGGGCAAACCCTCACAGTTCGCGTCTGCAAGTTTGAACCCGGTAATACCAAGAATATAGTGGTTAACGTCGCTGACGGTTTGACTGGACATCGGAGGAGCCTCCGCAACCGCTGAACCAGCTGAACCAATACGTACAGGAGCATCTCACCAGGTCTTCCATTCTTGTTTCTTAGTGGTCCAAATTCTCAAACTGAAATGAAAAATAATAACTCACATGCGTTTCACCTTAGTCAAATTTTGTTAAGTGGCGTGACCAAGTATAATAGCCTTATTTTGTAATTTAAATTTCACCATTATTATCTTTATAGGGAATCTGTATCTATGTAGTGAAGAGTAGTGGAGATACTTATTACACATATATACAAGATTAAAATATAAATGAGGTCAAACAAACAAAGCCCACGGAGTAAATTATTTAGTTCAAATAAATCTGTGCGGATAAAACAAAGTCGTTTCAGTTATATCACTTTTAACTCAACGTTGGCTGAATCGATTTATACGGTCGCCTATTTGTTGGCTTCAACTTCCTTGAGAATATAATCATAACTGTTCAAGTATTGAAGCAAACAGGTCAAGTGGAACTAGCGTACGAAGGATTCCAATAAAGTTCACACAAGTTTATATATAAACGGCAACGTAACCTTTGAGTCTTATTTAAATTAAACTATTGTAGAGTCTCATTTCAATCACCATTCCAATATTAAAATACTATTATTATTGTCGCTTATATCATGCGTCTTTATAAGACACGGTCCTTTATAAGGCGTGCGCGTATTTTAATTTTGATGGTAATGAAGACCGGGCTATGGAACAGACTCCGGTCACCTGGCGTCTCAAAGCCTCCTAATTGATTTAAATATAGCAGGTGGTGACTCATCGCTCACTAAATGGCCCCCCCCCAACGAAGCAGACCAATATTGGTGCGAAGAGAGCAACATTGGTATTTATTGGTATGAATGGTTAAGGCTGTAGAGAAGTGTGTCTGCGACAGCAATCGAGACGCTGTCGGTGTTATGACATTATCGCACTTCCACCCTTCGAGCATCCGCTTTTGCGTCTCCACTCTGTCCGGCTGGCTAAGGCAAGACAGAGGCGGGTGGCATATGCTCCCCTGAAGCACATCAGTATCCTTGGTGACCTAATTCATTAACAGCTCGCTACAAGCTGCCCTGAGGGAGACTGACTGCACTAATGGGGCATTTATGACACTATTTTGAGTGTAAAATAGAACTTACTATCTTTCTGCAGCTTCGACCTATACCAGATTGCCCAAAATGGCATTTATTTTCCTACAATGCATTTTTAAACTATTTTATATTATCTCCAATGTCTCCAGCAATCATCATACCAAATTGCACAACAACAAATCTGGCTGTATTTTCAGATTTTCGGGTAGAAAGAAAGTTTAAGTGAAAAATAAGTCTCTTACGCTCACCAATTAACCTAGCCCAAAGTATGGACTCTTAAGCTTGTGTTATGGAATCTAGTTTAAGGGATAGATATACATATATTTTAGACCCATCGGCTACGGAACTTCTCAG
This sequence comes from Scirpophaga incertulas, assembly GCA_036419045.1. Classification (NCBI taxonomy): domain Eukaryota; kingdom Metazoa; phylum Arthropoda; class Insecta; order Lepidoptera; family Crambidae; genus Scirpophaga; species Scirpophaga incertulas. Next base: position 5,921,455 of record CM071626.1, on the reverse strand, counting down.
ATCAACTTTTAACTAATAAAGACTAATTTTCCGCCCGCGACCAAAAGACTGACAAAAGGAAATATATATTGTCCTGCGGAAAAAAATATCTTATGTTTTCCCCGGCTCTTTAAAGATACTGCTTTAAAAATGTTTTTATCGGATTTTCCCGTGGTAATGTCCTAATGGCTTCAGGGTCGCAAAATATCGCAATATCAAGTTTCATCGAATTCGGTTCATTAGTTTGTGAGTAATTAGTGAGTGAATTTTTATAACAAACAAATACTTTAATCCCTTATTATCATTCCCGTTAGCGTTTACGCATAAGTTGAATGCCCAATTCATTTATATTTAAATAAAAGTCTTAAATTTATATAATTACTTTATTTCTATACATAAGTAAGTTACTAAGTAGGTTTAGTGTAAATATGATTAGTTTTAAATAACGATTTTCTAAGTTTATATAATGTATGTAAAATAATGTAATTAAGTTTTAAACTATGTCTGTAATATAAATTAAAAATAAATATATTAATATCACTGCAGTTAGTTTCGATACAAACTATCCTTTGAAAGCACTTTATTCTATTAAAGAGCTTTCCAATGGTGGTACGCAGATATTTTCAAGAGAAAGAGTTAACTATTTGTATAACAAACTACATTTAAATCGGTATTGGCGTGAAAGCGCATCAGATAGACAGACAGAGACATTTATAATATTAGTAACAATAATGTAAATTGTGATACTTATATGTAGACGAAATAATTTTACTAATGAAGTTATCAATAATTATGTTTCGGCTTAGTTCGATATGTCGTTATTAACGTTCGTTAATATATGTAGCTATCAATAGGTAATAGGTAGCTATCATAATCTTGACCACAGCCAACGTCGCTTTGCTTAAACAATCCTGCCAAGAGTACATGTCGCTACAGAGCTCTTAATTGGCAATTAATATCAAGGTTCACTGCCTTTGACATTCTGAAGCTTACTAGAGGATAAATTATTTTCATATTTAACCTTAATAGTAAATATTGTGTATAGAACTCGTTTACGAGAAATATTTGCCTGGGTACATTGTGATTCTTTCAAAGAGGTTTGTACGTCTGGAATTCCTTTCAAAATATTTCTCTTATTCACGAATAGCTCAGGCGGAGTAATTCCTGATTACGAATCTGTCGTAAGGTTAATGTTCTTAAAAGTTAGACGGTCTGGGAAGGGCGACCCTCGCTTCAAAGGTCTCGTCAAGTTTTCAATAACTTGTCGGGGCGTCTGCCTACGTTGCCGCGATTTATCCACGGACGAAAACATTTGTCTAGACAGCTCGCAACTTAAGTAACTTTTGTTTTGTCTGGCCGCTTTCATACGACATCTCGTCATACTCGTCGACATTTTTGAACACAGGTTTATTTATTAGAACACCAAAAAGAATTTATACACGTCTTATATTTCTGCTTAAGAATGGATACATCAAATATAATTGAATGAAAAACATTGCCATCAGTTACATTTTTAAACATAAAATGAGATGCTTATTCTAGAATTGTCAAGAATGCCTCTGTACTCGTAGATATTCCGTATCAAGTCTATCTCTATCGTACATGAGATTAGAAATACTATATATCTATCGTACATGAGATTAGAAATGTTACTTCTTATAGTATTCAGGTGTTGAGGTTTATTACTTCTTTTTAAAAATAAGAAAGCTGTGACGTCTGTCAAAGCTATTAGATTGTATCTTCTTAATTCTTATGTTTATTATAATGTCTTAATATATATTTCTTATAACATATTAATAGTGTTTTCCTTAAAGTACATGATTTGAAGACATCGCCACTCCATTAAAGAACCTATTATTTGTTATTTATATTACAACAGGTTTGACCTATCACAATTGTCAGGGGATTATACAATTGTTAGAAATTATACACCATTAATATTTAATTAAATAAAGATAGATAAATTTAAATGTATCTGAATGGATACTTATGCTGTGCCTTTGAGGATGAAATAAATTAATATTAATTTGGTTAATTAAAAGATTTCTATGTGACTATATTTATTATTATTATATTGTTATATCGCTTAACACGAATAAAGTAATCTTAAACGTAATTTAGGGACATACAATGAATCGTGAGAATTCAGATTAGAGGTATCTATATATATATATATATATATATATATATATATATTATATATATATATAATTTTTTAATCATATATTTTTTTAACTCAGACTCAGAGCAAGCACTTTGCGTGTGAGACATAGAAAGGTTAGGGTTGGTAAAACTGCTAAAATATTTTTATTTTCTGTATACTATCCTTTGTTCGGTTATTCTTTCTTCTATTTTTCTTTCATTGTATCTTTATTAGTTGTTTCTCTACATTGTAATTAATGTGAACAACGTAAATAAATATAGATGATTAATTTTAAAATAAAAAGAACAATACCTGAATATTTGATAATTTATTTTCGCAGTTTTGTGTTAACATTTTACCATAGAACAAAGTAAATTCTTGTAAAATCTGGCTCTGCTAATGAATCCACTCTACACTACGGTCTGAAAATCGGGAGAGAGTACAGTGGATTAAGTTTATTATTTCAGAATACATGTGTGTTTCAAGCGAATACGCTTTCAACGTGCTATACAGTATTTGGTTAAGCTGTAATGCTAGCCTCAATTCAACGAGTTTCTATTAACTTCGTAGCAACCGCACATCGTAGCAGTTTACCTACGTTCACGTAGTAGTGAGCTGGAAAATTTAGGCTACAACAGCGACCGACTCTACGACTAAATTTTATTTGTAACGCACAAATAAAATTTTGTCGTAGAATGGATTTAATACTTAAATATAGTTACTTTCTATTTTCTCGTGAAAATTGTAGAGATAAACTAACATCCGCCCTGTTCTAGCCAGACTGTTACTTTACAATTATTTTTTCTCGTTTATAGGGAAGATTATTTTGTTAACGTCGATGTCGCTGTGGTTGTTGCTGGCTATTTAATCGAAAGATTCGGCTCCTGCCATGTTACAACGTCCCAATGCTCCTATGGTAAAAGAAAATATCTTCCATTAACATTATTAACTATTCCATAAAAAATAAATTGTCGTCAAGAGCTTTGTCAACAACTTATTTCCGGACATTGACAACATTTCTAAAGAAAATATTTGCTGTTCTGAGCTTACGAAGGGAAGCTTACGCTCGGTGGCTATGACAACGTCGGAACAAGGTAGGGTGAATGAATAATCTGTATAATATTAGCATGCGGCAAAGAAATTGTTTCGTACTCAGATTTCTAATTATGAACACAAACCGAGACTACAGTGTTGTATTTGACTCTTTCTATAGTAATAGCTTGTTATCTATAAAATTGCTGCATATTTTCAAGTTAATAAGTTTTACATTACACGATGACTTAAGGTAGTTATTTTATGTTGCATAATATTTTGATCATATGTCGCAAGGTTCGATTTAAATATACCAAGTTATCTTGATAGTTTCGCCAATTAATTTTATGATTTCGCGCGTTACTTTCTATACTACATTACAACAATTTTTCTTTTCTTTTCAAATTATGGTAACTTATAATTTTTTCTCGGTTTTTAAATAATCAAGGAAAACGTTACTCTGGAAAAAGGGAACTCTTAAACATTTCAATACAAACCGATAATTTGATTAGTAAAGACTTATTATCTGAGTTTCCTTACATTATCACTTCTTACAGTACTTATAGCTATGAGCATTTGTTTATTTATTCTTTATTAAAAAGCAAAGGAAATATCAACAGAAATTATTAAAATATAGGGTATGTAATAACTATACAAACTATACATAGTTCATTCAACAAATTTTCAGTACATTTTGAACATGTTTTGTGTAGTTGGCAAGCCGAGCATAGTCACGTACTATGTACGTCTAGAAGAATATATACTTAGAAAAGAAGAAATTATCATGACTGTTCTAACAATGAAAGTAAAGATAGTTTATTCATAGTGACACAAACAATAAATAATAATAGAAACATAACAAAACAAGAAAATTATTACAAATACATATTTCATTTTACATGTTATGAGCCTCAGCAGCAAACAGGTCCCAGTAAGCTTATTATAGCGATCATGTCAATATGAGGGTAGCTTAACAGCAGCTACATCAAAGAAAGCACCGTTCAAAATTGTGTTTGACTTGCGTCATCTCATGGAAAATGAATCATCGTAATGTTTGTAATGTATGAGTTATCCCCTGCGCCTAGAAAGGGTCTCTCCGGATCACGTTCAAGGTTACGGTGCGGTTAGGGTAGGCCGTGCCCTTAAAAGGAATTTCACGGTCGCCCGCTGACACCTTCCGGTTTATTTCCGTCCTAATTGGGTTGCATGTAAGGCGCGTAATTGTCGTTATGTTTGGAGATTTTCGCTATTTTTTATTTATTTACGCTTTCAAGTAAATGCATATTTAAATGAGTGGTTTGTGAGCATTTATCTGAAATCGCTGGCATTAATATCTTATTCTCAAGTTAGTATAACTTATATTCAAGATTCAAATATTTATATTCAAGATTATATGTATATAATGTATTTTGTCTATGTATGTATGTATTAGATAGTAAGTTTATAATAGTTTTAATCTTTGCGCCAAACACAGTTCTTTGTAAGTAGTCACTAGGTTGTCATGTAGCGTATGCTTTGTTTCATTGAATCCATTTTTTGTACTTTATATAATGCAATAAAGCTTGATTATCAAGAAAGAAAACATTGCATTGCATCTAAATCAAGAAAGCAAACTTTCACACAGACCTGAATAAGGATTAAATTAACAAATAACATAAAGACAACATTAAAAAAATCCCGACATTAACAAATGAAACAAAATGCAAGTCTCAATAAAAATACGAGTGCTGTTGCTTTGACTGAAGTTCGCAAACTCTAACTAACCACAAACGTCGGTTTGCTGAGCGCGGACTAATGGAAACAAACTTTATGATGATCCTAATTAATAACCGGCGCACGAGGTGATTAGCAGTCTTGGCTCTCCGAGCAAATAAGCCAAGACACTGCTTTGACGTAAATTTTAAAGTACACAGTAGTATAAATAAAATAGCAAAGTTATTTTTGCCGTGCTGCTTGAAAATTGCGATCAAAGCACCCTCTGGGGGAAGCTTTGAGACTTTGAAAGAGTACTGATAACATAACTTCCTTTTCACTCATAGACACCGTCTAGTAAGATTGTATACGACTACTCGCGTACTATACAAGAGGAAATGCTACATTAAGAGAAGTATCGTCATTTAATTATATTAATTTCTCTCAGCAATTATAACATTTCCATAAGCAAAAGAAAACTTCCGTGAACTGTTAATGTTATTATTTAAATAATTGCTTAAAACGTTTCGTAAGCTAAAAACATAAATATATTAATGATGGGATATTTAAATACTATATTTATTCAACATGCATGTTCGAGTACACAAAAATACATTAACCATTTTATAATATTTCTCACATTTAAACTACTAATAAAAGTGTTGTTCGTATTTTTTTTTATTATATAATAATTAAATATAAAATATGTATTTCTAGTACTGTTGGAAGGAGATTCGTAAACTATATTATTTATATAAATCTCTAAATAATATAAGTTTCATTTCCATTTTCAGCTATCTATTTTTCTATTCAAAAGAATTCTGTACGATCAATATCATATATTGATTTTGATCGTACAGTCGTACGTCATAGACGTTGACTTCTTTGGATTTGGCGATACGAAAAGATAGATATTTTATTTGTTTACATACATAAACACAAAACAATATATTAAATTAAAGAAGATAAAAAAATTACACAAGTTTATGGTGGGAACAGACCCGTGCATCATACAGAATAACTGATGTGCTGCGGCAGCACAAAAATTACCGAATTTTAGCTCATATCACAATATGATCATCTATCCAACTTTTTAAATATATTATATTTATATTTGAAGAATAAAATTTATTTTCTAAAGAAAACTGGATTAAATAAGTAAATTTGTTATAAAAATTATACATATTGTAGATTTTATTACATAAGTAATTTGACTTGTTCAATATTAAAGTTACGTCATAAAGAGCGCGTAGGAGTTTGGTTAATGAAAAATAAATGCTAAGTACATAAGTAATTCTAATTCAAATGTGATACTAACTACTGTGAATGACTACTAATGAGGTAATATATTTATATTTAAATAAAATACGAACTTTGAGAAACTCATTAGACTACAAATTTTGTATTCCTTTTCTGTTATAGTTTGGACATATTTAAAATGCAAAATTTGTCAAAAAATAATTATAATGTATTTAGTATTTAGGTAAGATAGTGTTCAAGTAAAATATTAATAAAACGGCTTTCAATTTGTTACATATCATCCCTTAAGTTCTAATACCTAGTAAGTTAAAATGTTCACATATTTTTCAATTGTAAAAATATTTAAATATCATTGAAAAGTGATTTTTTGTTACTAAAATAAATACTTTTCTTGCATTTTAAGTTCAAATCAAGATATATCACTCAGGATATTCAGATTATTCATTCACGATCTGTAATTGATTTATTTGACTGTCTATTTTTCTATGATCATCTGAGTTTATCTATGGACATTTAACTATCGTTATATTGAAATTTCATTTGACACGAAGCGGAATGTCGCGTTGATAAGTCTGATATATTTTTTGACTGACAAATCAATTTATAATTTCTACCCTTTTTATATATAACCAATACGCACAACTTTATAGACAGTTGTATGTCATTTAGTTTTAAAAGGTACTATTTTCCAGGACTTGATAAAGAAATTCATTTAAAAATTGGCAAACCGTTTCTTACTTATGAACGCTTTTTGTGCTGTGTCTGCGACGTCACTACGTCGCTACCGAAAATCAGTTAGTCAGTTCAATTCCTTTGATATTGCAAAAGGTCATTCTCTCAATCATAATATGCTTTCCGTGAGAGTAGTGCTTTTAAAGGAATAAATTTGTTATTGGGTAGAACACAAGGCATAGAATGGAGCAGAGACAAAATAACATTTGTGTCAATCAATGAATAGATTTAAAAGCTTAATGCAAAGGTTCTACGCGAACAATAATTAAATGCAATAGTGTAGACATATTATATATATTTGACCTTCATTATCATTATTTTGTCATTTCGGCAACGAGACGCCATAGGTAGTCTTCAAGGATTGTGACACCGATTAATTCTGTGTTGCTAGCATTCAATACCTTTCTGCTATCATCATCTATTGTTTTGTGGCAAACCTATGTCTACCAGAATCCATATTAGGATATTGCAAGGAAACTGAGATGCTTAAGGTTATGAAGACCGCGCTCGACATTCTTCTAGGTGCAATCGTTATCTCGTGAAATTGTGTGAATTATCCAAATTATGAGGATAAAATGAAAAAGTCTACAATCTTTGCAGACGAAGCTATGGGCACCAGCTAACATCCTTATAATTATTAGCTATATTATTGTAAAATTTCATTAAAATCAATAAAATAGTTTTTACATGAAACTTTCGCGTTTTTAATATTAGGTAATCAAAAAATATGGATTTTAACTGTATTTATGGTTAGACTAAGTATGTGTAAATGGCTAAATAAAATCTGAATGCGATTTAAAATCAGTCAGCAGTTTAAATACCTATGATTCTGTGTGCAAAGATGACGCCGCCGTCACAATAAAGTGAGCATACGGGGTGGTAAGTTTACCCTCCCCAACAGACAACTTCTAATTGGCGTGTAAAGGCGAATAAAGTGATGTTATAATTGCTGGAAATCCGTTATTATCGCCCACTTGAAGAGACCTTTATTATATTCGGTTGATAGGGTTCTCGTTACTTTTAAATCCCCTCATGATTCTTACAAAATTTCGCGGTCATTATAAAGCACAAAATAATTGACTGTTCAGTCCTTTACAAATGGATATAGACATAAATAATCCCTTCTTTACAAAGAGAGGGGTGCTTGGTAATAAATAATTCGCGCACGAAGTGAATTTGCTTGGATGGTAGCGGTAATATCCCCTCTATTAGTGCTGTATTATTGTTTGACGTGATAACGTTTTGCATCTGCTGTTGTTTTATGCTAATTCACTTTAGCTTTTTTCTGAGTTACAAAAATTGTTGTTATTAAATACGACGTCCTTCGTAGTCGATTAGTTAGTACAGCGGTTTCAAGGTGTCGCCATATCTAAGTTCCCGGGTTCGAGTCCCTGTGATGAATACGAGAATTTGTACCGTAGTCATTGTTAATACATATCTCTATCATAAATATATGTATAATATACGTATGTCTATCCGTTACCCTAGATCCCATAACACAAGCCCTACAGAGTTTACTTTGGGCCAGGCTAATTGATGTAAGTGTAATAAATATTAATTTATTTTTATTTATTAAAATCTTTGCTCGGTACATGCCAAATGTTTTATGGCGAGATTTTGCAGCTACAAGGAAGTAGTGATAATAAGTGAGATAAGTTTTTATGAAGACGATGAGGCACTATATGCACTATTAATGAGTTATGGAGATGTACCATTGAATTATGAAGACATAAAGGAAAGAGAAGACATTTATTCACCAGTATTGAAACTTCAGACCTTATGAATATTGTTGTTTATTGCTGCACAGAAAAATTTACAGTTATGTCAAATGGACGTGAAGGGTGCTTTTTTATAGGGTAATATGGAAGAAGATGTTTATCTTAAACCACCAGAAGGAGTTGAAGTACCAGAAGGTCATGTATTAAAATTCAATTGCGAAAATTTGTTAACTGTATGGGATTATCTAATACTTAGTGAAAGATTGAACATTGAGGGAGAGTGTTGAGTCAATTTCCAATTTTACTTTTATTATATATAGGATTTAATACTACGCTATGACTTGGATTAGATTGATAGACAGAATGTGTTTGAAATAAGAGGGTTTTTTGTTTTACTGTTTTTAATGACTGAATATAATATAATGAAGATTCACATAAAAATATGGTTTAATTAAAATTCGCCATCGCCAACACTTCCTTATTAAGCTTATAAAAATGTAATGAATATATGTCTATTACTTTCATTGACAAACGTGAAAGGTTAGCTGTAAGTCAGACAAAAACAAGATCAAGAGAAGTAAGGGGATTCTAATGTAAGCAAATCACAGAAAGTGCTACAAAAACTATCCGCGCGACTGCTATATGACGTTACTGATAACGTTAGTCAACCCCAGAAATTAACATGGCAATTAGTAGATCATGTAGCCTCGTCACGACGCATCATATCGCTATATGATATTGATGATGATATTCCCTCTCGCTTACACATACATCACTTATATCATAGGCGGATGCACGTTCGGAAAACTGCTATAGTACCTTAAAAAAATATATGTAATAACCTGAACATTAGAACGAAAATAAACTAAATTAACTTCGTAAAAGCTGAGAAGGCCAGTAAGTACCTTGACTTGGCATACGAGGTAGCCGCCATGTGGGATGTTGATTTGACGATCATTGTTTCGATAGTTGTGTCTGCGAATGGCTTGATAGCCTCGACTTGGCTCGACTCGGCTTGAAGAGTCTCGACTAACATCTTAAGAGGCTCTCGCTTGACGGATGGATCAAGGGCCGGATACAAAAAGCAGTGATTCGCGACACGGCGCGTATTGTCCGGAGATTTCTTTCTTGCTTGGGCCTTGCCTCGCTGCCGGCGGCATACTAGGTTTAAGTTTTTTATAGTATTTATAGTTATTTTATATATTTATATTGTAAAAAAAATAAATTAAATTGTAAAATAAAAGTACAATATACATAGCTCAGATATTGAAATCTATACTAATACTAGCTGGCCAACAGACGTTGTCCTGTCAAATGTCTCAAATGTCACGTTGTCTCACGTTGTCTCAAATGTTTTTAAATAAATAATTTAGCTGAAAAACAATATCTATATGACCGTATTGTGAATCTAAACCATTCTCAAGCCCCCTGGAATACACACAAAAAATTTCATCAAATTGGTCCAGTCGTTTAGGAGGAGTTCAGTCACATACACACGCACACAAGAAATATATATATTAAGATTATAAAGAAGTAAGTTTGTGTGTTTGTATATTTGTTAAATTGTAAGGGGTAATCTCGGGATCTACTGAACTGATTTTAAAAATTCTTTCACCAATAGAAAGCCACATTATTGCTGAGTGTCATAGGTTATATAAAAAACCGAAATATAAAAAGGCTTTTACGAGGTAGTCCGTTTTGCAAAGTGAATCGGAGAAAAAACGGGCAGCGGACGGCGCGCGATGGCTTCTGTTTAATTCGGTTCGCATTCGTGCTCGCTTCGGGGATTATTAATATTATGCCCAACGAAGTGGGCGCGGGTCAGCTAGTTATTAATAAAATTCTTTTTAAAATTAATTTGTCACTACTGTGATGACACGGGAAGCTTGTGTTTTACCAGCGGGGGGCGAGAACAAAGGACCGCCGCTCTGAACCAGACAACGGAAATATAAAACAAAGGACGATCTATCAGCGTGTTATTGCTGAAACGAGTTATTACGTTATTCGTAATCTATTAAATTCTAGCAAAATTGTTAAACTCTAATTGCATCGAGGAATTGTAATTAAAATAATCCTGTGGAAAATTAAAATATAAATTAGTGGATTTTTTGTCTTATTTGACGGACCTATGCTGAGCATCAGATGGCTGTCTCAGGCTCAGATGGTTCAGCTTTACCGTGTGATTGTGGAAGGCTTATGAACGGAAGGTTCTATATCTTGCCTGCTAGCGACCCCGGCGATGTCCGGGGTCATTAGGGTCGGGTCAAGTCGTTCCTTGATGGAAGTATTAAGCCATCTATATAGCTTTTATGCGCCCCTTTATTATTAATGGTTGAATTAACTATAAATTGCGAAATAATAGCGAAGTAGGGAAATTTGTAGAATGGATGGACGAAAGACGACCGACAAAAAATAATAAGAAGTTGATAAGGGGGTATAAAGGGGGGATAAGGGGGCCTGAGGCGCCGCCACGGGTCGCTGGCGGGCGCGACGCAGTTCGTGCCCGTGGAGGCGACCCGGGAGGGACCTCACCCCCGGATGGCCGGAGGATGACGTCGTAGGAGGTTGGAGGGGAGGAGGCGCCAAGATCACTCCTCCCCGAGAAGGGCTCCCCTAATGCACCCAGGGGTGCAAAGGCCAGGGGTCCTCAGATGCGATACTTGATCCTGAGGGCCCCCTACAACGCCAGAGGATGGCCATCGCTGAGGTTTTTAGTGGGTAGGCCTCCCCCTTCTGGGGAGGAGAGCCCCACATAACCACCGGCTCTCCGCAGCCGGGGTATGCAATTCAATGCATTTTCCTCAGCGTAACAAAAAAAAAAAAAAAAAAACAAAAAAAGGGGGTATACTCGAATATTTTAATTTAAGGTCAGGTCAAGGGCACCCCTAACCGACGTACGTGCATGAAGGTATAAATCGTAGTACATATAATTATTATTTTTTAAATAAATAACACGTATCAAACAGCATAGGAAATATTAAATAGGTAATTAATATTTCTTGATAGTCTTTTAATATGTAAATTGTTATGTACAGTTAGCATCAAACGTAGCTTAACAATTTGGTACCTTAAACAATTTTTTTGACTTGATTCTTAAAGTATTGCGCTACTTATGATGCTGACCATCCGTAACACCAGCTTTACCGACCTGGTGACACAAATACCTAGACCTAGTCTCAATTGCGAGCTGAGTTAGGGGCTAACGACTACGGCTACGAATACAAAGTACTTTAAACAGTTCAAGGTTGGCACGCGGTCAGAAGAGAAATGCGATATTTTTGTGTAAAATAAACAGTGACATTTTACAATAAGAATAATACATTTTGTTTTAAGAAAAGCGGAAACCTGGTGGTGTTTCACACAATTAAGAAATACAGATTATATATTTCATAAAAAGAAACTAACAAGAAATGATACAAGAAGATTGATACTGTTCACAAAACGTTTGTACCTCTACAAAAATTTTTAAGTTAACATGCAGTATTTCGGTTCATTATTTCGCAGTAGCATTGTAAAGATACCTGTACAGCCTACAGTAACTCGTCATGGATCTTGTGAGTTGATTGATATCCACTACTCAGATTTGTTAGCAGCGAAATTGTCTGAATAGCCGTTTATTGAAGCTTTTGTGTACCTGCTTTTTCCGCCAGAGCGAAAATGATTCCCTAATAGTTGCTCATTCAAGTGTTTGTAGGCCTAACTCGTCAAACATATACCTGGTATCGTCACGTGCGGGGTAGATTCTCATCTTCCACTACACGGCGATCTTGAGTGTCCGAGTCACTAGACGGCGCGCTCAAGTTGCGTAGACTCCCTAGTTTCGATCCTAACGACTCCGGAACGGGCGCCGGTGTCGTTAGCAGGCTCGGCGTCGAACCTTCAGTTCGTGCGCCTTCCACAAACACACTCATCGCAAAGCCATCTGAAGGTGGATTTACACCAAACGAGCGAATGCTCATTCTATCCCCACTACGTCAAATTCTTCTAGTGTAAACAGGCGTAGAGCATTCTTTCGTTGTTCTTAGTGCGTTCGCAAAGATTCTATAGAATATTCTAAGAATGCTCGCTCGCTGTAAACGGCGCAAGAGCGCGTGAACAGTTGCTTAGAACATTCTAGTGTGTTCGGACGCGCTCGCTCCACTGAGCGGTCTCATCAAAGTGTTCTTGTGTTTTATGGATTGGTCTCAAGAGAAATGTTTATTAATGATAGAAGCCTACCAAAATGCCAGATGTCTATGGGATCCGACATATGAACACTATAAAAATACAACTTTGTTTCATTGTTTCACCTACATTATCCAGTGTCCTTCGTTGCATTAAATTTGTAACCACCAACGTCTCTTCCGTCTTTTATTTTTGAGTTTTTGCTTCCAAACAATAAATGAGTCTGCAATAATGATTTCACTGTCAGAATCAGACATATCAAAGCACTACCAATACCAACCAAAGAATTGACTCGAATGAGCAAAGAACATTCGATCCAGCTCTTGTTTAAACCAAAAGATTAAGAAAGAACATTCTTGTTCTAGTTCTAGTTCGGTGTTCGTTTGATGTAAATAGATACGTCAAGCTTTAGTTTACACTAGATATTAACGAAAGAATGCTCTAGTTCTAGCTCTATCTCTATGTTCTTTTAGTCTAAATCCACCTTGAGGCTTCAGCATAGGTCCGTCCAAAAAAAAAATGATGGTCTAACATTTACGTTAAAATTAAAAAAAAAAATGATATCCAGCTGTTTGTGTGATGAATGCATTTGTTCCTGTTCCTTAATCATGGTAGTTAATATATATTTCTATCAATAATACTTATGTATGTATAGTATTATATATGTACTTATCCCGTTACCCTAGCTCCCATAACATAAGCCTTAAACAGCTTACTTTGGGCTAGGCTAATTGGTGTGTGTGTAAGAAATATTTATTCAATTTTATTTATTTATTATAATTTGTATGTTTTTACGCGTGTGTGTATATGTATATGTGTTGTATGTTTAATTTATTTATTAAATAAAGGACTCAACATCATTCAAATCCAGATGACGAGAATCATTATAATAATCTTTATTGGTGTTTAAAAAGTTAACAAATACATTTAACGTTATTCGAAGTGACATAATTATTAGCGTCCATCTTGAATAACTTCTTAACAAAAGAAATTTATCAATACGGTAATATGGACATGGCTGCGGTAAAGCTTAATAATAGTAGTTCAATACGAAATAACGGACTGTTAAAATCACCGCCTGACTGGCGAGCAAAATATATTTGATTCGCAAATATTAGCTCTGCCCGGCTTGTGTTCAGTTAAATCGATACCACGGGCTTGAATCAAAGGGGATGGGAGAGCTCCGAATAGACCTAGGTACAATGCACTTGCTCGGTACACTGCCGAGCATGCTCCCGGGGGAATTAATCAATAATGGGCCCTGCATTTGTGTGTGTGCGAAAGCTATCCACCTGCGCTTTTCCGGCTGCGATAGGGTTGCCAATTGGCGGTTGACCTGATCAATGTAGGTCGTTGGAATATTTTTATTTTTTTTGTTGCCATTTTAGTAACAGCTTAAATTGTTGGATTAACTTATTTCATAATTCTCAAAATGGAAGTGAACGGGCATGTGGGGAGTGTAGGATCGAAGAAAAGATGGGTGGACGGTGTGAATGTCGAATGCGAGTAATAGAGGAGATTGGAAGAGCAAAATATGCTGCACCGACCTTAAATAAAATTGGAAACAAGGCAAGAAATAAGAAGAAACAAGTAGCAATAAAATACTTTTTTTTTAATGTAATGTACATATATTTACTATATCATAAATAATATAAAACAAAAATAAATAACAAACCATAAATAACAAAAAGAAAAAGACAAGTAAAATCACTAATATATATTATATCAGTAGTGATATGTACGCATATACTATATATATTGAATAGAAATCAAAATAAAAAATATATGTTCTTCAAATAGGATTTTTATAATCACTTTTGAATGTCAAAGATGCTACGCCATTGGTTCACAAGTCTACGGCGGGAGACCTTGTACTGGAAAGAATCAGCAAGAAAACCAGCGTGGCTATTTTTGTTCTGCCTGTATTTTTACAGGGCCGTCAATTAGATAAATAGTCTGAACTCAACTTCCTACACAAGCTTAAACAAGTTCACATTATTTCTATATATACACGACCGTCGTAGCCGATTGGTAAGTATTGTTTCAAGGTGTCTCTATGTCCCGGGTCGAGTCCCGATGGAGGATAGCTTTATAGTTGTATTATACTGTAGCTGTGAATATATATTTATATGTAAACAAATATTGATCTATGTATGATTTCTAGACGTATATTCTGTATTTAGTATCTATCTGGTCTCCGTCTGGGGGACGTCTCCTCCGTCTGGGTGATGTCTCTCCGTCTGGGGGACTATCCAGGGGTTCTCGGACAGTCTCTCCTTTGGCGTTGGCTTGACCAGACCTAGGTCGAGCCGGCCCCGGATCATATGGCGGTAGAATCGCTAAAGCGTACCCCGCCATGTGCATAGAGACCCTAGAGACCTCAGGGGTAGGCCGGTCCTGTTAGACCGAAGAGCCCCACACACGGCTGCACTTAGCCAGCGCGGTATCACGGTGCATAAGGTGCATTTCCCCTCTACAAAAATATCGAGTCTATTAGTTCACATAATGTAAGCCTTACAGGCTTACTTTGACACAGTGGCTAGGTAAATTGGTGTGAGTGTTAGAGATATTTATTTATATACATTTTGTATTAATATAAACTGACAAATATTCCATTTCCTAAATTATAGAACTCGCGTCCAGAAAACAATTGTTGCGTATAATGTCCTAACTCAATTATTAGGAAGATTTATACGGAACTAGGTTTTGATTAAAAGTAGACTGTAAATAAGGTACTAGTTATATTATTTATATTTAATACTAACTGACCCGTGCCCACTTCGTTGGGCATAATATTAATAATCCCCGAAGCGAGCACCCGAAGCCAACGCGCGCCGTCCGCTGCCCGTTTTTTCTTCCGATTCACTTTGCAAAACGGACTACCACGTAAAAGCCTTTTTATTTTTCGGTTTTTTATTTAACTCAGTAATAATGTGGCTTTCTATTGGTGAAAGAATTTTTAAAATCGGTTCAGTAGATCCCGAGATTACCCCTTACAATTTAACAAATATACAAAATTTAATATACAAACACACAAACTTTACTTCTTTATAATATTAGTATAGATTTACAAGTCACGCCCGACAATAATTATCGAATAAGAAGCATAGGAACGTGATATTGCTAACGAATATCTGATGTGTTCTGTCGTACTCGAGTCGCCGCGCGCCCGAGGAGAAACCAGTTTGCTTCTAGGTGGTGGAGTTAGGATTTGCGTAAGTCCCGGCGCATTGTGGAACACCCATAGGTTATAAATTTTAAAAATCCACTTTGTAATTTTACAAATTTTTCCTTGTCATTACATTGGATAGTTGCTATACTTTCTGAAAACTATAAATAGGTCAGTAATTAGAGTGCGCTTTCATTACCAATTGTGCATTCAAAGTGAGCGCATCGCAATACGTAAACATCAGTTATCAGTGAGTCATTAAAAGCGTGATGTCATTTGTTATCATTTGTGACCTGTGAGTGCTGTGGGTGTTTTTCTGTAATGAATATCCAAGAACAGGGTATATAGTAATTAATGTTATTTTTTTGTATGTATAATAGTGGATATTTTCTTTATTATGCTCTTGCTACGAGGCGACGTTTCTCGAAGATTTATTTTAAAATTTCTAAAGTTTGAATAAATTTTGAAATATGTTCCCACGCGTTTCAACCATGCAGGTTTATTGCATTATAATCTTTAGACTTTTTAATAGTTGGAAAATTTAAAATTGACTGTCCCTTTGGCGATGACAAGGCTGCTACGGTTGATAGATTTTTTCGTAGCATTTTCAACGAAATTAGTTTCTTTAGTTTTAGTGCTTTGTTTAGATTTTATGACTGAATTTTAACAGATTCTTTTTTGTTTTAGGTAATTTGTACATATGCATGAATGAATATTCTTGAAATATGGGTCAATACAGGAAATGACATTGAAAAGTGTCGTCAAGTCCTATAAACTTTGCTGGCTTCTCTGAACGATGCTGAAAACGTTGTTATTCATAATTTAGAGAGTATTGTAAATAATTTATGTAAATCTATTGCTCGATACTGGAAAAAATGTAATAGGGATAAGACTAAGCTTTTAAGTAAGAATTCCGACTGGTTTAATGTTATCGAAAAAACTTTTTAAAAACAATGAGCAATATATTCCGCCTGAAAATCAATCTTCATGTCATTCGCGTGGTCGTCCTCGAAAACCTTTTACGGAATGTAGTGAAAGAACTAAACGTCGGAGAGTAGCTGATTTATCGATGTCGGATGATTCGACTGTGAGTGCATTGCTTGATGTTTCTAACTCTTCATCCGATTCATGTGTATCTAGAGTTAGCACTGATAATGTCTTGTCGATGTTCAGCTGACGAAACATCAATATTTATTAATTAAAAACTTTGTCAATAGTAAGATTTCTCCTAATGTATTACCAACAAATTATTAAAGCGAAAAAAAGATGTTACCCTTCTAACATAACAGTTTCCGAGTCTTCAGCTGAAGTTGAATTACAAGTCTTTTTGATCACACTGCCTCGAGAGGCAGTGTGATCCTTGAATCTAAAAGAGTTATTATATATATCTGATGATTGTTTGTGTAATATCTCTTTACTTGGGAAATGGGAATTCGATGGCAGCACTGGACATAGTGAATATAAACAATGTGTTTCAGATTCAACTTTGGAAGACAGTAGTTTGTTTGTCTTCATTGTCATTTACGTACCCCTTCAAATTATTGTAAAATTGTCACGTAGCGGAAGGCTACGGAGCAAAATAGGTTAAGAATAATAAGAAAAAGATAAGAACAAGAGACTAATATATTAAAATAATTATTAGGACAGCACGGCCGAAACTTAAAAAATAAATTTAAAATACAAAATAACAATAATAAGATGGTAGAGAAGGGGAAAGAAATGAAAGCGGTACCAGGATCTAGGTAGACCAAGTATCGGTAGGCTGGCAGTATACAGCAGCAGGCAGGCAGGTATTCAGCGGCAGGCTGGCAGGTATTCCGCAGCAGGCTGGTAGACACACAGCAACAGGTTGGCAGGTGTGCAGCGGCGAGCTGGCAGGTATTCACCGGCAGGCTGGTAGGTATTTTGCTGGCTGGCCAATACCGACAGGCAGGGATGCAGCAGCAGGCAGGGATGCAGTAGCAGGCAGGAATGCTGAGAACGTTGGAGGCTCGATGTGGCAGCAATAGTACGTGGTTCTGTTGATGAAGTATGCAGCCGAGTTTTCACAGTACTTTTAGAGTTGAAGACTTTTATCTTCACAGAGAGCTTAAGGTAGTATTGAAGGTTGTTTGTAGCTTCAGAAGTAGAAGTAGAATGTCCGTCCAGAGACCCTGGACGCCTTATATAATAGCTAGATATGGTGTTCGAAACTAAATACAAAAATTTAAAATTATGACATAAAATTCATAAAAAGGAGTAGTAAAGTTGCATATGCGTAGTCCTCAGCATATCAAGCATAACACTTACAGTACTCCTACAGTACACATTACAGACAGAATACAACCCATTTGCACATACAGTAATACTATACGCGATTCCCAATGGAATTAACACAAAGTTGTGTTGGGCTTGGGTGTTAATAGATCACCTCTGTCCAGCTCGCTTAACACTAACGGCAGTGCTGTGGGGGAGTACCCCCAGTGTATCCTACATACATGTTGGGTGTAGCGAGCACTTTCCTAGGGCAATCCGTGCCGACTATCTAGAGGTGTTCAATATTCCCATACTTGAACTCTATACATGCATGACACGATTTATTATAGAAATGCAGATACGTAGATTGCATGAGCGTAGCTTGAAAACTAGCAGATGGGCAGATTTGCGTTAAAAGATAACAATTTACTTATAATTGCAAGACCTAAGAAAATTCTAGAACATTCTTATAATATAGACGTTAGAAGATTAAAAGTTTACATATAATTGCAAGTTCCGAGAATTTCCAGAATGTTCTAATAATATAGACGTTACAAAATTAACCGATGAAAATTGAAAAATTTTGTGGAAAAATCCTCGACCCTCTTCCACTAGATATTGCCATCCTATTCGATTTAAATTTTTGAAAGAAACTACAGCAGTATCTTTGCAAGAGTAAGCTTATTTTAAGGATAAAATTGAAAGTTTGCCTACTGTTATTCAGATTCTGTACGTGAAATATATTGCCAAAATAACTATCAGGGGGTGATTTGGATTCGATACTGATGCCAAGAATGCAATCAGTGACATTTTTCTCTGTCTGACTGTCGGTATAACCGTTATAGAAACAAAAACTACTCGACGGATTTTAAAAAAATTTGGTACAATTATTTTTCATACTCCTGAGCTGGTTATAGTATACTTTTCATCACGCTACAATCAATAGGACCAGAGCAGTGAAGGGTAATGTTGGGAAAACGGGTTAACGAGTTAAATGTTACTTCATTTTTTAAGTTCCAGTCGCGTGTGCAACCTTAATGGTTAAACCTACACATAAATCATGTATCACGGAATTGTTCTCCTTAAAATTATATAACAAATACCCCATGACAGCATATGTCTATCTTTTATGGTTGACTCACAATAACACATATAATAGCCGATAGTTATGCAGTTCGAAGCTTTCTGATTATATTTGTCTACTCTTTCGTTTTTAACACTCTCAGTCATAAATAAATATGCTACCTAAAATTACGATTCCACGCGGACGAAATCTTGGGCACTGCTAGTAAAGTAATATAGAAGTACACTTATTTACACAGCTAGTAGTCAATATTGTACAAAATTGTGACACAACACAACAGCAGGTAATTTTTGAGATTTTTTTGTTTAAAATATCCTAATTTGGAGTTTTAATTGTCATCAAAACTTACATTTTGCAGTTACATTATTGCATCTGATAGTGATAAGTGAGTTACGAGTCTTCAAATAAAGCTTGAATTCTCTTTTAACGGATTTGTCTGTTTATACTTATCCGGTCTCATAATTTATTGTGAAGTACAATCATCTTTTATATTCCATTTTATTTTTATTAAGCTGAGTTCATTGAAAGGGCTTCACAATCAATTTCTTTGTGTGTCACCCTATTTCTCTGAAAGGGCTTGGATATAGTGATACGCGTTTATGGAATTGACCCTATAGAATAGCTAATTGATCTGCAAACAGGTTTGACTGGTAATTCGTAAAGGATATTAGCAGACGTTTCTGGTTGCCAGTGTTCCAAGAGAGCAATAGCAGAATAACACAACGGCCACAATTTGTAAAGATATTGTGTGAATTGTTTCTACTAATATTTTAAACGCCAAAGTTTGTATGAATGGTTTCCGTTCCGGTTTCCGACTCTTCTTTAACCATACTGTCAAGCTATCTATGGTGCTATAATTATTCCACCTAGTTTTTGGTGTCTGTAGAACGTACTATCCTTATTAGTAGTGCAAGTAACAGTTCCTCTTAAATAACATTTAAATAAAATATTAATATGAAAGTTTCACTTTGCCAGTTCAATGTTGATTCGAGACATCCTTTTATTTAACGAGATGGAGTCCTGTTATGCACCGTACCATGGCTAATTAACAGACGTGTGTGGGACTCACCCGGCGGAAAGCAGACCCAGTAAACCTCTTCGTTGTCCATTCTGTCCTCACTTAGGGCGGTACTGGATGTCCAATTTCTCCAGATCTCCTTTGGACAAACCAACCAGCTACGGGTCGGATATTAACGCCTGTGGGGGATTACTTTGGGCATTGTGGTAATCCTCTGTCGGGGGAGCCTTTGCATGCGCGCTTTAGGCGCCACCTATCCGCAGAAGCCATACCTTGGGTGGTCATTGAAGGGCTGTAAATGCTCGCCATCTACCACGCAGCCGTTTGCGTCGAATGGGAGCGGCGTAAGGGTCGTTTTCCACTCCCCTCCTTCTGAGAAATAATATTTTCACAGAAGGAGGCTACAGTCTTCTATTCCCTCCCGCTATCCACCACCTTTGATTCGAGACATCCAAACATTTGTATGTTACGAGTATAATACAATTTAAATTGCTGTTAAGATCTATGCAGGGTATTTATAGAAACGACAGTAAGGAGAACTGTTGCTTCTATATACCAGTATAAAATTTTATGTAGATATTTTTGATGTTTACTACCTTATAACATCCCAACAACCCTTGGCGTGAGTCAATAAAAGTGAGCCTGTGAGCCTTTATAAATCAAACTGATAGGACCGGTATATAGACTAAGTGTGCAGCATATGCTGTAAAAAAATAAGACAACTTACAGATGTTGAAACGGCAAGATTAATTAAGTTATTTTCACAGTGTTATGTCCTATGGTTTACTATTGTGGAGGTCGGCTGCTAACATAGAAAGTAGTTTAGTTCTTCAAAAAAGAGCAGTCCACGCTATTTATACTCGTAATTTACGAGCAAGGCACTTAGAGATTTATTTAAAGAGATTGATATAATGATTTTAGCGGGCCAGTATGTTTATGAAAATTTGATTTATGTGTATAAAAATAGTCACACATTTCATACTTTTTTTTTGTTCTCCCTGAGGAAAATGCATTAAGTTGCATACCCCGGCTGTGGCAAGCCGGCGGTTATGTGGGGCTCTCCTCCCCAGAAGGGGGAGGCCTACCCACTAAAAACCTCAGGGATGGCCTTCTTCAGGCATGTGGGGAGCCCCCGCGAACACCAAGCTACTTCCGGGAGCCCCCAGCCTCCGCTCCCCTGCCGATATAGGGGAGCCCTCCTCGGGGGAGGCTACAATACTTCCCCCGATCTCCACCACCGACGACGTCCCCCGGCCACGGAAGGGGCGTGGTCCCTCCCGGGTCGCCGCATCCGCTGGCATGATTTCCTCGCGCCCGCCGGCGACCCGCGGCGGCGCCGCAGCTGTGCTAAGCTGTGAAGAGTATCACTGCTTCACAGAAGGAGGCCACAGCCCTCCAACCTCCCTCGTCCGAGACAGATGGGTAGACCCTACTTACCTGATATTGAATGCCTACATCCTACAATTTACAAAATTTTATAAACATTTATTACTCGCCGTTCCAACGTACAGGCTACAAAAAACTAGAGGTTCGTTTGTGGGCAAATGTATAAAATTTTATAACATGATTCAACATAGTGTAGCTGAATTGTCTTTTCATAAGTTCAAGACATGTTAAAAAGACGCTAATGAGTGAGGGCTATTGCAAAATCTATGAATATTTAATGATGCCAATGCTTGGTGTTGATTTGAAGATATTACATTCTAAATTGTATATATTAGTTTTCCAGTTTAAATTGTAAACACATATGTACATTGTACGATAACGATAATCTTAATATATATATTTCTTGTGTATGTGTGTGTATGTGACTGAACTCCTCCTAAACGACTGGACCAATTTTGATGAAATTTTTTGTGTGTATTCCAGGGGGCTTGAGAATGGTTTAGATTCACAATACGGTCATATAGATATTGTTTTTCAGCTAAATTATTTATTTAAAAACATTTGAGACAACGTGAGACAACGTGACATTTGAGACATTTGACAGGACAACGTCTGTTGGGCCAGCTAGTTTATTATAAATGTTGTTATATTAGTTTTGCTAAAACTGATTAGTTTCTTGCGCTTATTTTTTTTACGAGTTAAAAAATACGTCCTGAATGGATGGTAGGGGAAAAAAATTGGACGATTCAAAAGAGCTTTCTATAGTCATATTTGAATAAGTTAATTTTGATTTTGATTTTGATTCGAGAGTTTCCGCGTAGGTAATAAGCGATAAATTATTTCCTTTCTCATTTTCAACGACCTTCTGACAGGATTACTTTCTGTAAACGAGGATCAGATCTTCTAAGCTCCTATTAGAAATTTAATAGACCTTTTGAACGAATCCCCTAATTTAAACATACTTTTATGTATTATCTACATATTTTATATTTTTAGGGTTTCGTAGTTAAATTGCAAAAACGGAATCCTTATGCATTCGTCATGTCTATCTGTTCGTCCGAATGTCACAGCTTCTTTATCTTAAGCTATAAGAACTGTACTGTTGATGTATTCTGTGACACACATTTAGATTATCACACAAAACTAGAAAAATAACAATAAATTTTTAGAGCTCTCTTCTCATAGACTGAACTCAATAATATATTTTCATCTAACCTATATGAGTGTGGTATCTATGGATAGGTTTTCAAAAATGAAGTTTAGGTGTCTAATATATATTTTTTTAAACTTAATAGATTACACGAGAGACACTTCCAAAGCGGTAAAATGTGTGCCCCCTGTAACTTCTAAAATATGAGCATTACAAAACAAAAAAAAAATTATGATGTGCATACAAACTTGAAACGAAAATTATTTGAATGAGATCTAGTAAGTAGTTTTTTTAATTGGTCATCAATCGTAAATGTTACTTGCTGCTACGGACCCTTCATGGGCGAGTCCGATCGACGCGAAAAGAAAACGTCACTCCACTGGATTTTTAGCCTGCAGTCACAAATATAGAGCTCTCAGCATATACACCCAAAGCGGAATGAATTTTTGTGGGCCATGCAAAATATTTGTTCTGTGCGGGAATTGTTTCGTAGTCGACTGTGTCGACAAATATTATTGTGGACTAACTTGCGTTAGTAACTATATTCGAATACTGTGTACAGACAGACGACTATGATTTATTAACTTTTACACTTACGACAAAAGGTACTATTGTACTGTTAAGAATTACTTAAGTAATAAAAATGTTTGGGATTCACTTTAATAGTTACGTTGCCAAATATATATTTTTTTAATTTCACAAATCATAGAGGATTTATTCATTTTGAATATTGCACAATATATTGCAAATATTGCAAATATTGCACATTCTTTGAAAAAAATCAAAGATTACAAATCTTAACTTAAGAATATGTTTCACTAATTTGTAGGTATCTCGTGCTTTCCGATCCCGCTCGAGAAGGCGGCGCCGGGCTCGGTAGCACAGCTGCGGCGCCGCCGCGGGTCGCCGGCGGGCGCGAGAAGTCGCGACTGCTACGGCGACCGGGGATGGACCACGCCCCTTCCGTGGCGGGGGGCGTCGTCGGTGGAGGAGACCCGGGAGCAGTAGCCTCCCCCAGGAGGGTTCCCCTCTAGATAGGGGAGCGGAGGCTGGGGGTTCCCGAAAGGGGCTTGATGTTCCGGGGGGCTCCCTACATGCCTGAGGAAGGCCATCCCTGAGGTTTTTAGTGGGTAGGCCTCCCCCTTCTGGGGAGGAGAGCCCCACATAACCGCCGGCTCGCCACAGCCGGGGTATGCAATTTAATGCATTTTCCTCAGGGAAACAAAAAAAAAAAAAAAAAAGGTATCTCGTGCTTCTTTAGATAGTGTTTGCGCTTGCCAAATGTAATGTTGACTATAATAAATAACACAATGAAACTATAGCATTTATACATATAATGTGAACTTGTTAAAACTAGTAAAGGAAGTTAGGTTCAGACTATTCTGAGGTCAGCTTCTAATTAACGACTTTATAAAAATACAGGGAGAAAATATATAACCCTTGCTGGTTCTTTCCAGTACAAGATCTCCAGAAATAATGGCGTAGTACCTTTAACATGCAAAAGTGATTGCGACAAACTTATTTGAAGAATAATTTTTAGATTTTATCGACAATTGTCGAATCGACATTTTATTCAACTGGCATTTATTGACGTCAGTCTATCTAATTAAAAAACGTATTGTCTATTCTGTGGTTTATTAATTGTAGATTTCTTTACCGTTAAAAAAAATCAAAAAACAAAATAATCTTTATTCAACATAGACCTTTACAGGCACTTATTGACGTAAAAACAAACAAAACGCAAAAATAGCTTAAAAAAAACAACAACAACTTTGTCCGTACGTACGAATAAGGAAAAAAAATAAAAATATTGACTCTACATCTGTGCGGAAATTGGGAGAGCCTTCTTGAGAAGAAGGTCTATTTTTTATCTCCTCTTTTCAATGTTAATAATTAATGTTAAAGTGACGACCCCATCGCCCGCTGGTGGGGCATTTAATGCCCCTTGACTGCCATAAATGCCCCATCAGTGCAGTCAGTCTCCCTTAGGGCAGCTTGTGGCGAGCTGTCGGTGAGTTGCCTCACCGAGGGTACCGATGTGCTTCAGGGTGGCGTATGCCACCCGCCTCTGTCTTGACTTAACCAGCCGGACAGAGTGGAATCGCAAGAGCAGATGCTCGAAGGATGGAAGTGTAATAATGTCATAACGCCGACGGCGCGGCGTCTCGATCGCTGTCACAGACACTACTCTCACCTCTCTACACTTCTTACTACTACGCACTACTACTCTACTACTCTTCGCACCAATATTGGTCTGCTTTTTGGGGTTCACCTGCCATATTTAAAATCATTTAAGAGGCTTTGAGAAGGCAGGTGACCGGAGTCTCTTCCATAGTCCAGTTCTCATTACCACCAAAATCGAAATGCAATACTTTTTTTATAATACACATACATACGAGAATGATTCTACTATATATATCTTAATTTATGTATTATCATAATAATATTAATAAAAATTGAAAGTAGGAGATAAAAAAAATATTATTTTAAGAGATTTTTGCTAGTTCTTCCCGATGAGGACTCTATTTCTTAACAGGTAACCAGACATTTTGTCCATATTCCTTTGTACGTACAAGGTTATTGTTAAGCCTATATCTGTTTTCGACAAGCGTTTTTACAGGGAGCCAATTCTCAGTTCATGTGATTTGGTTTCGAATTTGATATTATATCAAGCATCTTTTATCGAACGTAAATATCAACGTAAAAATCTCCATTCACAGAGAAAATTTTATTCTCGGGTAAAAAATTCGATATCATGTCGATCACGAACGAACGGATCGCATCAACTAAACTTGGCTGAAGGTCTAGCCATGGCTGTTTATAAGAAAAATTATTGAATGAAATAATGACATTGAAAATTTTTGTAATGTTTGGATGCTCATTTTTAGTTAAAACATGGCAAAGGGCCTACGACTTAAATTTTTTTAAGTCGTAGGCCTTTGCCATGTTTTCCGATTTTGGGTAGACCTCCTGTTTTTTTTTGTTCCCCTGAGTAAAATGCATTAAATTGCATACCCCGGCTGTGGTGAGCCGGCGGTTATGTGGGGCTCTCCTCCCCAGAAGGGGGAGGCCTACCCACTAAAAACCTCAGGGATGGCCTTCCTCAGGCATGTAAGGAGCCCCGGGAACACCAAGCGACTTCCGGGAACAAGGAAAGTGTCTGATTGTATTGGTCGGGCTGTTACTGAGCACCTACTCCCGGCCGCTATCTCACTACTGCCTGATACGGAGACTTTTGCTGTTGGGTTTCCCCCCTGGCCCGGTTCGCCCCTCCTTAGTTAACCTGCACCACCCAAACTCCTCCGAGGGGTCCATATTAACACCAGGCTTAGTGTGGACGTCCAGTCGACATAGGCCACTCAGCACCAATACTCCCGACCTCAAACTATCCTCCAATCCCGACCTCCGAGTAGCCGGATTACAGTAGACGCCACGCTCCCAGTCTTGGGTAGACCCCCTACTTACCTGATATTAAATGCCAATATCCTTTTTCTTTATTTTTTTTTCCTCAGGAGAGGAGGCTGAGAATCCGTCATGGATATTAACGCAACAGGCAAGCAGGGATGCGTTGATTATGTCGGACTCCTGGTGAATCGAGGCGGCTCGACCCACCAGACCTACCGACTAAACTCAGCCTAAGCTTTTGTTTCTAGTGACCCTACTGGCTTATATTGAAGGGAGCCGCACCTCAGCAGAGGTACGGTTAGCACTGCCCCATGGAGAGGGCATAAGCGCTAGAAGAGGCGCGGTTCTCCATAGTGGGACCGGCCTGTGTTGGCTGGGAACCTACTCGTGGCTGAGCAGAAGGCTGCCGAATAGGAGGAGACAAAAGAGGCGACGGCTCAGACGCCGCCGCTTGCAGGTCTAGAAGGTCCTGCGTTAATTGATTGGGGCCTACATCCTCCAACAATAAAAAAATTATAAGCATATATAATATTTTTTTTTACTTGATAGGTACTTTTATAATAATGTATATGTATTTATATTTTATAAGTAAATAGATACTATCAGTGATGTTCAGATCCATTATTATGGACCCCCATTTTCATTTCTTGTACCCCAAATTTCTTTCCTTGACGTAGACCCCTTGCAGGTTATTATAAACCCTAGAGGTTGATATTTCGCTAAACTGTCGCTCCAGTTGGAGACAAACCATACCTGGTATCGAGGACATTTCCTCCCCACAAACAGAACAAAGAACCTAAGGTTCACAATTCTTTGCGTTATGTCAGTAACCTTGTTTTTTTTTTCGTACAACTTCTGATTCGACTACGCAAAGAAACAACAGCATAACTAAACAAATTTAATATTAGCTAAGTATAACATTTGTCGTTTTTTTTGTCTGTGTATGTTTGTTGTAGATTTGTTGAGTATTCAAATTTATTTATACGTTATAAAGTTTCTTATGATATTATTTTGTTATGTAAACTTAGCAGTATCGCTTAATTCATTTCAGTCAATAGACGCCCACTGTTGGACATAGGCCTCCCCAAGGATCTCCACGCAGATCGGTCCTGCGCTGCAACCGTCCAGCGCCTTCCCGCGATCTTCATCAAATCGTCGGTCCACCTTGTGGGAGGCCTACCAACGTTGCGGTGTCCAGCATATGCCTGCCACTCCAGGACCTTTCCGCCCCAACGGCCGTCAGTCCTGCGAGCAATGTGCCCCGCCATTGCCACTTAAGGTTCGCAATTCTTCGGGCTATGTCGGTGACCCTGGTTCTTCTGCGGATTTCATCATTTCTGATTCGATCACGCAGAGAAACTCCGAGCATAGCCCTCTCCATTGCCCTCTGGGTGACTTTGAGCCGCTTTATAAGGCCCATTGTGAGTGGCCAGGTTTCTGTTCCGTATGTCATCACTAGCAACACGCACGAATCGAAGACTTTCGTCTTGAGGCACTGCGGTAGATGGGCCGAGAATATGCCGCGTAGCTTCCCAAACGCTGCCCAGCCGAGTCGGATCCGCCGATTTACCTTCTTTTTGGAAATTGGACCTACCTAGTTGGATTATTTGACCCAGGTAAACGTACTCGTCAACAATTTCCAGTGTAGAGCCTGGGTGCTACATTCGCTTAATTAGTAAAATTTTAATTAATTTGTAACCCACTGGGTGTATCTTTTTTTTTTAATGCTAGGCCCGGCAGATGACTTCCTCTCGCCTGATGTTAAGCGGTGAAAGAAGCCCAAATGAGAAAACTAAAACTAAGAATAAACTGGCCAGCAACTGTTTCTACAAACTGTAACACACATTTTTTTGTTTTTAACTTTTATCTTTATGTAGGTAATTATTCCGTCCGTTTCTATTATTAAAATAGAATTGTATAATTAAAATTTCCGTTGTTAACAGTAAAATGTTTTCGTCACATATTTGAACAATAATGTTTTGTTTGTTTGGATATATTTGTCAAAGAAAATTGTATTTTTAATTATTATAAAATTGCTTGTTACTTAAATAAATAAAGTAAATCTCTTGTAATTAATTTCTTATATTATTGTATCTGATGAGTTATTTTGTTTTACATTATAAAAAGGGCTAATAAAGTGAGGGCAGTATTTAGTAATATTTTTTTTCTTTCTCGCTGTGTTATTCTTGCATCTTCCTGTTTATACTCGTAATTCAAGGCAAGGCAGAGGCGGGTGGCATACGCCCCCCTGAAACATATCGGGATCTACGGTGGCACAACTCATCGACAGCTCGCCATGCGCCGTCCTGGGGAAAACTAACAGGGTCATCGAATGCCCCATTAGCGAGCGATGGGGCCGTCACTTCCCTACGCACTTATTATTATTCCACATATAAGGGGCGTATGGGGAGAGGAAGACCGAAGTAAAGATGGATGGACAGTGTGAATGATGATACGTTAAAGAAGAGATTAAGTGTCGTAATAAAATTGGGAACATGGCAAGAAAGAAGAAGAATGTTATCTTAATAGGACGTATTTGGTGTACAGTGTTCTTGGACGAGCGGCGCCAACGGCACAAACATGTTGTTGGATGTTCTAAACGGCCAAGTGCGAGTCGACTCACGCACGTAGGGTTCCGTACCCTGGGGGACACATTTTTCCACTTTGGAACCGTCTCTCGCGCAAACTATTCAGTTTAGAGAAAAATATATTAAAATCCTCAATATTGTTTTTGAAGACCTATCTATAGATAACCCACACGTATGGGTTTGATGAAAAAAAAATTGAGTTTTAGTTCTAAATATGAGGAACCCCAAAAAGGAGAATGCCCATTGTAGTATGGACTTTACTATCGCCAAAAATGATTTTGTACCATAATGATTTTTATGATATATTGTAGATTTTTAACTATATATTCAAATATTAAAAATTATTTGACTCTATTTCGATGGGTAAAATAGAAATTAAACACCAAAGACTTTCAAATTACGAATTTCTCCTATCATCATTTTTGATAATACCTATTTAATTGTAGAAGATTTAAACTATAAAATGATTAAGTCTGTCTTATCCAATAAATATTACAACTATCCAAAAATTCATATAAAATAATTAATTAATTTAAAAATAATTGTTTTAGCAACATTGATATTAGCTATCTGTATAAAGAAACTCTTAAAGCAGAATAATGACTAAAATATTAGAGAAAGCAGAAAAAAGACTAAAGAAAATTAATTGTTTTGGTATTCCTTTTACCCTTTCACGAGAGGACAGTAGAATGTATCGAATATATTTTTGACCAATCGATCCGATCGTTAATATATGGCAATACCGAAGAGACTATTTATCAATGAAATTAGAATATCATCAATAAAAATACACGGCGAATGAAATGGAAGTGAAATAATTACTAATTATTATGTGGATTTGTCTCCGGCGAAGTTTCGGCTTGGTATATTGCAGAGTTTTGTTAAAAATTGTTACTTATTTTTTTATATTAGTTTGGTTAAGGCACAAGGACGAGTAAAGGTGATACTACAAATGGGCATACTCCTTTATAGTTTTTTTCTATTGGTTCACCGAATACATCAACTGACCAAGTTTCCACAGTATAGCTCTTTTATTTTAATATAATATATCTTTAATTTTAATATAATTTGTATGATAACTGATAAGTATCTTCTAACGAGAGCGATTTTGTATAGCCTCCACGATGCGCCTTAAGCACTTATCAGACGAATTTTATGGCTCTGTGAGCCGGCCCCTAAAGCCCATAAATCACAAGTTGTTCTGGGGACCGGTTCAACCGAAACCACAGCTGAGTTATTCGCTTCGTTCAGCCAATCAGAGCTCGGTGTGATCGCGTATACGCGTTCGATGCTCGGAGCACGCACTCATTGGTGGAGCGTCGGGTTTTGTTTTTGAGCACATTGTTATATCCTTCGCAGCCGCCCAATTATATGATGGTAAAGCTGTCAGCGTCAGCTGTCTAGTCATCTCCGCAAGCACAAAATAAAGCTTTTGTTATTCAAATTTCGAATTACACATCCGTTGGCAACTTAAAGATACGAGTATGTGTGAAGTTTACGTGCTTACTTCAGATCAGTGCGAGTCGATACGGCTTTAAAATATAGGTTTCACAGCCGGTGATCTCTGTTCATGTCATCATCAGTGTTAATTGTAATTTGTAAATAAAAAAAAAGTTTTGGCCGACGTATAGCTAAACGTTATTATATTAACTAATAAATATATTTATATATTTATTAATTAGTATAGACCAACTGTTTTGTTACATTACACAAAGTAAATATTATCATTATACTAGCTGTACCTGCGACTTCGTCTGCGTGGACTTTAACAAAAAAGGTAAGTTGTTTAATTAGTTTTTTTTTTGTGGCATGTGAGTGAGCTGCGCGCAGTTCTGGACAGTACTTAGATATTGCAACTAAAATAAAAGAATTCTAAATTAAAAGATTTTTTCTAGAATAAAACCTAAATTACTCCTTATTAAATCAGCTACCTGCCAATAAAAGTCCCGTCGAATTGGTCAAGCCATATAGATATACAACAAGATATACCTACACAAGAATTAACGACCACATCCACGTGTGTCAAGTGTCAATTTTATGACCTGATACTCGTATTATTTAAGAATCATTAAAAATGAATTTGGAATGAGAATTCAATTTTTTAATATGAATTCAAACCATGTGGATAACTATTTTCTCCTACTCACTTTTTTACATCTATAGGTAAGAAAGACTCATTCTGGGAGCCGCATTAACTTACTTGAGTAGCTAAAGAAGCTGAGGAGGCGTACTCTTAAAAACGATATTCGGTATATCGTGGACTTCGTCGTGTCGTATCCTATTCTTAGTTACTATCGTTTAAAGCATTTCACTGAACGATCGGACGAACGATATTAATTTTGACATAAGAAAGCCTCAAATGACAACAATGAATTGAATTTGACAGACGAATATTTGCAAAATTTACGTCAAATTTGCGAAAAGTAATACGACTGGGGTGTCGTTGTAATCACCGTTCCAAAGATTTTTAATGGACAATCCTTTGTGGTAATATTACAAATAAATAACAATAAAAACCTCAGAGATAGGCAAATAAAACAAACATAATTAACATATAATTTTTATTAGTTTACATTAATGCACAATAAAAATTATTGATAGTCTTACTTAAGTAAATTCTCATACGCATATTTCGCCTTTTTTATAAATACAAGGGAATACTTTTGCTACTAGCCTAAACTCGTAAGTTTATTCGGCCCATTAGAATTACTTAACTTGTCCGATTAACTTAACCAGAAAGATTAACCAGTATAGATAACTTAATAACTTAACCAGTAAGATTTGAAGTTGTTCGCTTCCGACATTACTGAACCTTTGTGAGAATAAAAATATATAACAATTAGCCTGTCAATATTTTCTGGTTTCAATTAATTTCCCCAAACGTCTAAAATCCATTTGCACATTGAAAAAGATCGCTCTATGTCAACTGAGGTGAGGTTAGCTTTGTACACTTCCTCAGCCTCGTCATTAGTGCAGGAAGACATTTCTTCTGCCATATTTCTGATTGTGTCCAAATCACGATTTCTATCCATGGCTATGCTTCTTCGAAACAAAGCGACATTTAAACTATCCAAAAAGCGCGTTTTATCATTTAAAAGACCGACAACGCATTTGTGATTCACACCAGATGATGTGACAACAAACGATTAAATGCAGGCTCCGCAGGCTATTTCTTCATCACGCTAAAGCACCTCCTAAGGGAATTCCTGGATACCACACCGAACAGAGTCCTGGGTTACCTTTCTTAAAGTCTAAATTTGGTATCGAGTGACTTTTTTATTCCCTAAAATATAATACAGTTTTCTCATCGGATTTTCCGTTAACAGCATTCGCAGACTGATATTTGTGGCGGATTAGAAAGAATGTCATGACAACTGGCTTAGAGGTTGTAGGGAGGTTGGTGGGGAGTACTAACAAAGAATTAAATAAAAAATATGAGAAACAAGAAGTATTCTCTTAAGTAAAGATCGAAGTAAATGTGAAGATGGAAATGCAATTATTTTATATTTAAATTTTCAATTAATTAGCTAGCCTGACAAAATTCGTACCGCTTAACTATCAATAAATAGTCGCGAACTGATATCCTACAAATAGATTTAAAGCGTACAAGTGATTTTACTGATTCGGTTTGTTTTATGTATATAACTTAAATTAGTTTCTTCACATAGTCCTGCTGTTTTGTGACGTACTCTGTACCAAAACTCTTTTTTGTTCGTTCGTTGAAATCCTTTTCGTTAGCAATGTCTGAATCGCTTCATGTGGAATTTAACACCAAATACCTTTTTTTTTTGTTTTTTTTTAAAGTTTAATCTCTATTGCAGTAGTGAAAAATCTACCTTCTAAAGCAACACAATACATGTACGGGCTTCTTTATTAGCTCTGTATATGTCTTATATTATTTCCCTCTTAAGAGGAGAGGCTGAGAATCCATTAAAAGGAGCGCGGAATGTGTCCAGTATACCAGGTGCCGCGGAGATTATGTTGGATTCCATGCTCGGCAGGGCGGCTCACATGACCTACCAATTAAACCTAATCCTTGGTTTTAAAATCTCCATGTCGTGAATAGAGGAAGTGTGACCGTACCCTTAGGAGAGGACCTCAGGAAAGAGTGAGTACGTTTCTGTCAACATAGATTGGAGCCATTTGGGTGTACCTCGCCTCTTCTATTTTTTTTTTTTTTCCTCAGCAGAGGAGGCTGAGAATCCATCATGGATACCAACGCAACAGGCAAGCAGGGATGCGTTGATTATGTCGGACTCCTGGTACTGTCGAGACGGCTCGACTACACAGACCTACCGACTAAACTCAGCCTAGCCTTTGGTCCTATTGACCCTACTGGCTTTATTGACGAGAGGGCCGCACCTCAGGAGAGGCACGGTTAGCGCTACCCCATGGTGAGGGTATATGCGCTAGAAGCAGGCACGAATCTCCAAAGTGGGACCGGCCAGTATTGACAAGAACCTATTCAGGCTAAGCAGAAGGCTGCCGTTTAGGGGTTGACAAGGGGGAGCGACGGCTCAGACGCCGCCGCTTGCAGGTCTAGAAGTTCCTGCGTGAGTTAGTTGGGAGGGTCGCTAAGGACATGTCGCGGTCTACGAATCCTCTGCCGGTATTGACTAGTGTTGCCTTGTGACTGGCTCACAGTTGGTGGTATTGACGGGTCTCGCCTCTTCTAGCGCACATGCTCTCTTTTATAAGGCAGCGCTGACTGCGCCTCTCCCGAGGTGCGCTCTTCCTTGTCACGTCAAGCCATAGGATCATTAGGTCCAACGGTTCAAGCTGAGTTTAGTTGATAGGTCTTTCGGGAAGAGCCTCCTCAATTCGTCAGGAGTTCAATATAATCATTTTATTGCGGTGGTACCCATGAGAATTATATGCCTCTCCTCTCCAGAGGTAAAAAAATCTGACAGAGCGGATAGCGCCGGCACTGTGATCGTCATCCATATCATAAAATTATATTGGAATCACATAGTTGTCATAAAATTTTTCGACGGGTCAGTATATTTTTCTGACGGTAAAGTCACGGCATATGGATGATTAGAACATGTAAATGAACATAATAGAATTTTGAACGCGGGTAAATATGTGATTCCGTCTGAAAAATCAGACAACGCAGGTGAAACCGCGGGCGAAAAGTTAGCTTTTAATAAACTAATTCTATTTATTATGTAGTATATTTGTATATAGTATTAAGAAATAGGTAAAAAGCAATTTTATTAAATAACTTACTTATAAATAGATAAATAAAATTAAGGATCCGAGCACCGCTATCAAGTGCAGAAGATATATGTGCTTGAAAGGCACGGTACAACATATTGGCTCCAGTCTGGATAGATGTAGGAGGTCCTGTTCAGATGCCGCTGGTAGCAGGATTTAGAGATCCTATGATAATTGATTTATCTGAGGTGTGGGATACCTAAACTAACTAGGCTTGATTGGGCTGCATATTTTGACAAGGGTGTCAAAATTGATAGGGTACTTTTCATTGACTTATAAAGTTTGGTTAGAAGCTGTGTCATATTCCAAAAATCGTGAATTAATAGTTATCTCACAAAATTGCAATTATACATTCGTATGAATTTTATTGGAATCCTTCGTCTGATAGTTCGACTTGACCTGTTTATTTAAATACTTGAACAGTTATTATTATATCGAGGAAGTTGGAGCCAACAAATAGGTGACCATTTAAATCGATTCATCCAACGTTGAGTTAAAAGTTATATAACTGAAACGACTTTGTTATACTGTTAATGATTACTTACATGATAACAAAGCTTGGGTTTAATTTTAATAAGTCAATAGTAACGTTACCAAATACAGTAAATAACACAAAGAATCTATAGCTTTTAAATATATGATGTGAACTTGTTTGAACTTCAGGTTCAGACTATTTATCTGATGCCAGCTTCTAATTGGCTTCTAAAAATACAGGGAGAAAATGAAAATGCACTTGCTGTTTTTTCCAGTACAAGGTCTCCCGCCGTAGACTTATGAACCAGTGGCGTAGCATCTATGACATGCAAAACTGATTTAAAAAATCTTTTAACTCAAAAATTATGTTAATAGTACATTACGATATTAGTGCGTTATGATTAGAGATCGGATAATCGGATGCATATTTACTTACCTAAAGTTAATTTTTGGCTCACAAATTATGGAAGCGGCTTTTTAAAATACATTTTGTTAAATAAAAATCCCGGGAAAATACGGGACTGAAAATTTAACGTAGTGATATTGTTTAAAAATTACTAAATTAGCTCGTGGTATTTATTTTCAAAAGACCGAGACTCCGGGTTCATTTATACAACTATGCATACGTATTTACATGGAGTTTAGTTTCAGTTCCTCGTGCGATTTATGAATGTACGATTTATTACATGAATAGTGTTATACGAAAGTAGTGAGCTAGTTTGACTAAAACAATAATCAATTAAATAATTGAATATAAAAACAGAAATGGGTAAAGATTTTATTTAACAAAACAATAAAAGGCAGTTGCCATACTTTGTCTTAAACTAACTTTAGGTAAATATGCATCCGATTATCCGATCTCTAGTTATGATGGTTATAACATGCGAGGCGGAACAGAAGGTGAGGGCGTATTTGAACCGAGCATGTAACAACAGAAAAAAAACATTTAAATAAACTCAATCTGTGAATGCACACTGTTACTTTATCCGCCATTTTAGTAGCGCGCTAGCGCTGCCTACTGACTGGCGCCGCGCGGCGATTAATTCGAAATTTGAATAGCAACAGCGCACGAAATGGCAAATAATACTGTTATGGAATTTGTATGGACTACACTATTTGCTTTGGTAACACACGCGTTTTTATGACTCGCTTTACATATTTAAAACCGGTGGATTTACATCAGTTTTACGAGCAATGGTGTCAAAAAGAAATAAACCGCATATTTTCAAGCCATCGACAACCCTAGGAGTTGTTGAGATGTATAAATTTGTACAGCACACAGATAAACCTAAGCATGACGTGTAGGGGATATTGCAGTCTAGGTTTCGCTAAAGCGCAGGCGCGCTCGCCCACCGACGCTACGTTCCGTGTCTTCCTCAGACAGACTAAGGAACTGCAAGTGTTCGCTGCATTGCCTTATAGATAAATCAGTTTCTTTGTCTATTCCTGTGTGCGCTTTCCCGAGGTTCGTAGCTTCGCATCCGGTCACGAGACGGTAAGTATTCACGTTACAGTAACTTTGCGAAGTTTCTTTATGCGACGCGGTGGTGATTTTTATGCATCGGTTATTTAACGGATTAGTTTGGAATTCGTCTACTCATTGTGTTCTATTTATATTTTTATTTTTTATACTGTTGAATCGTTTTGCGTATTATTTAATATTGTTAAATTGTTTTTTTTTTTGGGAGTTTTTCGTTATTTCCGTTTACGTTCTTGTTTATTATGCCGTTTTATTGTTAATTTCTGATTTTGTATAGTGTTGCAATTTGCGGAATATTTGCTTTCAATAATAAAAATGTTATATGCCTTTCGCGTTATTTAAATGCAATCAGCGTTATTATTCGCGATTATTTTTATTGTCTGCTATCTCAGTCGCATCGCGTACAAGTTTCCGCTTCCGATAAAGAGAGAGGCAATAATAAAAACATTTTTTTGATAACTGTCAATTCTTTAGCGGTAGAATGCTCAATGCGTCTTTATAATTTTCGTGGTGTTTTGCTACATTAGTTTCAGAGTTAATATACCTACATTAGACAGTGCAGTATAGCTTGACGTAGCTTAAAGATTAAGCTCGCTATACAGACCATTATTATATATTCGGAGCATTCCTATAAGTAAATAAATGACGACACGTTTAGCGCAGTGGTCGAGTAATTGGCTTTTACGCAACTGGTCGCGGGTTCAATTCCCACATGGGACAGATATTTTGTATAACCTACAAAAATTTGTTCCGGTCTGTTTGTTTGTGCATGTGAGATTTCTGTTTGTGACTGCACCCACGACACAGGATAAAAATCCTAGTGTGGGGCGAGGTTTTTTGTTTTTTTTAATATTTCTTACTCCAATTAGCCTAGCCCAAAGTAAGTTCTGTAAGGCTTGTGTTATCCTGGATTGTGTAATCTAGGGTAACGGATAGACATACGTATATAAGACAATATATATATGTCGAAGAATCTGAATACAAGCAACGCCATCTAGTTTTGAGTTTAAGAACTACGTTAGAACTGTTGATTTTTCATGAAACGTCAAGCGGGCTGCTTGAGTGAGGTTGGCACGGACAAGTAATGACAGCTCTAGATTCATTCGAGAATGACGGGTAGTTTACAAATGAGTGAAGTGAACGTTTAGTTCTGCGGAAAGCTGAATATTTAAAATTCATTCTTGTTGGAGGCGTCGTCGAGTTACGTTGTCATACTTGTTCCGTACCAAATTCACTGCGTTTCAAATCCGAAATCATCCTAGCGGTTTTTGATTATTTTTGTAATTAAAGTTAGTAGTTAGCAAATACAACTGTTTGAGAAGCTGTGCGCGTTGTTATTTCGTGGCTATCAAGATGTCTACTCCCTCAAAGGAGGGTTCTTCGTCATCAGAAGTGGGATGTGCCCATGATGTTCCACGCGAGTCCCCGGATGCTACAAATGATGACAAGTGGACCAGGCTTATGGAACAACAGAATCAGAACTTTTTGGCGCTGATAAAAGCAATGAAACTACCCACACAATCGAGCAATTTACGTCTACCCGATTTCGATCCCGAGAAAAAGGATACGGATGCACGAGCATGGGTAACGACAGCAGACATGTGTTTTACGGAAGAAAACAAAGAAGGTGCCTCGTTGGTGATCGCGTTAAGCCGTGCCTTAAAAGGAAGTGCTTCCACGTGGCTTTCTAGTGTATCGTTTCCTGGGATGACCTGGACTGAATTTAAGGAGCTCTTTGTAGCCAGGTACGATTGTTCTACTACCCCCGCTTCATTTTTGATTGACTTACAAGCTAGAAAACCAAAAGAAAATGAATGCTATGCTTCGTATGCAGCGACATTGATGACGTCTATTATGTCGAGATGGAATAACTTATCCGTTGAGAAGATTGCTATTGCTACAGTCCTAGCACACATTTCTCGATTTGACAACCGTGTGCAACATCTAGCATTCACGAAAAATATTGAGACACGGAATCAATTACAACAAGAGTTGCAAGCAGTTTCGTTTATGAAAAGAAGGATGCCCAGTGATGACCGTGAAGCTTCTGATCCGAAAAGACACCGACCTGGAACTTCTAATGGTATAAACTGTTACCACTGCGGAAAATTAGGGCATAAAGCCTCACAATGCTACCGAAGGACCGCGAAGTTCGATACACGCATTGATCATAAGCATGTGGCACGTAGCAACGACAGTAAATTGAAGCCTCCTGTACCCACGAAGACATCCACAGTTACTTGCTTTAACTGCCACGAGCTGGGCCACTACGCGTCGAGCTGTCCACGCCGGAGCCAGGGGAATAACGCGGGTGCTGCAACATCTAAAGCTACTACGTCGAAGCGTGTGGACCTATGTGTCGTGACTGCACCTGCTGGGACTCTTCGGCACTCCGGTGAGCAATTTTCTTTTCGTTTTGACTCAGGCGCTGAGTGTTCCTTGGTTAAGGAGTCTATTGCTAGAAAATTCCATGGAAAACGAATCAATCAGACTGTATCCATGACCGGCATAGGGCAGACTAATGTGATTTCTACATTTCAAGTTTTAGCTTTAATAGAGATTAACGATATCAGTGTTGAAGTTTGTTTTCATGTTTTGCCAGACTATAATTTACATCATGATATTTTAATTGGGTATGATATTATTTCTCATGGATTAACGGTCCAAATTTCATCCACGCGAATTAATTTTTTTAGACAGTCTCTGATTGAGTCGTGTGATATACACCATAAAATTGATTTTTGTAAAATTAATACCGATTTACCTCTAGAGTCTAGAAGCGAGCTTATAGTGTTACTGAAATCTTTTGAGAAACAT
Source organism: Scirpophaga incertulas (assembly GCA_036419045.1). NCBI lineage: Eukaryota > Metazoa > Arthropoda > Insecta > Lepidoptera > Crambidae > Scirpophaga > Scirpophaga incertulas. Next base: position 5,882,712 of record CM071626.1, on the reverse strand, counting down.
TTTTCTTCCGGTATTCCTTCTGTACCTGCAGACACAGAGCCAATGAAAATTCGGCTCAAAGACCCTAATAGAACAGTTAATCGCCGTCCTTACCGTTTTAGCCCTAGTGAGCGACAGGTAGTAAGAAATAAAATTGATGAGCTTCTTAAAGCTGGTGTTATACGACCTAGCTCCTCACCATTTGCTAGCCCCATTTTGCTGGTAGAGAAAAAGGATGGATCACATCGCCTTTGTGTCGACTACCGCGAACTTAATGACAACACGATTTCCGATAGATTTCCATTGCCCCTTATCTCCGACCAGATTGATAGGTTGTATGGAGGTCATTTCTTCAGCATTCTTGACCTTGCATCAGGTTTTCACCAAATCCGAATTGATGATGAATCAATAGAGCGTACAGCTTTCGTTTCAAGCGAAGGCCAATTCGAATACGTGTCTATGCCCTTTGGCCTTAAAAACGCGCCAGCTGTATTCCAGCGTGCGATGATAAACGCTCTAGGAACCTTGGTGAACGCCTATGTAATAGTGTACATGGACGACGTATTGATTGTAGCTAGTAACGTCACTGAAGCTTTAGATAGGCTTCGCGTTGTTCTTAAGACTCTTTCAGACAAAGGGTTTACTATGAATTACAAGAAGTGTGCTTTCTTAAAAGAAAAGGTAGAGTTCTTAGGATACGAGGTGAGTCAAGGTGAAATACGCCCAAATCCACGTAAGATAGAGGCCTTGACAGCGTTACCAGCACCTGAGACAGTTACACAATTGCGTCAATTTATTGGCTTAGCGTCTTATTTTCGGCAATTTGTACCACAATTCTCTCAGGTGATGGCACCACTGTATGCCCTTACAACAGGGACTGGAAAGCTGCCTTGGAAGCCAGAACACGAGGTAATCAGACAGAAAATTATTTTGGCACTAACCAATGAACCTGTGCTGCTAATTCATGACCCCAATGCTGAAACAGAACTCCACACGGACGCGAGCGCAATCGGTTATGGAGCTGTCTTACTACAGAAACAGGACGGTAAGCTGCATCCAGTCGCGTACTATAGCAAGCGAACGACATCAGCAGAGTCCAAGTATCACTCTTACGAGTTAGAGACTCTCGCTGTCGTCAATGCTGTTAAGTACTTTAGACGATACTTACATGGTCGTAAGTTTGTAGTTGTTACTGATTGTAGCTCACTCCAATCTACACGCAAAAAGCTCGATTTGTCTCCGCGCGTCCACAGATGGTGGGCCTTTCTACAAAGTTTTGATTTTAACATCATTCATCGTGAAGGTAAGAGAATGGCTCATGCTGATTTCTTCTCGAGGAATCCAATTCCTCACATGGCTGAAAGGGAAGAAACCAAAAAGGTACAGCAAAAGAAGGTTAATATTGCCGAACTCTCCGACAACTGGTTGATGATGGAACAGCAGCAGGACGCAGAGATATCCAAGATAATGGCTGATCTAAAAGACGACAACCTTCCTATCGACGTTGCAAAGACCTACGAGATACGAGGTGGTATTTTGCATCGTATTATTCAGCGGAACGGTAAGAATCGTTGTTTACCTATAGTGCCCCGCTCTTTCCGCTGGTCTGTCATCAACAACGTGCACGAGGGGTTGCTGCACTTAGGATGGGAGAAGACGCTTGAAAAGGTATACGATCTTTACTGGTTTGAGCACATGACTAAATTCGTCAGAAAATTTGTCGAAAACTGTATGACATGTCGTATCTCGAAGTCTCACTCTGGTAAAGTTCAAGCGGAGATGCACCCAATACCGAAGGTGGCAATACCCTGGCACACATTGCACATCGATGCAACAGGCAAGCTCAGTGGTAAGAACAACAAGAAAGAGTATGTTTTTGTCGTTATTGACGCTTTTAGCAAATATGTGTTACTGCATCATACTCTACACATTGACACATCGAGTAGTATTAAGGCTGTAAAGGCAAGTGTAGCTTTATTTGGAGCACCAACGCGTTTGATTGCCGATCAAGGACGTTGCTTCGCAAGTCGCGAATTCAGGGAGTACTGTGACTCCTCTAACATTAAATTACATCTGATAGCGACGGGTTCTTCACGTGCAAATGGTCAGGTAGAGCGTGTCATGAGCGTCTTAAAGAACATGCTGACCGCAGTGGAGACAAGTAATCGATCTTGGCAGGACGCCTTACCAGACGTTCAACTCGCTTTGAACTGCACTATAAACAGGGTCACTAAGGCTAGTCCCCTTGAGTTATTAATTGGCAAGGTTGCTAGGCCCGTTGAGATTATGTTAGCTAATGATGAAGAGCCTGAGATTGATCTCGAACTAGTTAGGAATCAAGCTGTTGAAAAGATGAGTGAAGCTTCCGCGTACGATAAAGTACGTTTCGATTCCACTAAAGCTAAAATAAAGTCCTTTTCGTTAGGCGATTATGTTCTTTTACAAAACGAAGAGCGCAACCAAACAAAGCTCGATCCAAAATATAGAGGTCCCTTCAAAATTACCGAGGTTCTAGATGGTAATCGGTATACACTACAAGCTCTTAATTCTTCTCGCACATACAAGTACGCGCATGACAGGTTGCGTAAGGTACCCTCTGATGTTATGGCTATTGATTGTGAATCCGAATCAGATAATAATTCCAATGTAGAACTAGAGGCTCAGGCCTCTGAATAACATCTTTTGTGTGCTGTGACAGTTAAACATACCATTTTTAAAATTGTTAAGTGTGTATGATATTTTGAATTGCAATCTGTTGCTTGTTTTATTTGCATTGCTTTATGATGTAACCGGATGGAGGTTACTCGTGATGAAGCCGGATGGAGGCTTGTAACCGGATGGAGGTTACGTGTAGTGATGTAACCGGATGGAGGTTACGTGTAGTGATGATAACCGGATGGAGGTTATTGGTATGGTAGCCGGATGGAGGTTGCCATACGAGACCGGATAGAGGTCGTGGTGTGAGTTATGTTGTGTTGTATGGTAACTGGATGGAAGTTGCCATACGTGACCGGATAGAGGTCGTTGTGTGGTATGGTAACTGGATAGAAGTTGCCATACGTGACTGATTGGAAGTTGTTGTCGAAAAGCTCTGCAAGTTACTTAATAGAGATTCATTGCTGATACGAAGGAATTGGAATGTTTAACAGCCACGTCATAGTTTACTTTATTTAAAAAAAAAGTGTTTTAGTAGTTACTAAACTGAGACTGTATTCATTACTCTTTGTGGTCAGGAATGACCGAGACGTACATTGATACTGTTCGAGAAATTGTCACTTGTTTCAGATCCTTCACACGAGGGCGTGTGAAGCGCAGGATGGCCGTGTCGAAGAATCTGAATACAAGCAACGCCATCTAGTTTTGAGTTTAAGAACTACGTTAGAACTGTTGATTTTTCATGAAACGTCAAGCGGACTGCTTGAGTGAGGTTGGCACGGACAAGTAATGACAGCTCTAGATTCATTCGAGAATGACGGGTAGTTTACAAATGAGTGAAGTGAACGTTTAGTTCTGCGGAAAGCTGAATATTTAAAATTCATTCTTGTTGGAGGCGTCGTCGAGTTACGTTGTCATACTTGTTCCGTACCAAATTCACTGCGTTTCAAATCCGAAATCATCCTAGCGATTTTTGATTATTTTTGTAATTAAAGTTAGTAGTTAGCAAATACAACTGTTTGAGAAGCTGTGCGCGTTGTTATTTCGTGGCTATCAAGATGTCTACTCCCTCAAAGGAGGGTTCTTCGTCATATATATAATATATATATATGTCAATATAGAATAGAAATATTTCATTCGCATCTTTCGCAATTCGTCACCAAACATCTGCCCCCGGCAACTCGAACCTCTGTGTAAAATAGGTACATGATTTACTTCCCCTTTACAAAATTGCTTAAGGTGTATGCAAATAGTAATAGTTTTCATAGGTCTCAATGTCTCATCTTAGATTATAGCTTACGCGATAATCTAAATATAGAATATTGCTTCCGCGGTAATCTAAATATGGAATATAACTTCCGCGGTAATTTAAATATAGATTGTAGCTGACGCGGTAATCTAAATATAGATTATAGCTGACGCGGTAATCTAAATATAGAATATAGCTGACGCGGTAATCTTAATATTTTATGCTCCTGCATGAGCGAGTAAAATTTTCAGCTTTGCGAGACATATTGTTTGGTTTCCCCAGGGAAACCACAATCTATGTTGACAATTTGTAATATGTCATGTAATGTGTCTTGTATTCAAATATTTCATTGCCTACCTTAACACAGCAATGAGAACTGCTGTTGCGTAGGAATAGATTTGATGCAAGTTCCCAACTGACGTCTCTTCAGCCAACCCCATAGGAGACCTGGGGGGCAATCGCACTAACAAATCGCAGCTGAAACGAAACCAAATCGTTCCACTCAACCAATCCGAGAGCTAGAATATCACGTCATCGAACAGATGACGTGATATTGTGGCGTTCGGATTGGTTAAGCGAACGGTTCGGTTGCGTTTCGGTTGCGATTTATTAGTGCGATAGCCCCTCTGGCTACTTGTTTGAATTTGGATAGGTGTTTGCATTACTAAACATTTTAATGAGAATTCAACTAACTTGTCAATTAACATTTATGAAAAATATTAAATTGCAAAGAATATCGTATTTAAAAATAAAATTCAATTATATACGTTTATTCATTGTTTCTTTTCATCTAAACTATTATGCGTTGTGCTTAATGCGCTGTTAGGTTAAATAATGTATATTTTTTTTATTAATGTCAACTTAAATAAGTAGATATAATATCAATGAAAATAAATTGACAAGTTTAGTAAAGATGCATTTAAATGAAACACCGTAAATAATATATCAAATTAAGTTTGTGATGTCTTGAAAAATATAGGTAATAGGTATTATATAAATTACTTAAATAATACATACACATAAAATTTATTTAGATAATTTACACCATGCAAACAACTTCTGTAAAAAATATTTAGGATGAAGTGGCAGTGTGCCGTCAAATACAAACGAATATATAACAACACGCCGCAATTTCAAAATATGCATAAATACATACAACACACACACACACATATATATATATATATATATACAATATATATTTACCTTTTTTACATAAATTAAATATAAAAAGCATTCATTAGTAGATGTATATTTACCATCTTACAAAAATAAACATGATAAATTTTTGATAGAATATATTCCACAAGCTAACAAAACTATTGTGCCCGAAAGTGGAGTGCAATGGAATCATGTTCGATGTTTTTCAAAATGTCTTCGACTGTCGGACACTTCGGGCTAAACGATTCCACAACTGAACGAATTTGTTTATTTCCAGCTGTAGAAAATGTGCGGCAGGGAAGAAATGCTATACGAAGCATATACTTTCAAAGCTGATCCCGATTATCAAGGCGGGAACGATTTCGACGAATACACGGACAACCCGTATTTACCGCTAGAAGACGCCCCGCAAGAACCCGTGGAGCAACCTGCAGAAGAGGGTTGCTTCAGTTACGATGAAGACCTCGCGCTGCTTGTTTTGCTATTCCCGTCCTCTGAAATTGAAGATATGACTTTGAACGACTTCAAGGAATATTTTCACGCCCGTTTGGATCAGATATTGGAAGACCATCCTAATATGATAACCATTCCGAGGATCGGGGTCCAGGTGCGCGCTGTCACCGACAAAGGCGAGGCTATTTGCCCCTGCTGTATGTCTTTGTTGCCTCACGGATTCTCCTACCCGAACCAAGAGCCGATCAAACTGAAGCTGGACGAGGACTTCACGTTAGAAGATGTTATGATGGTCGGGCCAGCGGTTTGGCCCGGATACCTGGTCCAAGGTTTCTGGGTGCCCTTTGCTCACTTCAACCCCGAATAAACGGAGTTTTAAAGAGTGGCATGCACCTAGTCAACACACTGCCATGCGCTGTATCACAATCGTCAATCTAACTGGTGCATGTGTTTCATTTGGCACTATATTCAAAACTCATATTTTAAAAGTCCATCTAAGTATCGTAGTAATTAAATCCAATTTACCTTACTTTCAATTATACCAAGTTAGTTTAGCTACATAAATTTATCTGTCAGTCTTGGTTAAGCATTTCGGTGACACAATGTATAACTAAGAAAAAAAAATTCAAACCTCTTTTCTCTGCTATCATCCACTTATTGAAGTAAGTACCTACTTGTACTATTTTTGGGCTATTTACAAAATTTTGTGAGAACTTTGCTCAAGAATTTATACAATTTTTAATAGCTGAGCGGCCATATTTTTCTACAACACCCTATCTGTAATTGAATTAATTATGAAATCGCCGTTTTTATGAAGATTTCCAAGAGTTTCGCTGATTCCAGTTTTCTAATAACGAATCAGTTTATTTAATAACGAAGAGATCAAATAATAACAGTAGTTATATGTTTAAGTAATCCTCTTGCTTAAAATAATGCAATTCACAGATTCAATGTAACCAAAACTTGCTGAAACGTGCACTTTTATGATTAAAAAGTAATGAAAATAAAGTTTTTTTGGTGAGCATCAATTAAAGCGGCAATTTTAAAGTTGAAGACAATACAATACATTATTTTGTTAAAAACAAGGGTTGATGGAGCTTTAATCTTAAGTAGAATTCGGTTGAAGTGGCTTGTTTGATTTCAGTAAATTTGGCCGCTCAAAGTTTCCTTAAGACTGTGTACCTTTCAATGGTAGGTTATACAACTAAATCTTATCTTATTAAAGTTAATCACCATAATTATATATTAAAACTAAGCAACGGATTTTGATGCGGTTTTTTTTAATAGATACAGTGATTGAAGAGGAAGGTATTTAATGGATGTTATTATACATATAAATCTTCCTCTTCAATCACTGTATCTGTTAAAATAAACCGCATCAAAATCCATCGCGTAGTTTCAAAGATTATAGCATACATACAGATATAGAGACGGAGAAAGCGACTTTGTTTTATACTATGTTGTGTTATATTCATCATCCATTTTAGCTTTAGTAGTGATACCGTGAAACAGATGAAGTATATGATCACACTAAAAATATCTTGATTAGTACTCGTAGAATTTAAGGACTCTCTTGGTGGTCTGTTAGCAAATAGTTTCAATGTTTCGTAATTAGTTGTTAGCATATGTTTCGTTATTTTAATGATCATGATATTCATATGTTGTAGAATGAAATAAAAGTTTCGATCCACGTGTTAATTCATTATGCGTCTCCCCAATGGATAGTTGTGGTGGCGATTACTTGTAAAATACACCTAGTATTAAAATATTTATTTTAAAAATAAAGATATTGATTTTTGTTGACTTAAGATGAAATTTATGAATTTTATACAAGTATGATGCGTCAGAATATGTTATAGTAAAAAATTATAATTATTACTAACATAAAAATGAGCATATTATATAGTAATAAACAAATGAAATTCAAAATATATATTTTATATAAATAAAAAATTAATTAAACAAATTTTAATGAGACTAACATCGTACTAATTCTATTTTCTTAATTTTGTTAGTTGGAATTACAAACAAACTACTTGAGCAAACTTCAAGTTACTACTTGTGATAGTAAACTTAGACTTCTGATGCATATTTCAATAATGCTTAACGAATCATTGTCCAATATATTCAAAAAATTTGTGTGCACAATATAAATTAAAAAAAAAACGTAATGTGATTGGCTAATTATACAAATGGTTTGATTGGAAAACTTATAATTACATAACATACGTTAAAATGATAAAAAAACGCCATTTTATTTGTTAAAATTTTTCTTTTAAGATATTTTATGAAAAATATTAAAAACACTTGTCACGCAAGTAATACATATAGAAACACACACACGCACACAAACACACACACACACACACATATTTGAAATACACACACACACACACATATTGCCATAATTATCATAAAAGGTCAAAAACAGCTTTGGCATCAATTCAGGTAAAAATTGAGAAACCCATTGGATTCGATATAACTTGTGACAGATGTCAAAAGATTATGTCATCTTCGTACCTTTTACTAGTCTACGTCAAGAATTGCTGGCAATGGCACCCGCATTTTTGCCAAAATCGAATACGTATTCGATTACACCAGCTACTGGAAGAGGTATGTGTCGGGAATATGGTTGTACACATATTCCCGATACACAGAGTTTGTTTGGCGTATTTACGACAAGTCTCAATCAAAATTTAGAAAAGCTATACAAAAAGGTCTGCAAGTCTTCACTTGTCTACCACTTTTTAAATCTCGGAAAAAAGTGAATGATCTGCCAATATTGATAAGAGAAGTCAAGTTAACATTTTAGGTTTTTCACTATTGAAACTAAATTAATTGCAGGGGTGGCTTGCGATTGTGGAGCCCCATTTTTGTCACGCTTAATGCAAACCCCTGTCGTGTTTTCGTGGACCCCTGAGGACCTGCCTGGACCACTTGCAGGATTATTGTTATGAACGATAAATTTTTAAGCAAATTTTGTAGTCTTTTAATTTAAAGCACCTTTGAAAGTGTAAGTTTAATATTGGTTAAGGATTCGTTTTATCTTTCATGCCTTTGTCCTTAAATTATGTCTTTAATTGTTAATTTAATATATCGCTATTTTTTTTATGAAGGCGATATATGCCGGTAGACGTTTTTCACAACCGATAAAATATTGCAATATACATTACTTTACATTATGCATACTACTAACAACGTACATTTGCAATGCAATGCAATACAATGCAATACATTTTTTATTAAAAATATTTAATAATTTGTCCAGTCACTTACAAGGAGCAATTCTTATATGTGAAAACATAATATTAATTTATTCAAAGATATGCAGCGTGTATAAGATAACATATTTATACGCTATTACACGCTTTATTATTTATATAGGAATATATATAGTTTTGTATGTATTACAAAAAAAACTTATTTTATAGGATTTTATTACAATAATAGACTTATCATAGAATCATCGTAGCCAGCAGAAGCCATAGAAGACAGAAGATCGCCAAAATTCTTCGCAGCTTTACCACAAAACAAATTCTAATTTTAAAATAAATATTATTTTAGAATAGGAATAAAAAAAAATTAGAATCACCAGTCATTTCGAGAGCACTAATAATGTCTATATTGGTATTGAAATAGAATTGAAGTTGGATTGAGTTTAGTTTCAAAAATAAACTGTGAATTTGTTTGCAGTAATCCTTTTCTGCAAACAAATTTTCAGTCGAAGCGAAATTGAAACATTGAATCAGAATGCAAAGCTACCGCAATATCTGTTAATTTGTGCTCCCCTATTGGTCAAACGCAACTGTTCAACTCTAGTCAGCTCGTTAGCAAGCAACTTCTTTGAATTAAAATACATAACGGAGTTAACACAAGATTTGTGGCACCTGATACTTACAAAGCAGTAATAGATACTGTTCCTAGTGTAAAATTTGACTAATAATTATGAGATGGTCTATTAACCTTCTTATAAAAAAATGTTAGTTAAGATTTAATGAAGTTTTATATGCATATCTATTAGGTCAGGATTCAGCTACTATCTATTTAATACCACTAACATTGTTAAAAAAGTTTTGCGACAATATTAATATTTACAATTTTTTTTATAATGTGTCATTAAAATACAATACAACCCTAAATTTTATTCTTCTGCCTCACCTCTACATTTTCGTAATCATTTCAGTTATTATAATAATGTATTATCACGAGAAAATATTTACCGGGTCAGCTAGTGTAGAATATACAATTAGACTAGACGTCGCTTGCTTGCCGCGGGGTGCAAGAGCCCCCGCGGTGGGGTGTCCATCCGGCTGACTTGACAAAAACTGTGGTTGTCAAGTATGGTGTGAAAAATGCCGTCTTTTTTGTCACAAAAAAAAATGAAGTACAAAATTGTGTACGGTTGTAAATACACTAAGAAGCTCACGGTGAGTGCGGTCGCGTGAGTGCCGCGAGGTGCGCGCACCTCGCGGTGGTGTGGTCTATCCCACTATTGAAAAAAAAAATAGGCGGTCGGTCGAAAATTGGTAAAAATTGTCTCCATTTGTGTCAAAAGAAACTACAAAACCGTGTACGGTTGCAAAAACACTAAGAAGCTCACGTCGATTGTAGTCGCGTGAATGCCGCGAGGTGCGCGCACCTCGCGGTGGTGTGGTCTATCCCACTACTGATAAATAAAATTAGCGGTCGGTCGAAAATTGGTGAAAAGTCGTCTCCATTTCAGTCAAAATAAACTGAAAACCGCGTGCAGTTGTAAACACACTGAAAAACTCATGGCGCTGGTGGTCGCGTGAGTGCCGCGAGGTGGTGTGGTCTATCCCACTACTGCAAAAAAAAAATTGGCGGTCGGTCGAAAATTGGTGAAAAATTGTCTCCATTTAAGTCAAAACAAACTGAAAAAGCGTGTGCAGTTTAAAATACACTAAGAAGCTCACGTCGATTGTAGTCGCGTGAGTGCCGCGAGGTGCACGCACCTCGCGGTGAGGTGGTCTGCCCCACCTTAAAAAAAAATTGGCCGTCGGTCAATAATAAAAAGTAAAAAATTGTCTCCAGTTATGTCGCAAAAAACTAAAAAACTCTGTGCAGATGTAAACACACTAAGAAGCTCACTGCAAGTGCGGTCGCGTGAGTGCAGCGAGGTGCGCGCACCTCGCGGTGGAGTGGTCTATCCCACTACTGAAAAAAAAAATTAACGGTCGGTCGAAAATTGGTGAAAAATTGTTTTCATTTAAGTCAAAACAAACTGAAAAATCGAGTGCAGTTTAAAATACACTAAGAAGCTCACGGCAATTGTAGTCGCGTGAGTGCCGCGAGGTGGTGTGGTATATCCCACTACTGATAAATAAAATTGGCGGTCGGTCGAAAAATGGTAAAAAATTGTGTCCATTTGTGTCAAAAGAAACTACAAAACCGTGTACGGTTGCAAAAACACTAAGAACTCACTGTGAGTCTGGTCCCTTGAGTGGCGCGTGTTTGGTCTATCCCACTATGAAAAAAAAAATTTGCCGTCGGGAAAAATTGGTGAAAAATTGTCTCCATTTAAGTCAAAACAAATTGAAAAAGTGTGGTCTGTAGAAAATACAGTAAGAAGCTCACGATGAGCGTGGTCGCCTGAGTGCCACGAGGTGCACGCACCTCGCGGAGGTGTGGTCTATCCCACTTCTGTTAAAAAAATTGGCGGTCGGTCGAAAATTGGTGAAAAAGTGTCTCCATTTAAGTCAAAACAAACTGAAAAAGCGTGTGCAGTTTAAAATACACCAAGAAGCTCACGTCGACTGTAGTCGCATGAGTGCCGCGAGGTGCGCGCACCTCGCGGTGGTGTGGTCTATCCCACTACTGAAAAAAAAAATTGGCGGTCGGTCGAAAATTGGTGAAAAATTGTCTTCATTTAAGTCAAAACAAACTGAAAAACCGCGTGCAGTTGTAAACACAACGAAAAACTCATGGCGCTGGTGGTCGCATGAGTGCCGCGAGGTGCAAGCACCTCGCGGTGGCGCTGCTCACTATTGTAATTTTCAAATAAAATCTTGTACAGTTGCGAAGCAGTATAAAAGAATATAGAGGGTAGTAAAAAAAAAAAAAAGTTGTCATTTTACTATAATTCACATTTGGTTCCGTTCTGCTCCTAAAATCCTTTCATTTGATACCCATATAGTGAAAAGCGCAAAAAAATTTCAGTCGCCATGTTGGATCGGCGGCCATATTGAAATTTTCGAAACGTCACTTATGGCGTCGTGTTCTACTCGTCAAGGCCTTTCATTTGATACCCATGAAGCTTGGGTTGGAAAACAAAAGCGGTCCGCCATTTTGAGGGCGGCGGCCATTTTGAATTTTTTTCATTGTCTCTAACGCGGCTGTATTAGACTTGCAAAACCCTTTCATTTGATACCCATATTGTAGGGATTACTGTACAAATGTTATTTGGCGTTTTTGGACCGGCGGCCATATTGGTTTTTTTAACGTTGCCACTAATAGGCTTCGATAGTGCTGAAAAAATCCTTTCATTCGATACCCATGTCAACCGTACATCGGGATTGAAAAACGCGAGAATAAAGCAAAAAAGAGATATTAACCATTACAAAATGGCCGCCAGCGCCACCGCCATCTTGAAAATATCAAATAACAAATTTTTACAGCGTAGTAGACTAAACCGCTCACCGATTGGCGGTAATTGCAGGCGCGCGACTGTCATCGGTTTGCGTCAAAAAATTCGCAAAGTCGCCGAAACCGAAATCTGCCATAGCGCCCAGTGTTGCCATATATCTGGCCCAAAATGGTGGTAAAAATGATCAGCGAGGCCCGGTGGACCCGGCCATGTGAAAAAAAATTGAAAAACACGCGATTTACGTTCTCCCCAAAATCTGGGAAGTTACCCCAAAATCGGTGTAAATTACCCCACCGATCAATTCTCCTTATCGAGCACTACAAAAGGTCACCCGGGGTTGTCGGTCGAAAAACGCCGGCAACCGCGCGAAAACCGCGATTTCATTTTTTCCAAATTGCAACTTTTTACAAAATGGCCGCCGGCGCCGCCGCCATCTTGAAATCTCGGAGTTTCGGATTTTTCCCAATATCTGCACCGTATACGGGGTGGGATGACGTTGTCCCGCGACTCCAGCTCACCCCGATCTGGGAGATCAATTCGGGTCAAATTCGGTCTGCGAAAAGTTTCCAACCTCCGTGGAGGCCAGTGTTGGCCAGTATAGAAAAATAAAAATACCAGAAAGTCATTAGAGGCCCCGCCGGCCTATAGGCGTGTGGTGTTGAAAAATTCCAAAAGTCGTTATTTCGATTTTCGCCTTTCGGGGCCCCTAGGTGAAAAACTACCAAAAACGGTAGAAATTTTCTCCCACCTGGCAACACTGCTCGCCGAGCTCCACCCCCGCCCGGAACATGTCACCCCGGTCGGAGGCCGCCATCTTGGCGAAAATCCGGTCCGAAAATCGCGTCAAAATTGGCGATCCAAGATGGCCGCCGGCGCCGCCGCCATGTTGTTTTTCGCCGCGCGCCGCAAGTTTCTCGAGAGTCGAGGACAGTCCCGACCACAAGAAAAAGGAAAATCCCAGCAAAAAACAAAAACCGCGCCCGTCGACGGTCGCAAACACGGGTCGAAACGGGTTTTTCAGTCCAAGATGGCGGCGGCGCCATTTTGTTTTTTCGCAGTTTGACAGCGGCACTGCATGCCTGTCGATATTAGAAAAACCCCCCCCAAACGCCATTAAAAACGGAGCCGATTTGAAAAAAGTTGACATTTCGCGGCGGCCGCCATGTTGGTTTGGCAAAATCCCTTTATCCCAATCTATGAACTAAAAAAATCTAAAAAATTCCACCCCAACATCAAAACACTCAAAACACCCTCTAAATACCCTTAAAAACACCCCTGATCAGTCAGTGAGTGAGTGAGTGGTAATCGAGCTTTATATATAATAGATAGACTAGACGTCGCTTGCTTGCCGCGGGGTGCAAGCACCCCGCGGTGGGGTGGTCCATCCTGATTGTGTTTCAAAAAAGGGTGGTCTGTCGAAAATTGGTGAAAAAAATCTTCTCTTTTGTTAAAAAGAAGTAACTTGTATACAAAATTGTCTACGTTTGAAAATACACTAAAGGAGTTATGGATTTTGTGGTCGCGTGTGTGCCGCGAGGTGCACGCACCTCGCGGTGGAGTGATCTATCCCACCTCTGAAAAAAAAAAATTGGCGATCGGTCGAAAATTGGTGAAAAATTGTCTCCATTTAAGTCAAAACAAACTGAAAAAGCGTGTGCAGTTTAAAATACACTAAGAAGTTCACGGTGAGTCTAGTCGCTTGAGTGCCGCGAGGTGCGCGCACCTCGCGGTGGTGTGGTCTATCCCATTACTGAAAAAAAATTTGGCCGTCGGGAAAAATTGGTGAAAAATTGTCTCCATTTGTGTCAAAAGAAACTACGAAACCGTGTACGGTTGCAAAAACACTAAGAAGCTCACGGTGAGTCTGGTCGCTTGAGTGCCGCGAGGTGCGCGCACCTCGCGGTGGAGTGGTCTATCCTACTACTGATAAAAAAAAATGGTGGTCGTTAGAAAATTGGTAAAAATTGTCTCCATTTGTGTCAAAAGAAACTATAAAACCGTGTACGGTTGAAAAAACACTAAGAAGCTCACTGTGAGTCTGGTCGCTTGAGTGCCGCGAGGTGCGCGCACCTCGCGGTGGTGTGGTCTATCACACTACTGAAAAAAAAATTGGCGGTCGGTCGAAAATTAAAAAAAAATTGTCTCCGTTTGTGTCAGAAGAAAATAAAAAACTGTGTACGGTTGTAAATACACTAAGAAGCTCACGGTGATTGTGGTCGCCTGGGTGCCGCGAGGTGCGCGCACCTCGCGGTGGTGTGGTCTATCCCACTACTGAAAAAATAAAAATTGGCGGTCGGTCGAAAATTGGTGTAAAATTGTCTCCATTTAAGTCAAACAAACTAAAAACGCGTGTGCAGTTTAAAATACACTAAGAAGCTCACGTCAATTGTAGTCGCGTGAGGCCGCGAGGTGCGCGCACCTCGCGGTGGTGTGGTCTATCCCAATACTGAAAAAATAAAATTGGCGGTCGGTCGAAAACTGGTGAAAAATTGTCTTCATTTAAGTCAAAACAAACTGAAAAAGCGTGTGCAGTTTAAAATGCACTAAGAAGCTCACGGTGAGCGTGGTCGCCTGGGGTGCCGGAGGTGTGGTCTGCCCCACCTTGAATAAAATTTGGCCGTCGGGCAATAATTGGGGAAAATTTGACTACATTTAAGGCAAAAACAAACTGAAAACCGCGTGCAGTTGTAAACACACTGAAAAACTCATGGCGCTGGTGTTCGCGTGAGTGCCGCGAGGTGCCACGCACCTCGCGTAGCGTTGCTCACAGTGCGTTTTTCAAATAATATCTTGTACAGTTGCAAAGCGAAACAACAAAAAAATTTGGAGGTAAGTGAAAAAAAAAAGTTGTCATTTTACTATAAATAACATTTGGTTCCGTTCTAATCTTAAAATCCTTTCATTTGATACCATATAGTGAAAAACGCAAAAAAATATCAGTCGCCATGTTGGATCGGCAGCCATATTGAAATTTTCGAATCATTACTTATGGCGTCGTGTTCTTACTTGTCAAGGCCTTTCATTTGATACCCATATAGCGAAAATCGCAAAAAAATGTCAGTCGCCATGTTGGATCGGCGGCCATATTGAAATTTTCGAAACGTCACTCACGGTGTTGTTCTACTCGTCAGGATCTTTTATTTGATACCCATGAAGCATGGGTTGCAATACAAAAGCGGTCCGCCATTAGGGGCGGCGGCCATTTTGAATTTTTTTTCATTGTCTCTAACGTGGTTGTATTAAACACTTAAATCTCTTTCATTTGATACCCATGAAGCATGGTTTGGAAAACAAAAGCGGTCCGCCATTTTGAGAGCGGCGGCCATTTTGATTTTTTTTCATTGTCTCTAACGCGGCTGTATTAGACTTGCAAAACCCTTTCATTTGATACCCATGAACCATGGGTTGGAAAACAAAAGCGGTCCGCCATTTTGAGGGCGACGGCCATTTTGAATTTTTTTCAATGTCTTTATCGTGGCTGTATTAGACACTTAAAACCCTTTCATTTGATACCCATGAAGCCTGGGTTGAAAAACAAAAACCGGTCCACTATTTTGAGGGCGGCGGCCATTTTAAATTTTTTCAATGTCTGTATCGTGGCTGTATTAGACACTTAAAACCCTTTCATTTGATACCCATAAAGCCCGGATTTGGAAAACGAAAGCGAATCCGCCATTTTGAGAGCGGCGGCCATTTTGAATTACAAAACTGTGTACGGTTGTTAATACACTAAGAAGCTCACGGTGAACGTGGTCGCCTGAGTGCCGCGAGGTGCGCGCACCTCGCGGTGGTGTGGTCTATCCCACTACTAAAAAAAAAAATTGGCGTCGTCGGTCGAAAACTGGTAAAAATTGTCTCCATTTGTGTCAAAAGAAACTACAAAACTGTGTACGGTTGCAAGAACACAAAGAAGCTTACGGCGATTGCCGCCGCGTGAGTGCCGCGAGGTGCGCGCACCTCGCGGTGGTGTGATCTATCCCACTACTGAAAAAAAAATTGGCGGTCGGTCGAAAACTGGTAAAAATTGTCTCCATTTGTGTCAAAAGAAACTACAAAACGTGTTACGGTTGCAAAAACACTAAGAAGCTCACGGTGAGTCTGGTCGCTTGAGTGCCGCGAGGTGCGCGCCACCTCGCGGTGGTGTGGTCTATCCCACTACTAAAAAAAAAAATTGGCGGTCGGTCCAAAATTGGTGAAAATATGTCTCCATTTAAGTCAAAACAACTGAAACACAGCGTGCAGTTGTAAACACACTGAAATACTCATGGCGCTGGTTGTCGCGTGAGTGCCGCGAGGTGCACGCACCTCGCGGTGGCGTTGCTCACAATGCGTTTTCAAATAAAATCTTGTACAGTTGCAAGCGGGCACAAAGCATATCGAGGTAAGTAAAAAAAAAAAAAAAAAAAGAAATTGTCATTTTACTTTACCGCACATTTTGGCCGTCGTTCTACTCTTAAGTGCCTTCATTTGATACCCATATAATGAAAAGCGCAAAAAAATGTCACTCGCCATGTTGGTCGGCGGTCATATTGAAATTTTAGAAACAGCACTTATGTCGTCGTGTTCTACTTGTCAAGCCTTTCATTTGATACCCATGAAGCATGGTTGGAAAACAAAAGAGGTCCGCCATTTTGAGAGCGGGGGCTATTTTTAATTTTCTTTATGTCTCTAACGCGGCTGTATTAGACTTGTAAAACCCTTTCATTTGATACCCATATTGTAGGATTACAATACAAATGATACTTGGCCGTTTTGGACCGGCGGCCATATTGATTTTTTAACGTTGCCACCAATTTGGCTTCGATAGTGCTGAAAAAAATCATTTCATTCGATACCCATATCACGTATCGGGATTGAAAACCGCGATAATATAACAAAAAAAAAATATTAACCATTACAAAAGGGCCGCCATTGGCGGTCGTCGAATATTGGTGAAAAATTGTCTCCATTTGTGTCAAAAGAAACTACAAAACCGTGTACGGTTGCAAAAACACTAAGAAGCTCACGGTGAGTCTGGTCGCTTGAGTGCGGCGAGGTGCGCGCACCTCGCGGTGGTGTGGTCATATCCCACTACTGAAAAAAAAAATTTGCGAAATATTGTCTCCATTAAGTCACAACAAACTGAAAAAGCGTGTGCAGTTTAAAATACACTAAGAAGCTGATGTCGATTGTAGTCGCGTGAGTGCCGCGAGGTGCGCGCACCTCGCGGTGGTGTGGTCCATCCCACTACTGAAAAAAAAAATTGCGGTCGGTCGAAAATTGATAAAAATTGTCTCCATTTGTGTCAGAAAGAAAATAAAAAGTTTGTGCGGTTGTAAATACACAAGAAGCTCAGGGTGTGTTGTGGTCGCGTGAGTGCCGCGAGGTGCGCGCACCTCGCGGAGGTGCTGCTACTATTGCAGTTTTCAAATAAAATCTTGTACAGTTGCGAAGCGGTACAAAAGATTTTCGAGGTAAGTAAAAAAAAAAAGAAATGTCATTTTACTATAATCACATTTGGTTCCGTTCTACTCTTAAAATCCTTTCATTTGATACCCATATAGTGAAAGGTTGCAAAAAAATGCCAGTCGCCATGTTGGATCGCGGCCATATTGAAATTTTCGAAACGTCGCTTATAGCGTGGTGTTCTACTCTTCAAGACCTTTCATTTGATACCCATGAAGCCTGGTTGGCAAACAAAAAACGGTCCGCCATTTTGAGAGCAGCGGCCATTTTGAATTTTTCCATTTTCTCCAAAGTGACTGTATTAGGCACTTAAAACCCTTTCATTTGATACCCATGAAGTACGGGTTGAAAAACAAAAGCGGTCCGCCATTTTGAGAGCGGCGGCCATTTTGAATTTTTTGCAATGTCCTAACGTGGCTGTATTAGACTTGCAAAACCCTTTCATTTGATACCCATATTGTAGGGATTACAATACAAAAGATACTTGGCCGTTTTGGACCGGCGGCCATATTGGTTTTTTAACGTTGCCACCATTTAGTGTCGATAGCGCTGAAAAAATCATTTCATTCGATACCCATATCACCGTATCGGGATATAAACCCGCAAGAATATAACAAAAAAAAAATATTAACCATTACAAAATGGCCGCCAGCGCCGCCGCCATCTTGAAAATGTCAAATGTCAAATTTTTCCAGTGTAGTAAACTAAGCCGCTCACCGATTGGCGGTAACTGCAGGCGCGCAACTGTCATCGGTTCGCGTCAAAAAATTCGCAAAGTCGCCGAAGTCGAAATCTGCCATAGCGCCCAGTGTTGCCATATATCTGGCCCAAAATGGTGGTAGAAATGATCAGCGAGGCCCGACCGACCCGGCCATGTAAAAAAAAATCGAAAAACACGCGATTTACGTTCTCCCCAAAATCTGGGAAATTACCCCTAAATTGGGGTAAATTACCCCACCGATCGATTCTCCCCACCGAGCACTACTAAAGGTCACCCGGGGTTGTCAGTCGAAAAACGTCGGCAACCCGCGAAAACCGCGTTTTTATTTTTCAAAATTGCTACTTTTTACAAAATGGCCGCCGGCGGCGCCGCCATCTTGAAATGCAGAGTTTCGGATTTTTCCCAATATCTGCACCGTATACGGGGTGGATGACGTTTGTCCGGCGACTCCAGCGCACCCCGATCTGGGAGATCAATTCGGGTCAAATTCGCGTCTGCGAAAAGTTTCAACCTCCGTGGAGCCAGTGTTGCCAGTGTAGAAAAATAAAAATACCAGAAAGTCATAGAGGCCCCGCCGGCCTTATAGGCTCGTGGTATGGAAAAATTCCAAAAGTTCGTTATTCGATTCGCCTTTCGCCGCCCCTAGGGGGAAAACTACCAAAAACGGTAGAAATTTTCTTCCACCTGGCAACACTGCTCGCCGAGCTCCACCCCCGCCCGGAACATTTCAACCCGGTCGGAGACCGCCATCTTGGCGAAAATCCGGTCCGAAAATCGCGTCAAAATTGGCGATCCAAGATGGCCGCCGGCGCCGCCGCCATATTGTCTATTGCAGCGCGCCGCAAATTTCCCGAAAGTCGAGGACAGTCCCGACTACACGAAAAAAGAAAATCCCGGAAAAAAACGAAAACCGCGCCGGTCGACGGTCGCAAACACGGGTCGAAACGGGTTTTTCAGTCCAAGATGGCGGCGGCGCCATTTTGTTTTTTCGCAGTTTGCCAGCGGCACCGCATCCCCGCTACAGTAGGGAACACCCCCACCAAACGCCGTTAAAAACGGAGGCGATTTGGAAAAGTTGACATCTCGCGCGGGCCGCCATCTTGGATTTCAAAATCGAGCTTTATCCGGTTAGATCGGAAAAAAAATCTAAAAAATTCCACCTAAACATCAAAACACACAAAACACCCTCTAAACACCCTAAAAACACCCCTGATCAGTGAGTCAGTCAGTGAGTCAGTGGTAATCGAGCTTTATATAATATAGACTAGACGTCGCTTGCTTGCCGCGGGGTGCAAGCACCCCGCGGTGGGGTGGTCCATCCCTGCTGTGTTTTGACAAAAATTGTGGTCTGTCGAAAATTGGTGAAAAAGTCTCTTTTTTGTCAAAATGTAGTATAAGTTACATATAAAATTGTTTACGTTTGAAAATACACTAAGGAAGTCATGGCGTTTGTGGTCGCGTGTGTGCCGCGAGGTCTATCCTACTTCTGTTAAAAAAATTGGCGGTCGGTCGAAAACTGGTAAAAATTGTCTCCATTTGTGTCAAAAGAAACTACAAAACTGTGTACGGTTGCGAGAACACTAAGAAACTCACGGTGAGTCTGGTCGCGTGAGTGCCGCGAGGTGCGCGTACCTCGTGGTAGTGTGGTCTATCCCACTACTGAAAAAAAAAATTGGCGGTCGGTCGAAAATTGGTGAAAAATTGTCTCCATTTAAGTCAAAACAAACTGAAAAAGCGTGTGCAGTTGTAAACACACTGAAAAACTCGTGGCGCTGGTGGTCGCGTGAGTGCCGCGAGGTGCAAGCACCTCGCGGTGGCGTTGCTCGCAATGCGTTTTTCAAATAAAATCTTGTACAGTTGCAAAGCGGCACAAAAGCATATCGAGGTAAGTAAAAAAAAAAGAAATTATCATTTTACTATACCGCACATTTGGGTCTGTTCTACTCTTAAAATCCTTTCATTTGATACCCATATAGTGAAAATCGCAAAAAATTGTCAGTCACCATATTGGAACGGCGGCCATATTGAAATTTTAGAAAAGTCACCTTTGACGTCGTGTTCTACTCGTCAAGACCTTTCATTTGATACCCATGAACTATGGGTTGAAAAACAAAAGCGGTCCGCCATTTTGAGAGCGGCGGCCATTTTGAATTTTTTTCATTGTCTTTAACGGGGCTGTATTAGACACTCAAAACCCTTTCATTTGATACCCATGAAGCGTGGGTTGGAAAACAAAAGCGGTCCGCCATTTTGAGAGCGGCGGCCATTTTGAATTTTTTTCATTGCCTCTAACGCGGCTGTATTAGACTTGCAAAACCCTTTCATTTGATACCCATATTGTAGGGATTACTGTACAAATGTTATTTGTCATTTTTGGACCGACGGCCATATTGGTTTTTTTTACGTTGTTTTTAATAGGCTTCGATAGTGCTGAAAAAATCATTTCATTCGATACCCATGTCACCGTATCGGGATTGAAAACCGCGAGAATAAAGCAAAAAGAGGATATTAACCATTACAAAATGGCCGCCAGCACCACCGCCATCTTGAAAATGTCAAATGTCAAATTTTTCCAGCGTAGTAGACTAAACCGCTCACCGATTGGCGGTAATTGCAGGCGCGCGACTGTCATCGGTTCGCGTCAAAAAATTCGCAAAGTCGCCGAAACCGAAATCTGCCATAGCGCCCAGTGTTGCCATATATCTGGCCCAAAATGGTGGTAAAAATGATCAGCGAGGCCCAGTGGACCCGGCCATGTGAAAAAAAATTGAAAAACACGCGATTTACGTTCTCCCCAAAATCGGGGAAAATACCCCAAAATCGGGGTAAATTACCCCACCGATAAATTCTCCCCACCGAGCACTACAAAAGGTCACCCGGGGTTGTCAGTCGAAAAACGCCGGCAACCCCGCGAAAACCGCGATTTAATTTTTTCGAAATTGCAACTTTTTACAAAATGGCCGCCAGCGCCGCCGCCATCTTGAAATGTCGGAGTTTCCGATTTTTCCCAATATCTGCACCGTATACAGGGTGGGATGACGTTTGCCGCGCGACTCCAGCACACCCCGATCTGGGAGATCAATTCGGGTCAATGTCGGTCTGCGAAAAGTTTCCAACCTCCGTGGAGGCCAGTGTTGCCAGTGTAGAAAAATGAAAATACCAGAAAGTCATAGAGGCCCCGCCGGCCTATAGGCCCATGGTATGGGAAAAATCCAAAAGTCGTTATTTCGATTTTCGCCTTTCGGGGCCCCTAGGGGAAAAACTACCAAAAACGGTAGAAATTTTCTCCCACCTGGCAACACTGCTTGCCGAGCTCCACCCCCGCCCGGAACATGTCATCACCCCGGTCGGAGGCCGCCATCTTGGCGAAAATCCGGTCCGAAAGTCGCGTCAAAATTGGCGATCCAAGATGGCCGCCGGCGCCGCCGCCATATTGTCTATTGCAGCGCGCCGCAAATTTCCCGAAAGTCGAGACAGTCCGACCGACGCGAAAAAAGAAAATCCCAGAAAAAAACAAAAACCGCGCCGGTCGACGGTCGCAAACACGGGTCGAAACGGGTTTTTCAGTCCAAGATGGCGGCGGCGCCATTTTGTTTTTTCGCAGTTGACAGCGCGGCGCATCCGCAGTACACCCGCTGTAGTGAACACCCCCACCGAACGCCGTTAAAAACGAAGGCGATTTGGAAAAGTTGACATTTCGCGCGGCCGCCATGTTGGTTTGGCAAAAATCCCTTTATCCCATTCTATGAACTAAAAAATCTAAAAAATTCCACCCCAACATCAAAACACTCAAAACACCCTCTAAACACCCTAAAAACAACCCTGATCAGTCAGTCAGTGAGTGAGTGGTAATCGAGTTTTATATATATAGGAGACTAGACGTCGCTTGCTTGCCGCGGGGTGCAAGCACCCCGCGGTGGGGTGGTCCATCCCAGCTGGCTATGACAAAAATTGTGGTCTGTCGAAAATTGGTGAAAAAAGTCTTCGTTTTTGTCAAAAGAAGTAACTTGTATACAAAATTGTCTACGTTTGAAAATACACTAAGAAGCTCACGGTGAACGTGGTCGCCTGAGTGCCGCGAGGTGCGCGCACCTCGCGGTGGTGTGGTCTATCCCACTACTGAAAAAAAAAATTGGCGGTCGGTCGAAAATTGGTGAAATATTGTCTTCATTTAAGTCAAAACAAATTGAAAAAGCGTGTGCAGTTTAAACTACACTAAGAAGCTCACGTCGACTGTAGTCGCATGAGTGCCGCGAGGTGCGCGCACCTCGCGGTGGTGTAGTCTATCCCACTACTGAAAAAAAAACATTGGCGGTCGGTCGAAAATTGGTGAAATATTGTCTTCATTTAAGTCAAAACAAACTGAAAAAGCGTGTGCAGTTTAAACTACACTAAGAAGCTCACGTCGATTGTAGTCGCATGAGTGCCGCGAGGTGCGCGCACCTCGCGGTGGTGTGGTCTATACCGCCAATGAAAAAAATATTGGCTGTCGGTCAAAAATAGGTGAAAAATTGTATCCCTGTATGTCATTAGAAACTAAAAAACTCTGTACGGTTGCAAAAACACTAAGAAGCTCACGGTGAGTCAGGTCGCGTGAGTGCCGCGAGGTGCGCGCACCTCGCGGTGGTGTGGTCTATCCCACCTCTGAAAAAAAAAATTGGCGGTCGGTCGAAAATTGGTGAAAAACTGTCTCCATTTACGTCAAAACAAACTGAAAAAGCATGTGCAGTTTAAATTACACTAAGAAGCTCACGTCGATTGTAGTCGCGTGAGTGCCGCGGGTGCGCGCACCTCGCGGTGGAGCGGTCTATCCCAGTATTGTATAAAGAAAATTTGCCGTCGGTCAAAAATAGGTGAAAATTGTGACCATTTATGTCGCAAGAAACTAAAAAACTGTGTGAGGTTGTAAATACACTAAGAAGCTCACGGTGAGTGTGGTCGCGTAAGTGCCGCGAGGTGCACGCACCTCGCGGTGGCACTGCTCACTATTGCGATTTTCAAATAAAATCTTGTACAGTTGCAAAGCGGCACAAAAGCATATCGAGGTAAGTAAAAAAAAAAAAAAGAAATTGTCATTTTACTATATTTCACATTTGGTTCCGTTTTACACTTAAAATCCTTTCATTTGATACCCATACAGTGAAAATCGCAAAAAAAGTCAGTCGCCATGTTGGATCGACGGCCATATTGAAATTTTCGAAACGTCACTCAAGGTGTTGTGTTCTACTCGTCAAGACCTTTTATTTGATACCCATGAAGCCTGGTTCGAAAACCAAAAGCGTCCGCAATTTTGAGAGCGGCGGCCATTTTGAATTTTTTTCAATGTCTCTAACGTG